>JAODKM010000037.1:3502228-3526015 GCA_026780845.1 Petrocephalus sullivani | reverse complement strand
GCCAAGGTGGGGGGGGGGGTCTTACAGTAACCGCCATGGTATTATTCCTAAGGCCGCTTTTCCGTGTGCACTTCCGGGCCATGCAGAGGGTGAGTGACATAAATTTGGTCATCGGGTCTGTACAGGACGGTGCGCATGTAGCCCAGTGCCGAAAATCATGTGCCTTGGTGCGTATTCACTACGCACGTGGAGGTAAATTAACGAGGTGCTTGTTGTAGGTGGCAGCAGTGACTGACTTTTACAGAGCAGAGGTCAACCACGAAAGAAGAATTGCTGTGGAAGATGCAGAGAGAGGGCACTATACCGCAGTGCATGGTGGCATTTGGCAAGCTGGCGGTGCCAAGAATAGTGTCGCTTTTGAAAACACCCTATGCCATATATTAGCGCCATATTTGTCATAAGGGCTTTAAAATACCGCAGTGTACCATGCTAACTTAATACCTCCCAAGCTAAAAAAACAACTTATAAACTGTTCATAAAAAGTTCACTGCACTACTTGTATTTCTGTTTGTTGCAAAACATCTGCCCTCTCCTGGTCTGGTGGAATATCACTGCTGTATGCACTGACTGCAACCATCCATGTCCACAAATGTAGTATGAAGACAAGCTCCTGCACACAAAACCACCCTGGACTGAAAGCACAGACAGAAAAGAGATATATAAACTAAGCTTTATTATTTTGTTTGGTTGAAATAGGCAGGTAGCTTTTACCTCCTCCTGCAATTTCCATCAATGATCATGTTGCAGTTTTACTGTGATTTTTTTGCACCATGCCTCTGCACTTTGTCTGTTTTGTGTGTTTGTCTGTGTTTTATGAACATTGCTGCTGCATGCACAAGAACAGATTGTCTTATCTTATCTTATCTTATATTTCATCTCTACAATTATTGTTCCGAATCACTTTTTTTCCACTCTATTCTACATTTATTCACTTAAATCATTGCTGAACACGGGTGACATCCTCTTGATCACAACCAGAGGTTTTTACCCACCACAGCTTTAATCCATCACCTCCTCCCCTAATTCCTCCTCCCAGGATTCTTCAGACGCAGCATCACGAAGAAGGCCGTGTATCGCTGCAAGAGTGGCGGGGGCTGCGAGATGGACATGTACATGCGGCGGAAGTGTCAGGACTGCCGTCTGAGAAAGTGCCGTGCTGTGGGCATGCTGGCAGAGTGTGAGTCTCACTAACCCCCTCCCCTAGAAAAATCACATTAGGTTTAGCTGGATAGCTTAACATGTCAGCCCTCTCCCAAGCTGGTCGTCTGCGCTAAAATGCCCATTGTAGCCTAGCAATCCAAAATTATATGGGAAGAGGATATTTTCTTCAGCCCATCCTGTGCCTCCATTTTCCATACCAAAATCCTCCCCACAGTTTCTGCCCTAAATCTCTGTGTTGCACACTGCAGGTCTGCTGACAGAGGTGCAGTGCCAATCCAAACGCCTTAGGAAGAGTGCCAAGCAATCAAACAAGTCAGAATGCAAGCCGGAGGAGGAAGTGGACAGTGTGGAGGGAAAGACTGTTTCTTCTACTTGTAGAGGTCTAGGGCAGGTAGGGGTTCTCTAAACATAGTGATTGTCATAGCCGCATAAAGGTGTCAGTGAACAACCCCTCTGTCTGCAGGTGTCTGCAGGCCTCTCAAGAGAGGAGCAGGCCATAGTGGAAGGGATTGTTGAGGCTCACCGTCGCTACAGGGCACAGGATCCTGCTCATACTTGGGTAGGATGCAGATGGTAGTTTCATGGATACTGCCAGAAGCAGCGCTGGTTATCTACATATGGCTTAGGAGACATACTTCTGTTTCTCCCAAGGTACTGAAGTTGCCCAGGATTGATAACCTGGAAGCCAAGATGGAGGACCCTTCCTCCCCCAATTGTCAAAGGCTGTTAGAGTTCTCCTGCAGTCTTCCAGGTGAGCCATAAACCATAACACCACCTCTTTTGATTCCTCCGAAACCAAAGTTGGCGTCAGAGCAAACCCTCTTTTGGCGCTGTACAGGTTTACTAAAGTTAGCGGTAGAACGGTGTTGACACAGTTAATTTTGCAACTGCCCTTATTCTTAATCTCAGGCTGGTAACTTTGGATAGGTATAACACAGAGTTACGATTCGATGTTTGTGAGGATGTGTGCATTGCAATTCCTTTCAGATGCTATAAAGTAATAAATAAAATAAATAAAAAATAGATATAAAGGCATGCATTACTGTCTATCAGATAACTTCAACAAGTCACCAAATGGATGCAAAATCAAAGATATTCATTCCTGCCTGGCACTAACCCTATATGCCTTCACAACACTAAGCCATATGAAGGTTCCCAATGAAAACTCTGCATTCCCACATCATAGAGACTCTAATTCCAGCATTTATTAGATTATATGTATTTTATAGTGCCCAGAATGTCCTGAAAACAAAAGCATAAAGCATATGTGGCTAACGTAATAAGCCTAAAATCAAAGGAATAGAAAGACTCTGAAAATGGAGAGGGTTCTAAGGGATAAATGAATCCCGCAATGTGATTCACTAAGGTTTGCGGTAGGCACATTACTGTAAAATGTGCCATTATTATATGCCCCAAAAAGCATGTCTTATTTTATACTACCCTTGGTAAATTGGGTCGGTCATAATTTATATGAACTGACTGTGCCTGTCTTTCCATATTAGTGCATTTTTAGCAGATCACCGCAGACTTGGCCACTGCCACTGCTGCTTTTTTCCTTGCACCCTTATGCTAATTTGCCCTGCTCAGTAATTCTGGCCCAATGTGTGTAGTTTGCATGTTTTCCACCCACAAAATTATTTGTTTGGTGAATAAAAGATCGGTTAAAGGTGTTGTGACGATCCATCCAGCTCTGACCATTCCGCGTTAAGTGATATGTTTTATCTCCAGACCCCACAAACCATCTGTCTCAGCTGTTGACTTGGACAGGATATATTTCTGCTATTCCTGCAGGCTTTGAACTCCTGGACTACACTGACCAAGTGGCCTTGCTCTGTAGCTCATCTGTGGAAGTCATGTTCCTACTCTCTGCCCAACTCCTTGCCCAGGGAGCCCTGGGAACCACTCCAGGTACTGACTGTATGACTGGGGCTGCAGATTACTGCTTACTCACAGCTGAAAGGCGATCTGTGTTATAAGCGAGGCTACTGCTTATGTCTGTCTTGTTTCTGTCTCAGAGACCCTCCCCTTACCTCTGTTTGCACTGCACCCCATGGATGTGGACACCTCACTGTTTTCCTGGCTAAAGGCCCCCCACTCCAAGCAGGGTGCCCCCTCAGGTGTGCTGCCCAACTCAGATTTCGAGTACAAAGAGAAGAATGTTATTTTTGGTGTTGCAAACAGACATTTCATATTATCGGTAACACCACTATAATAGTTTGTATAAGAATTAAGGATGCCTTGTATTGGGCCCGGCTTCATGGGAGGGCAGGGTGGGCCTGGCCCACCCAATCACAAGGTTGGCCTGCCTAGCCAAGAGGGGGAAGTGTATTTTTTTTATATGTAATTTCCCTAGCCCACCCTGTTACCGAGAGCTGGAGTTGAGCCTGCTTTGTATTGCATTATGAAGGTATCTATAATGGATTATAGATGAGAGTTCCATAAAGCATTCATAATGCATAATTAACATGGCTATTATACATTTTTATAGCCATGTTTATAATGCTTTATAAATGCATTATAATGTATTACGAATGTGTTCATAGATTCTTATAGACATGGCATTCATGGAAAGTGTTACCATATAATCCTCTAAGTAAAGCTTCAGGTTTAGGGTTAATGTTATACTATTGGCCTGTCACAAATATGTCTTACTTGTGTAGATTTGTATTATGTATATCTTACAAGGTGTACTGATTCCTACAAAGCTCATATTCATCCCTCTCTCTTCCAATAGTGTATTCAGTACAGAATCACAGGGCCTATTCCAAGCATCAGAGGGGACAACACAGGGGTCTATCATTTACTGTAATCTACCCACTGATTTGAGTCTGATAGCTAGATACCTACTACTTTCAAGTTTCACTTCACTTGCTAATACAGTAATCCTCTCATATTCGTGGGTGACACGTTCCAAGACGTACCGCAGGTGGCTGAAACCTCAAATAGTAGCGAATCATCGGTGGACCCTATATATAAAATGTGATTTTTGTGTACATACATATGGCGTAGTTTAATTGATATATTGTGCATAGTAAGATATTACCAACATTAAATTTAGTAATAATAAAATGCACTGTATATTATACAGTACTGTACAGTACTGTGTTCTCAAACTAAAGGGATTCTGACATTTTAGCCTAATTTTCAAGAGACGATAAAGCGATGAAAAAACATCATTCATCAGGAGCTAACAGAGCAACGTAAATCATGCTTTTTTACAGTTTCGTAACAGACACTGGGATAACGTGTCGACAAATGTGACAAGTGAGAATGCTAGAGGCAGGCTGGATGAGAGTTCTGCTGGGAAGTGTATAGGAACAAAGGCAGACTGAGTCATGTACTGGGCGCGAATGGACAGGCGGATCTCACCATGTTACAGCCTATACTCACCTGGCACTCGCTTAGAAACTGAATAACTGAAACTGCGGTTACTGAAACCATGGATACGGGGTATACATGTGACTTTATTACCTACATTTTCGTATTGCTGATGAGAGGTTCTGAAATTTGTCAGAAATATTAAACGATTACTACAAGTGGCTAAAATCCTGTCGTATTAGGTGCCATTGAAGAGCTGCTGAGACCAGCAATAAACTTCTTCCACAGCATGGTGGCGCTAGGGGTGTCAGAGGCCGAGTATGCTCTTCTTACGGCTACTGCACTGTTGTGTTCAGGTGAGCAGCTCCCTCTGCTGGTCACTGACAACCACTACAACAACAATTAACACATCTGCAAGGACATACTACATTATTTTCATGTGTGCAATGAATTCTCTCTCTTTCTGACACCTCACCAACTTTTTCATACCTCTTCCTTTCTATTCTTGCGGCCAGACCAAACGTCCCTCCAAGCACCCACACGAGTAGAAGTCCTGCAGGAACACATCCTGGAGCTGCTGTCTCGGGTGTGTGAGCTGCCACAGGGGCCCCATGGATCCCTGGACCCTCGGCGCTTTGCACGACTATTGGGGAGACTAACAGAGCTGCGGACACTGCGTCACAATCACCTCATTTTGTTGAGGCACCAGCCTTGGGCAGCCTATGTCCAGTGAGGCGAGGTTGGGGGGGGATTCAGGTGGGAATGACCATAGGAGAACTTGGTAAAGATAAGAAGATAAAGGGCCTTTATGTAATATACGTCTACCCTCATTTTTCTGTAATTTCCTTAATTAGACTGAATTCTTCAGTGACATTTTATACTGTGTGCACAATTATTACTTAATAAGAACTCTACCAACTGTCAATAAAATCAACATAAATTGTAAAATGCATTTCACACAGATTATCTGGTATTGAGCATCTTGTATATGTATATATAATTGTGATTAGTCTGTGTTGTATTAAGCAACAATAAACTCCTTTCCCCAAAGGATTTGTGTAAGTAAAATGATGATTATGGTTTACAGTCAGCTGACAGACTCCAGGAATTAAATTATTATTATTAGGTATTATTAAGTTGATGTTAACTGTTGCTGCCCATATAGAGAGATTTCCTATGGAATATTTTTTTGAATATTTCCAAAGGTATATGCTCTGTTGTGATTATTGAGTCTTTCCACCTGTCTGAAATTTGATCCTATTAGCATGTCAAGTCAAAATGTATTTGACAGATCTGTTTTGAACTTTGGTTTTCCTCTTATTCTTTTCCTTTCTACTTATGCTTACCCTCATTTCTAATGCATTGAGTGTTCTCATAATACGTCCAATAATACCACTTTATTCTGGTGTTGTAACCCATCTAGAGAAGGCTGTAATATAAAAGTAGGGAAGACATCTCATTAACACTACCAAATATAAAACACTGCCACACCAGTATCACGCAATATAGTATGCAGTTTGGAATCTTTTCCATCATTATTAAAAGACTGGGAAAAAAATGGTTATATACTGGGGCACAATAACAAAAAGTACTGGAGAGATCTTTACCAACTTGTGAAGGTGGTGAAGCTCTGGGACTGATCAAATTTCAAGACCAATTGCTCCAAAGGTGAAACAATGCTGCTTTTTTGGTAGCAAACAGTGACTGCCTAAAACAACTAACCTTGTGATAACTCAAAAAGTATTTTATGGATCTTATTACACCTTCAAAAAAATTATTTGGATGAAAATCTACTCCTGTTTTCATTTTTAGGCAAAACACACCAAAATAGAAAAATATAGCGCCTATTTCATCTTAAGATAGACTGCGCCAAAATTGAAGCAATGTCACTTAGTGGTGTCACATGAAAATACAGCCCCAGATGTAGATCTGGTAAACCTGATTACATTCAGACAAGTCAAACAAAGTTGGGATTTTAATAACCAGTTTTTGGTGAGGAGGGAAGAGTGTGTAGGGAGGGTAGAAACTGTAGAGGTTGGGGGTGTGGGAGAGTTGGGATAAGATGCATAGCGGGGTGGCAGGGTCATCCAGAGAATATATTGTTGTCGTTCCAACACCATCTAGTTATTATATGGTATCTCTTGTTCCTTGATCTTCCAACTCAAAAGGCAATGAAAGGGTCCAATTTCTGCTAAATTATTCTTAGCAAACTCCTACTTCTGTGTGATATGAGGTCAGGTCAGGAGTGTGTTGCTGCACTCACCACATGATGAAACATCTCAGGATCCTGGTTGCCAACCCCCAGGTAGATACACGGTCCAGTCCCACTCTCCAGGATTGGCCATCCATCTGCCGCAGTCAGGTGTTATGTGGGTGTCCCCTCCACCTGGTCAAGGAGGATCCTGCGAGCCGGGTCATTCTCAGGGAACCATGCCCTAGTGCTGTAATTGGCACTCTCACATGATGCAGGTAATGTGCCTCATTTGGTACTCCCTAAGCAATAATCGTTCAAATCAAAGTCAAACCAGCAGTACCCAAGGATTCTCTGAAGAGACACAATACCGAAGGAGTCCAGTCTATTTCTCTGGTCACTAGATAGCATCCATGTCTCACAGCCATATAGCAAAACAGGGAGCACCCGGGCTATAAAGATTTGGACCTTTGGCCTCTTGCAAAGATATCAGAAGCGCCACACATCCCATTCCAGCGACCTCATGACCCCCCATGCTCTCCTAATCCGTCTATTGACTTCATAGGAAGAGTCACCAGAGACAAGAATGTCGCTGCCGAGGTAAGTGAACCTCTTAACATGGTCGATACTCTTCTCGCAAACAGATACAGTGCTGATGTCATTAAAGCCCTGGATCTTAGTTTTTAACCAGGACATTCGCAAGCCCAGACACTCAGACTGCTCACTCAGTCTCTCAAGACCCTCAATCAGAGCCTCCATTGATTCAGTAAAGATCACAGCATCATTGATGAAGTCAAGATCAGTAAATCTTTCTTCACCAACCAAAGCCCCACAGCTGCCGGACCCCACAACCCTGCCCAACACCCAATCCAAGCAAGCATTGAACAGAGTATGAGCAAGAACACACCCCTTACAAACCCCAGAATAACAAATAACACAGAGGTTCTCCCTTGACTCCACACAGCACTCACAGTACCAGCATACAGGCTGGTCATGATGTCCACCAACCTCGGGGGGATCCCGCAAAGTCTCAGGATGTCCCACAGTGCAACTCGATCAACTAAGTTGAACACTTTACGAAAACCAACATAAGCTGCAAAGAAGCTCTGCAGATATTCGTGCTTGTGCTCAATAAGGATCCTCAGTACCAGGATGTGGTTCATGGTAGACTTCTTAGCCGTAAAACCAGACTGCTCTGGTCGCTGGTAGGCAAGCAAGTGATAATGGATCCTACTGAGGATGACCCTAGCAAGGACCTTTCCCGGCACAGAGAGCAGGCAATCACCCTTCCCTTTCCAGATAGGAACAACCACTTTCCAATCAGCTGGGATGATGCCCGTCTCCAAAATGGAACCAAAGAATGCTTGCAATGCCAGGAGGACAGCCTTACCAGCCTGGAGAAGTTCACCCCGGATACCACAGATCCCTGCAGCCTTCCCTACTGTCAGCTGGTTCACCACTCGTGTAATTTCAGTGAGATTGGGTGGTTCACAGCTAATTGGAGGATCAGCTTCAAGAATTGTGGATCCAGAGATGTCCAAAGTCTTAGCCGGAAGATCTGCTTTAAACAGCTATTCAAAGAAGCCAGCAGAGTGGGTCACAACTGCAGTGTGATCTGTAAGGACTGTTCTATCCCCCACCCCGACTGCAACTCTCTGAGGCACAGATTAGGATGTGCCTAATGCTTCTATTCCCCAGTAAGCAGGACTTGGGTCACTAGACTGCAGATGGTGTGTCACCTGCTCACAGATTCCTCTGACAAATGCTTCCCTGTCTGCCCTCAGAGCTTTCACAACCATCCTTCTCAACTTGAGTTGCCATCAAGCTGTGTGCTGTGACTCCTCTGGATAATATCCAGGGTGCCCTGCGAAATGAACACCTCCTTCTGGGAACATTGGCAACACCTCAGCAACCCTCAGCAACCTTAAGGGTCTTATCATGGAAGATCTCCCACATCACATTCGAGTCAGCAGCTGCACCCAAGTCTGCTAGTTCTTCACCCAAACTGCTTGCAAACTTGATCTTGCAGTACAGACTAATTTTCCTAGTAGGTGGTAACCTACTGGACCTAAAGTGAATCTTCAGAGTAGCACCAACAAGTCTGTGGTCCAAATTCACAAACTGGCCACTTCTGTAGACTCTCAGGGTCTGCATGGGGCCGCCAGTGTTTGGCCATGAGGATGTGGTCGTTCTCCTTTGCCGCACCACCAGTATTGGAGTACCAAGTCCAACGATGCAGCTCAGGGCACTGGAACCAGGATCCAGTGACCCGCAGCCCTTGACCTTTTACAAAGTCAAGGAACATGGTGCCAGTTTCACCCCGGTCACCAAACCCATGGGGACTGGTACAATCATCCTAGCCAGCCCTGTCACTACCAGTGGTCACACTGAAGTCACCCATGACCAGAGGAGTGTCACCTCGTGGGTACCCATCAACCACCGAGCCACCATCACTCACTGTGGTCAGAGCATACACTGAGACAACCGACAAGACACCCAAAGAGTGCCTTGGCCTGAGTCTCATAATACGCTTGTTGAAAGGAGTGACATGGGACATCATCTGGAAAAGCCAATCAGCCACAGCACATCAGGGTGACCAGACCAGTAATGGGTATACCCACCTACAGAGATCTAGTCACTCCCTGGTCTGTGTACCTCAGAAAGTGCTGCCACTGAAATGCAGAGTTTATGAAGCTCCCTCAACAGTAGGGGAAGATGGTCAAATTGCCAGAGACACGAGATGGGACCCACGTACCACCGTGCAGCAGGCAATGCCTCAGCCCCACGCCAGCTCTGTTCCACAACAGGGCTGACCCTACTGGTGCTCTGATGGTTTCGATTCTTCCAGGGATGAGACTCCCAAGGGCTTTTCCCCATCCCCTTTACAATGCGTGCAGCGTTCCTAAGGGCGGCTGCAGCAGAGCTACTCCTGCGGAGAGCAGAAAGCTGCCCTGCGTGCCTAAACAAACCTGAGTGAAGATGTTTTATGGTTGCTGGATCCAGTCCAATCCAAGCCAATCCCACGACCAACCCTCAAATTTTTCCCTGCAATTTGGAGGACCACTTACAGGACCGGATGCAGTTTAACGTCTTACGCTCTTGATCTGAGGGAAATTATGCAATAATTTACAAACATATGAGCTGTCCTTTCTTTGGTACTGGAGAATAAACCACACTTTTTCAAATTAAAAGTCATTGAGTTGTTTTAAACATTTATTAGCATCATTTAGTCAATAATTTGATTTCGTTGTAGTTGCTTTTAATATTTTTATTGGAATGCCACTTATCTTTCAGCAGTGATATCAGGGTTAAACAGACTTCCTCTTCTATTGCTGAAGGTTGTTTGTGTATGTGTGTATGTGACCTCATTAAATCTATAATAAATGTTGATGTCTTTACTATAGAAGTCTTCTGTATTCCTTCCAGGTGATCTTTTTTCCCTGAGTTATTATTTGCTCGTCAATGTCCTTCAGCATTCCAACTTGAGGTTGGAAGCTTTTAATATTATAGACCTTCCGAAAAACCACCTTTGTTTTTCTAGGCTTACTTCCTTCTTCAAAGACTGCAGATATTATAATGTTGATCTTTGTCTTTCCTAATTGTTTCTAGAATTCACGATTTTGCACTTTTAAGTGATCTATATGAGATATTCCCTAATTTGGCTTCTCTTCCTGTTACAATTTTTGTCATTCTTCTTAATTTTGTTGGTTCTTTAATTTTTGACCAAGCAGATTTACCTTGAAAAATGCTTTGAGTTCTATGATTCTTCTGGTTCTCTGTCAAATAAGTCCAACATTTCAAATTAGTCTCTTATGTTTTCCTTCAAGGCAATGGATATATATTTTCCAGATCATTTCTGGATGGACTTCTTGTTCCTTTCAGCTTCATTTTGAGCTTGCACAGTAGTTCATAATCTTTTCCATAAATTTCTCCAAACCACATCATTACGATATGGATAAACCTCTTCCATGATTCAGTACGAGAATGTAATCTATTTCATTTCTGTGAAGTCCATCTGATAATGCACAAATGTAAAGATATAATTTTGCTTACTCTGAATGTATTGACAATAAAGAAGTTTGGCATTCCAATCTCTAATAAGATATAGTCCATTGAGTATATCTTATTTGCATGTTCTTTCAATGTCTAACAAAATGTTTTAATTTAAATACCCAGGCTAAACTAAAAAAAATAGTGACCATATCATACCAAATGAATTATTCCTTTTCTCTTACCTCACCAAATATGTGAGTGAAGGTTTTCTTTGACTGTATCTTTGGGCATATGCACCTTGAAAATCACAGACACCTAAAGAAAAGCAGATGACCTGCACTGGAGCTCTTAGGGTCTGAAAATGTCTGAAATACATTTGAATAATGTACTTTGAAGTGGTAGCTGGTTTTTCGAAATGCTTCCTAAATAAGGATTTATTGCTATTTCAGGTCAGCTGTTATTGGGCAATAAAAAGCAGAAATATGTGAGTGCAATATAGGAGAGAGTTTGATATTGATGGGACACAACTTCCTACCCCTCCCCCTCAGTTCCTGTGCCCCGATATTATGCTATTACGAAAACAGTACTGCATGCTTACTGTCTTTATAAGCCTTACCCTCTTGCCACTACAGGTCAAAGCCTATGAGGCACCGCCCCAGGCAAGCTGCAACCCACTCAGCAAACTACACCGCCCAATTTCGAGAGGGTGGCAGCTGTTAGCTAAGTCGTTGCACCTTCAGAAGATGGTACCCTAGCCCACACACCTCTGTCCCCTAATGTGTTGACTAATACTGCTCAGTACAAATTTATAAATGTGCCATACGATAATCAAAATATAGACGCCCAAGTTTGCCTTATCTGTATGAATGTGCTTTTTAGATAAACTGTAACTAAATGTAGTTATCATTTGAACGCCGTAGTTCAGAATCAACAGAAACCTGTTTAGGAAGATATCAGGCAGGAATATGAAACATTCCGGTTGGAATGATCGTCATATGCGGAGTCTTTGTCCCATGACAACAGGAATATGTCTCTCAGACGGATAATGCTGGCTGCAGATAGCTGCCTGGGGAAGGAGACGGCAAGGACCGAAGCCGTGCATTTGCACTGCACGTGCATGTTTCTGCAAGCCAGGGCTCCTCTCACCCCCAACTTTTTTTTTCAGGTACGACGAGTGGGCGGCAGGGTGACGTCACGATGTGTGCGGCGCTCGCAGCGATTGGCCCTTAAACATTTGGGAAAACTGAAAGTTAACGAGGGGCGGCTATGAGCCTCGGCACTCGCTGGCGCATTTCGCTGCACGTCTCCTGCAGTTATACCGAGCACCGGGCCGAGTGACGGGGCTGGCAGCGGAAAGGTTGTGCATTCTGCGGTAGGAAGGCGCGGGGCGAGCGGACGCCATCGTACTTTATATCGCAGCCGGATCCTCGACGCGCTCCGGCAGATGGAGCCCCACAAGGAGACGCGGTTCCACCGCGAGGAGATCAACAGCACGATATGGGAAGTACCCGAGAAGTACTTATGCCTGAAGCAGATCGGGACGGGGGCGTACGGCTCCGTTTGGTAAGTGGCTAACGGGGGAGTTAGCCTTAGCATTTGCTACAATGGGTCGTGTCCCGGTGACTAACGACTAGTGCTTTTTTATGTTGGTTTGGTTTAGAATTATAAGAGCATTAGTGCGGATTTCTCAGTCGGTGGCAGCAAACTCAGCATCTGCGAGGCAACATGTTGTGCGCTTCATGGTTTCTGGAGCCCGCGAGTAAAAGATAATAATTATATTGTACTTTTTTAAAATTGACTAGAGTCTTTATCGTGTTACGGCTTCTGGGTTGCATGCGATACCATTGTGTCTTGGTGTCGGTGCTGGTTTCGCAATATATGCCCCCCGGCGCCGTCGACGCTAGTGGGCTAAGAGCCCACCTCCCCGACGCGCTGCCCTGCGTTTCCCCACCGCTGAGAGATTTTAATATATATATATAGAATAATTGGAACCACATCCAGTAGTTTGCTAAGGAAATGTTTTAGGCCTCAGACTTATCGTGTCGTATGTGCATGCTCCAGATTACTGCATATATAATATTACTTACTGTATTCTATGGAGATTTATGGTAAAATTTAAGATCTTGATATGGAGCGAACCAAAAGCTAAACATTTTCAAGTTAAACAGTGTCACTATTGGAACGTTATGGAAAACACCGTGGTATAAATCACGCAATTTTTAGTCACAATTATTGATCTGCACCATTTCGCTGAGTGTGTCAGGCATATGCATTAGGGAGCGGGGAGCAGAAACGGAACATAGTGGTTCCTGGGTATCCAGCCATCAGTCTTCCTGGCCAGAATCGCAGAGGGGCCTATATAGCCTGTCCCAGGCAGCACAGGGCGCAAGGCTGGGGTACAGCCTGTGGAGGATGTCGCTGGCATTTAAGCTGTGTATAAAACAAGGAGGCATTTGCAGTTCCAGTATATGAAATAATTATATCTTTAAATGTATCTTTCTCACAATATGTTCAATTGTGCTCAATGGTACTGAGATTTGGTCCCGCAGAGTCTGTTTTATTTGTTATTGGTTTAGAAGAATACACTTCCATACTGAAATGTGTATACTACATTATGCGGACCACTGACATTCAGGATTTATTGACTACCAAAACTGTTGTTTTTCAGAACTTTAATTTTCACTTTATCAGACTGTGCCTGGTTGTTATATACAAGGTTACAAGTAGTCAGCTGTACATAAATACTTCCTGTCAGGTTCACACTGTGGAAATACTCTGACATAAGCAGATTAGTAATAGCCAGTGTTACAAACTTTTTGTATAAGTTAAATGGTATAAGTCTTAATATTGAGTAACTAGGCCTATATTTCGCTAACAATGTATTTGGAACAACTAGGACAAAAGATTTGAATGAAATGTAACAGACACCCAACCTACAGACTTCCTGGAGCTGTGATGTAGAACAGTTTTTTCTTTTTCCTCTTTCGCGCCCTTGTCCCAATGCGTAAAATGCAAACATACTCACCATTTGGCAACGCAGTACCATGGATGAGGAGTTGATCACTAAAAAGAATTTAACATCGGTAATATAGAACTTGTCTGGTTTCTCCAAAACCGGCATGATTCAAACAACAGTCATTTGCAAAATTTGTTGGATGGCAGCATAGCACGCCTTTTTCTCCACCTCAGAAGAAAGAACCTGAAAGTGTATGCTGACAGTCAGACAGCGATTGGGACCCGTGTGAGTGCATCAGCTGCTACAACCACACAGTAATTTGCAAAATAGTCTTAAATATGAACATGAAAAAGAATAGTGATACGATTGTGGATCATAATCCTGCCTGTAGTTAATTAGATTACATTCTATTTTTATTGTGATTGTGCAAGTACAACAAAATGTAGTTTAGCTTCTAACTGAAAAGTGCATATAGTAGAGTGAGGTGCAATAGACAGTGGCAGCAAATGGTGCATTAAAATGCACTGGACAGGAAGGTGGAACAAGGTACAAATGAGAATGTATAAGGAAAGTACATGTAGAATTTAAGAGTAACATATACAAGGGAGAATATATAGATTATATAGATTTGAATACTGATCACTTTGTGTACATGTGTGAGATACATGATGTATTGAATAAGTGTAGATATGTATTGATGGATGTAAACAGGTGAAATATACATAAAGTACAGCCAAAAGTTATAGACGGTTATTGGCTTGTACTGGTTGAGAGTTCAGAATGGAGATGGTGTTGTGAAAGAAACTGTTCCTGAGCTTCCTGGTGCAGGATCTAAGGCTCTTGTAGCATCTCCCTGATGGAAGTAGGGTAAACAGCCCATGGTTGTGGTGTGAGGTATCTGATGATGGTGCAAGCCCAGTACAGACACTGTGTATGCTGCAGGTCAGTGATGGTCGCCAGCGGGATGCCGATGATGTGCTGGGCAGCTTTGGCCACCCGCTGCAGGGCCTTCCTGTCAGCTACAGAGCAAGTGCCTTATTTCACATTTATATAATATAATTACTTATATTGATATATTTTTGCCATATCTGCCACTCCTAGCTTCAACTTGGAATGAATGCCCAAGGAAAGATGGTAATAAAACTCATAAAAGGTAAAAACACCAACAGTTTTCATCAATCCTTTGGTGATATCCCTAAGTATAATTCTGAGGTGCTGTGATGGAGTTTTTTTCCTAATGTTCTTCAATGACTTTTGTAAAGTAGGCCTATGTGAATAATTTCTTGAAGTTGTTTATGTCCTAATCACTCACTGTCTATAAAAGGTCTGCTACTTATTACGTGAGGGATAATCCACGGCTAGGTGTGCAGTTATTAGGGTTGTCACGATCATGAAATTCTGATTTCTTTGCTTGTGATTTTACGTGCTCACTCCAGTTGTCTATTTCCAGTTTTTTTAAACAAGACTATTACTTAAATATCTAATTTCTGAAATTTAATTTTACATTTCCATCAGTTGAAATTGCTGCTATCCAGCTTCATTCTGTAAGAACATAAGAAATTTACAAACGAGAGGGCATGCGGCCCATCAAGCTTGTTTGGGGAGAATCGAACTAATAGCTCTGATTTAAAGGAACCCAAGGTTTTAGCTTGTACTACATTAGCAGGAAGACTCTTCCATACTATCACTACATTCTTTATAAATAAGTTCTTTCACAAATCCAGTTGGATGGATACATGGATCATGTCCCCCCTTAGTCGTCTTTGCTCGAGGATGAACAGATTCAGCTCAGCTAACCTCTCCTCATAAGGCATTCCTCTGTCCCCAGGAATCATTCTGGTAGCCCTATGTAGGCAGCAATGTCCTTTTTATGGTAAGGTGACCAAAACTGCACACAATGTTCTAGGTGCGGGCTTGCCAAGGAATTGTATAATCTTAGCATCACCTCTCTTGACTTAAACGCCACACACCTGGAGTTTCTCACAATCAGCTTCCTTTATTTCTGTGGAACTCACAGAACCCTGCATGGATTACCTTGCATTTGTCTACATTAACCTTCATCTGCCAGGTGCCAGTCACTAATTAAATCTAGAGCCCACTGTAGTCTCTGTGCTGCTAGTTCAGTATCTGCTATACCACCGACCTTGGTGACTGCAGATTTGGCCTCATGTACTGTATATATTGGTGTTGGTATTGTTTATTAAATTAGGAGTAATAGTGGCCCTAGAATTGAACCCTGTTGTACCCCACTATGAACGCAGGCCCACTGAGACATTGTGCCTCTAATTACTACCCGTTGCTTCCCATCTTTCACCAGTTTTCAGCCCAAGCTGCCACAGTTTCTAAAATCCCTGTTGCTTTGAGCTTACGTAGGAGCCTCTTGTGGGGGACGACATCAAAAGCCTTCTGGAAATTTAAGTAGATCACATCATAAGCCTTTTTATGATCAATTTCCCTAGTAGCTTCCACAAAGAACTCAGACATATTTGTTAAACAGGATCTACTGCTCCTAAATCCATGCTGGCTATCCCTCACAATGTTATTTGACTCCAGGTAATCTACCATTTTCGCTTGGATTATGGCTTCCATTGCTTTTCCAGTTATGCAAGTTAAATTAATTGGCCTATAGTTTGATGGATTACTTCTATCCAATTTTTTTGAATATCTGTGTTACAGTATATTGGCGTGCTTCTAATCAGAAGTTATCACACCAGCTGTGTAAGGATTTCTGAAATGGCAGAGTTAAAGGTTGACAAATTATATCCCTCATCTCTTTTAAAACTATAGGTAAAATGACACCACGGCTCTGCAATTTATTTATTTTGAGCTTCGCTAGGCTTTGTAACCCATCAGCTTCAGTTATACATGTATCAGTCAAAGACAAAGCTGATTAGGAATGAGTGTTGGTAAGTTACTCATGTTTTCTGCAGTGAATACCTGCAAAAATAGTCATTAGTCTCATTACCTATATGGATTTATTTTTCAATTGTAAGGCCCTCACTATTCTGCAGATTAGTGACTTCAGCTTTTAGAGCTCTTTTGGAGTAAAAATACTGGAAGAAACTGTTATTCTTAGCCTCTAATGCCTCCTTCCTTTCGACCTTAGTTTCAGTATTAAGCCACCTTGGTTGCAGTTTCCTAGATTTAGTTATGCCAGAAACGGGTATGAAATCTCATTGAGCTTGCAGTAATGTGCTTTTAAAAAAAATCCCATGGCTCAACAGTTTTATTATTTAACTCCTTCCAGTTTATAGTTTTTACTTTTTAGTTTCATTCTCATTTCATTAAAGTTAGCTTTCCTATTTTGTTATACCTACGGCTGTGGATCTCTTTTAACTGAAATATGAAGTTTGGTGTATTGTGTGTTTATTTCAGCCATATGTGTATCACTCCAAATCAGGGGGATCAGAAAAAATGACATGCATTTCTCTAGTTGTTTCTTGTTATGCTGGCATAATCTACTGACTTTGCTGCAGCATAAATAGTGGTAGCCATCAGGGACATAAGCAGTGGGGGAAATAAGTAATGAACGCATCAGCATTTTTCCAGTAAATATATTTTGAATGAGGTTGTTTACATGAAATTTTCACCAGACATTGGTATTAACTCAAGAAATCCACAAAAATAAAAAAGTCACAATTTAATTTTAATAAATAGTTATATGTAATAAAGTGGAATGACAGAGGGAAAAAGTATTGAACACACTAATTTAGTGGAGAAGCCTTTTTTGTAATGACAGCTTCAGGGCCCTTCCTCTATGAAGAAACAAATCACTTGCAGTTCTCAGGTGTGATTTCGACCCATTCTTCAAAACAGATTTTTAAATCTAGAAGATTCTGGGGGGGCCTCTTGTTCAATTAAGTCAGGTAATTGACCGGCCCATTCTAACAACTTGATTTTCTTTCTGTGAAACCAGTTTCCTTTGCTGTATGTTTTTGATCATTGTCCTACTAGAAGATCCCACCCACATCTCATCCTCACCATCCTGGTGGATGGCAGCAGATTCATTTCGAGAATCTCTTGGTACAAGACCCCATACATTTGTTCCTTCAGTTGTATGAAGCCTGCCAGTACCATGATGAGAACCAGCCCCACACCATGATGCTTCCACCTCCAAACTTCACTGTTAGCATGGTGTTTTTCAGGGGATGTGCAGTGCCATTTCTCCTCCAAACATGGTATGCAGTTTGACAGCCAAAAAGTTCAGTTTTGGTCTTGCCTGACCAGACTACATTCTCCCAGTACTGGGCTTGTCCGAATGTCATGTAGCAAACTTTTAAACGAGCTTCAACATGCCTTTTCTTCGGTAATGGAGTCTTGCAGGGTGAGCGCGCCTAGAGGCCATGTTGGTGGAGTGCATTGCCTATTGTTTTCTCTGACAATCTGCTGCTTTCTTTCTGGAGCTCTCTTAGGGCTACTCTTCTGACTATCCTTCTGACTCCCTGGTCAGAAATTTTGTGAGGAGCTCCTGTGTGTGACTGGTTGATGGTGGAGTAACATTGCTTCTACTCGCGGATACTGGCCCCAGTGGTGCTTACTGGAAGATTCAGAAGTTTGAAATGCGTCTGTTACCAGTTTCATCGATATGTTTTGCAACAATCAAGTTGCGAAGGTCTTGAGAGCGCTCTTTGCTTTTACCCATCCTCAGATGTTTGTGTGACACCTTGGTAACAAAAAACCTTTTTATAGCTCATTAATATGTACTAACCCAGCTGATATTAATTTGCACAGATAATACATTGCGATATCACGACACTGTATGAGATGATATATTGTTTTTTTTTTTTAATCTAACTGTAGAAAAACTATAATGGTATATTGAAGACTATTTGCATACAGATTTAAACAAAAACGTTTATTTCGGGCAAACAAGTTCAGCGCATATGATTTTAATTTATAGAATACACATGACCATAATGTTATGTCTTTTTATAAACAGTTGGTTATCGCTGGGTTTATAATATTTTACGAATGCATTATGATGTGTAATGCAGAATAATGAATGCTGTGTTTGTGTTACCGAAATATTGTGTCCAGCATCAGTTGTCTGTGGCTTTGGAACACAAAAAAGTCTCCACACTCTGCCCCTTGGCTTAGTGGGTTAAGCTCCGTGCCTGTGATCGGAAGGTCGCCAGTTCAAGCCCAGCCTCGGGTCCCCAGCTCCCTGGGCGCTGCTCTTGTGGATGCCCTTCACAGCCAAGCTTACTCTCTCATGGTGAGCAAGGTCGGGGGAGGTGAAAAAGGAATTTCCCAACAGGGATCAATAAAGTATCTATAATAATAATATCATACAATTTTTAAACTGAAAATTACATAAATTACACACACACACACACATATATAAATATATATATATATATAATATAAAAAATAGTCGTCCCTCGTTTGTCACGTTTAATCCATTCCAGACTACCACAAAAAGGAAATGTCTGCGAAGTAGGATTCTTTATTTATGAATCAAATATTTTCGTGGAGCATAGGAAACCGGTTTATGACCTTCTAAATACGGTTTTTGACATTAGAGCCCTCTAGACATGAAACAACACACTTTAGTCACCATTACACTCGTATTGCCCAATATATTAGATAAAATAAGACATTAGACGTTACAAATATTATTATTATTATTATTATTATTATTGTACATTTAATTACACACACAGTTCTTACATAGAACCACTAACCTATGAAAATTAGAAGCAGCAGCACATTTATGAGCCATCGTGGGACTTAGATAAAAGTTTTCAGAAATCGCAAACAAAAATACCTCCTATGCGTAGCAATATAGAAGCGTGTATATGAAACAAACTTGTGTGAGGCTGAGCCAGTCAGTGGCCAGAATAGGAAGAGGATATAATTGAGTGTGCGCTGTATAATTTTAATTGCCTCGATCAACTTTTTAAATGAATATACAGTACTTGGAGCTGGGCAGTATGACCAAAATTCTATATCACGGTGTTTTTCAAAATTATGACTGTTTCATGGTATTCAGCGGTATTTTTTCCCCATGCATCAGTGGGTGTTATTTTCCACTTCAATTACAAGAGTAGACTAGCTAGGAATAACCTATTCCATTGTAATTATTCATTGTACAAAAAAATAATAATTTGCACACAAGTAATACAGGTTTGCATGGCCCCATAAAGTGATAGTTTTCAAGTGGGTGGCACTAATGAAAATAAGGAATCGCACTACATGACTGTTGCAGTCAAAATATAGAACCTATTTATTGAACAAATTTTGCAAACAACTTTAAAGTTTTCAAGCATCCAAAGAGGCATTTAGACTGATGCTTGTCAAAAGTTGTATTGCACTGAACAAGTCTTTGAAAAGGGATAAATAGTAAATATAATTTTTTTGTAAACCATCTACACTGTTAATATAAACAATCTGGCAACAACTTTAGCTCGACAGTGTTTGCAATAAATGATTGTCTGGCCCACATTTGACCATTTAAAACTGAAATATCTCCAGACAACAGACACTGCTCCTTTTCTTGTGTCTTCTACAGCTTCTCTGTCCATTTTCACTGCTCAGTAACTCTAATTCTGCGTTCGTTTGTCTTTTCCAGCGTTTCTCTCTTTCTGAGTCGCAACTCGGACAAAAATTTCACAAAACGTCACTTCCTGTTGGAAACGCGTCCCTTTTCCGAGGTTGAAGTCGGGTTTGTACGAGATTCCCCATGACGTCGTTTCAACATGGCAGTTTACAGAGTCAATAATAAGTGCTTTACTGCTTCTATAAATATCTTTATAGATATTTCTAAATGTTTATATTATTAAATGTATTGCTAGTTATAAATGTAATCGCACATGGTCTTTTATGTGAAGTAATAAATGTCTTTCCATGAGCTTTCATGCTCAGCTCACGACAATAACAGCGTGTTTGTTGAGGTAGCCATGTTTGTTCCAAGTTGTGTACTTCGATAATTGAACATTCTAACAGAAAATTGGTCGGTTGTAACGTGTAGCACCTCGGAATTTATGACTTCGTCAGGATAATCGAATGCACCATAACGCAGGTAATCTGTTGCATGCATGTTCAACGGTGTACCATTAAAAATGGTCCCCCCTTAAACAGTTTCCGCTGTACCATGTTCCGGACGTTGTTTAGGCTATTTAAACTAGGGCTGCAACAACGAATCGATTTAAAATCGATTACTAAAAGCGTTTGCAACGAATTTCATAATCGATTCGTTGTGTCATTGACTTCACCTGCTGATGGAGCTGAACGGAGCGAAAGGCGAAAAGCGAAAGGCTTTTCTTACTCACACACCATTTCTCAAATTTTTGGATGTTTTTAGTCATATTTCAGTTTAATGTTTTTATATAGCGTCTAATCAGTTTAAGCTGTATGTAAATGTGTTGAATAAATAAACTTTACTTTGACATAAGGCCAGAGTGAAGACACTGCACTGTGATTGAGTAGCCCATTAGGAGTGGCGAGTGCACATACATATGCTCAAACAGTCGCACATACACGCGCACCCGCTCACACGATTGCACATACACGCGCACCCGCACACATGATCGTACATGCACGGTCGCCCATACATGTGCACACGATCGTACATACACGTGCACACGATCGTACATACACGTGCACACGATCACACGATCGCACATACACGCGCACCCGCACACATGATCGTACATGCACGGTCGCCCGTACATGTGCACACGATCGCACATACATGCGCACCCGCACACACGATCGTACATGCATGGTCGCACATACACGCGCTCCCACTCGCACGATCGCACATGCACACGCACACACGGTCGACAATGCACGGTCCCACATACACGCGCTCCCGCTTGCACGATCGCACATACACGCGCACACGCACACACGATCGACAATGCATGGTCCCACATACACACGCATACACACACGGACACGCGCCCATACGCACGCGCACACCCCGTCTGCCGAAATGAAACCTATCCCCCAACCGATTCTCTGTTTGCCCTGTTCTTATTTCATTGGCGAAATGCCATGTTGGGTAGCCAAGGTTGCACACTTGCCTGCTCAGATAGTCCCATCTTTCGCCATGTGAGTTAGGTAGGATTTTGTTTAGACGGAGATGAAAGTAACTGCATCTGAGTGTGAGATAGTGTCATGCAAGATCGTTTTTGTGTATTACTGTGAATATAGAAAACAAGTGTTAATGCTGAAACAAATTCTGTTACTTTTTTGCGTTGTTAATTTAGATCGTGCTTTATTCCTGAGTAAAAGTGTGCAAATGATTTTTATTATCCAAATCATCGATTAATCGAAAAAATAATCGGCAGATTAATCGACTAGCAAAATAATCGTTAGTTGCAGCCCTAATTTAAACCAGTATTACGGTATAAGAAATCCATATCATAACACATTATCGATTTTTGGTATGAACTGGTATACCGTCCAGCACTAACAGTACTGTATATACTTTAATGAGCACAGTACCCTATTTGAAGAAAAAAAAACACGATGGAGTGAAGCTGCAGAAATCGAAGCGCAAAGTGGCGAGGGACGACTGTATATATTTCAGGCAGACTGTTCAGATCCTTAAAGACAAAAACTAACAGACTAGGAAACTGTTTCTATCCTTCAGCCATCACCATGCTGAATGTTGCTAAGGTGACAACCTGAAAACGTTCAAATTCCATTCGACCATTGTCCAACTTCGGCTGCTATTTTTTTAATGTGCAGTTGGTGAAATGCTGGTCTTTGTGATATTTATTTGTTTGTCTATTTATTGGATTATTTGTTTTGTTGTTACAACTGTCTATTCTTTTGATGTCACACTGGAGAAGATGTACTTTTAAGTTTCGTTGTTGTGGAAACCACAATAACAATGCATCTAAACCTTAATTTAAAGAATAAACCAAGGTTTCTTGGGGTGATTTTAAAATGTTTCTATAACAAAACTCGCTGAATTTTTAAACTGTATAGCAAACGGGACTGCTGACTCCAGAGGGTTCAATTAAGTCACTTCTCAATCTTAAATTTCTTATTTTTTATTTTTAAAGAATTAAAGAAAATAGTCACTGTAACTTCCTACTTGATGGTGGTGTTGCTGTGGTTGTTGTTTTTTTTTATTTTTTAACCATGAAAGCCAAAGTTATTCCACGCTTCATCGTACTGAGCACAGCCATCTAGTGGCCTGGAGGTTTAACATAACACAAAAAGAAACACTGTTGACCGCGAATACATGTAAACAATTTTTTTTAATCAATGTTGTGTTTTTGAAAATCGATACAGCATTGCAAAATTAGAGTTTTTTTTTTTTTCTTACACCCCTAGAACACATCCATCCATTTCCGGGTCCAGAGCCTATGGGCCTAAGGCAGGGAACAACCTAAGATAAGGCGCAGGGATGGGCAGTATTTTAGATAAATGTATTTTAAATACATATTTGAAATACAAAATACTATTTTGTATTGTAAAGCCTTTGGGAAAAATCTAATGTAATTTGTATTTAAATACATTTAAGATGAGTATTTTGTATTTTCAAAATACATAAAAATAATTTGTGCCAATCAACCTCTTTATCAGGGTGCTGATTTAGTTCAGACACACCCCTCCCCCAATCTTAACGCTCATGCACGTGAGCTGCCTGCAGCAGAGTCAGCATTGGATCAGCGACTTTTCTCAGTTTTCTGCATTAAGGTAAGGGTGTCATCATGATCAATTCCTTGTTGATTTAAAGTTAAAATGGTGCATCATTCAGATTTGCCTTCAGTAAACATGAAAGAATAAAAAAGCACCGACACGTGTAGGAGGAAAATAGTGTTAGCTGCCTGTTTTGACTTTTTTTTTTTTTAATCTATCAACTAGCTAGACAAACGTGTTTAAAACATTACTGCATGTTAGGGCTGATATGACAGAACTTTATATATCTTAGGCAGCGATGATATAAAGTGTGAATCGATTAAAGTTTACATAGGCCTAGGTCATTTAGAGCAAATAATTCCTTGCAGTGTTTAGTGGGGCAGCAGGAATTATTGGAACGTTGGGGTGGATGAAGAAGCATGAATGAATGAATGAATGAATAATATAGTGTGATGTACTTGGTTCAGTTGTACTTTGCTGTTTTAAAGTGAGAAAGGAGATTCATATTTACACTTGCACGTTGCCAGGTAAAGTTTTTTTTTTTGTGCGCACACTCCGTGACAGAGTG
>JAODKM010000037.1:3460422-3497570 GCA_026780845.1 Petrocephalus sullivani | reverse complement strand
CTCCATGGTGCAGTGTTACCTGCACAGACATGATGGTGCACTGCTCCATGGTGCAGTGTTACCTGCACAGACATGATGGTGCACTGCTCCATGGTGCAGTGTTACCTGCACAGACATGATATATGTGGAAGAGTCATCAGGAGGAAGCCTTACCTGCTACCTCATCACACAATTCAGTGCCTGAGGTATGCAAAACAGCATCTAGACAAACCAATCATACCTGGCACATTTCCAAAAAGCCTCTGAAGAAAAGGAAGAAGCAGAATTTGGCAAGATATTTTTTTCTAGTCTGATCCCAATACTCAAAATTTTAATATCTACCCACCTGATATTTTTCCCCTTCATCAACTACTAAGCATTAAGTTAGATATTTGTATTATCCATCCATTTTCTGAAATTGCTTGTCCTATTCAGGGTCACGGGGGTCTCAGTGCATTTCAATTAACATGGCAAACTATGTAGAAATGCATAAAGTGCACGTCATGCTATCTATTGCTAAGTCAAATTATATTAAATTAATAAATCAATCATAAAAAATCACTGTAGACCCCAACGAACCATTTGTAGTCAAAGTCCACACAAGTCTGCAATACAAAATGTATAACGCAGCACTAAGACATCTAATCAATGTAAAGTAATTAACATTTCTTTTTGCAAGTATGTTATTCAACACAGTTTCCTGCAGCAGTTGTTTGCTGCTTTTCAGTTATATAATTGACTAAATTTGTAATTTGGCCAGGGGGTGCCCAAAAACACCGAAAGCTGTGTACGGATGAGAATGCCTGAGGTGTGAGAGTTTGTGTTTGTAAATATTGCGACAAACTGAGGTGCAGGATGGGAATTAGGATTGTACTCCCTGAACAGGGAAAAAATATGGTTTGGGGACTGGTCTGCCACCACTGGCACTTGTTAATGTGATAACCAAGCGTTTGATGGACCTTTTTCAAATTCTGTAGACATTGTGTGGGTGAAGATCTGGGACTGAAAAAATATGCATAAGTTGTGAAACTGCTCTCATTTTGTGAAAAATTGCAGCAAATTTGAAGCCACAGTGTTAAGTGGTAGCAAAGGAAAGAAAGACGCAAGGCACTTGATCTTGTGAACACAGTAACTCTGTATGTGATGGATCTTTTTCAGACTTTCTAGGAACATTGCATAGGTGATGATCTGGGACCTATTTCATGTGAGACAAATCGCAAAATTGAAGCAGTTTCATTTAGTGGTGGTGCATGAAAGGACCGATGCAGAGCTGGTGAACTTAACGTTGAGAATACGCACAAAGCTGGGCTTTTAATAAAGATTTTATGGAGAGGTGGGTAGAGTGTGTAGGAGATAGGGATGGCTGTGGGAGGAGTAGGGATTTGATTTGGGGAAGCGGTGACATTTTTGTTCATCCAGAAGCATCTAGTTAATGAATCACGTCGTCGTCCCTCCGTCCACATGTAATTGCTTACGTCTGTAGCCCCATGCTGGATTTTTCTTGTTCCTGTACCTTGCTCAAGGGTGGAATAGCCATTTCCCTCCAGGGACTCATTCTGCCGACCAGTAGTTCAGGTTATTGACATCTTTGTTCTGATGCTGGTTGTATGATTTTTCTGTAATTTGATTTGAATTTTGAGTTTGATCTGTAACTGATAGGACTTTGAATAGCCATTCATTCATCCATTTATCCATCTTCTATAGGCGCTTATCCAGTACTGGGTTGCAAAGAGTTTGAAACCTATTCCCGGAAGCACATGGCATGACGCACAAAGATATGCTGGATTGGACGCCAGTGTAAATGGAATAGAATGCAATAGTGATCCTTTATTAATCTCTATGGAGAAATTCACTTTTCACCTATCCCATCTGCACGCCCTAATTTTACAAAGTCCAGTGCTTCCCTGGGTCAACAAGGGAGGGGCTTGCATTTCACTTCTTTAATCAATAAGTCTGTGTGACATCACCATAATAAATAAACCAGTGTTTTCTGTTAAGCAGCAAGGTGCACAAATTTGTGAGGTGCCCATTTTGGAAGGACACGTTTATTTCATGATGATGATGATGATGATATTTTTATTATTATTTTTATTATTATTATCGATGATAATAATAAAAGGGGTTAAGGACCTTGCTCAGTCACCCACAGATATGTGATTATTATGCCACGGTCAGGCTTGAGTCAGTAACCTTCGGATCACAGATACAGAGGCTTAGCCCACTGACTGGTACATTGCCACAATAATTGGAAGCTTTGAGTTTGAAAATTAAAAAAAACAGACCAATGTGGTGATGTTATATAGAGTGAAACACAAGCCCCTCCTTTGTTGACACCACCCCATCTTGCTCTCCGTGAGGTGCACAGACACATGTTTAGGTGAGCATCAGCTTGGGGGTGACGGTGTAGCGTCGGCTTGCATGCAGTGCCCCTGGAGCTGGGGGTGACTGTCATGTAGCTATTCTGTTGAAGCCGGGTTCAAACCGCCGACCTCCCAATAAAAGGCACAAAGGCTTGGTTTGCTGAGCTACATGCTTCCAAAAAGGCTTATAATGCAGGGAAGAGGTCATAGGCAGTCAAAGAAAATGTTCACTGGGTATTTGTCTATGTAATAAGTCTGTGTTTTTATCTGTGCAAATATAATCTAACATATGCAAAGTAACAGTAATACAATTATAAAGAATTTCTACTGTTCTTCAAAAAGTTACTGATATTTTGTTGGATGGCTACATGAACCTTGTTACAGTTCCCTCAGGGGCACCTCAGCCATTCCACTTGTATGTTAAATTTCACCACCCGTGGTATTTGTTTATACTTGTTACATGACCTGAGAAGATGGTAGTTTCCAGTTTGGGGAATATACCTTTCAGTGGTGGTATCAACAGCTGTTATCTTGTTCATTTCCACTCTGACTTGCAGGACCTTAAGCCAAGTAACTTGGCTGTAAATCAGGATTGTGAGCTGAAGGTAAGCGCACATGCTGTTCTGCAGGATTTTTCTTGTTTCACTAGGACTGCTCTGGTAAGTGATGGAGTTTGCTGACAGAATTGTCCTCTTCTTCTTTCGCAGATCTTGGATTTTGGCCTGGCACGACATACAGAGCCTGAAATGACAGGCTATGTGGTGACCCGTTGGTACCGGGCCCCTGAAGTCATTCTAAACTGGATGCACTACACCCAGACTGGTAAGACAATTGCAGCCTTTGACCTTTTACCCCCTGACCTCGAGTGTCCTGCCTAGAACTTCAGACACTTTTACTGCAAGGAACTGCTTTCCAAAAGACAACTATAACAGCAAAACAGCAAAATTACTTCTACATGCCTGCATTTTAAATGTCCTGTGGCTACTAAGCAATATATTCATCCAATTTACAGGATTCATTTAAGGAAACTGTCGCATATGATATTTTATTTTGTATCCAAGAAATTATTCATGTGCTGTTTTATAGGGGCATAAATGATCTCCAAGGCGATTCAATCCACTTGCGTCTGAGTGAACGATTTTATGAATCTTTAATTTCTCTAATCATTTGATTTGATTTAAGTGATTAATCAATTATTTTGGTAACCTAAATTCAAATGTTTTCTTAGCTTCACTTAAAAAAATCACAAATATTGCCATGGGAACTTACTTTCTTTTCATTCCATTAATAGCATGTAATTATCTCAGAACATTTATTTATCTTTTTATATTTATTAAACAGAGAGAACATGCCAGTGTAAAATTGTCAAAAGGCCAACAACTAATCTGTATAGAAAAAACAAATCACAGAGATTAAATGAAGTGCTACCTGATTTGGGTGGGGTGTTGGCAGCGGTGAAACTTGCCAGGCTTGCGGCACAGAATAACAAAATGCATCATTTTTTATTGCCTGCAATAGATGCATCAGTGGGGCAGATTTAATTATGAATTATAAACATGTTGCGGATCAGTGCAATTGAAACTTCTTTCAAGTGGTAAATGAGGCAACGAAATCCTTCGTTCAGAAAATGACTGATCATCTGATGTAATTATCTCCATTATTTCAGAAGTTGTATCTTTGCTCTGGCGCCTTTCCACTGGCACATAGGAACTGAACCTTACCCAAGCTGTAGCGCAAAAAGAAACTAGTTGCAGCACAGTTCCAGCTTACATTGGTTTTCAAATGTAAAACGCTTGGCTCTGTATTCTTCTATGACTATTAACGAGCCTTCCCATGCCATCATATGTTCTGAAAATTTGTGTGTTGGCACTGCTAATTTGTGCGTCTTCCTGCAGCACATAAACACAAAGCGAAGCATCCCGGAAGTAGGATTATCTTCATTTTACCCCCAAAAAATGATTCTGACATTACAGCTCAATGCATTGAATTTATAACTTAATAATCATGATGCATCTTTACACTATCCCTACTCTGTTTAGAGCTGAATTTATCATCTTATTTCCATTTACTATCAACCTTGGGTTTAGAAGTGTTTGTTTTTTTATTGCATTTTTTTGCAAGAAACTTGAGAACCAAGTGTTTTTTTGTATATACTTATATTTATACTTGATGAATGTTGAAAGATCTTTGTGTGGTGTGTTCATGACTGATGGTCATCTCCTCTCTTAGTGGATATCTGGTCTGTTGGCTGCATCATGGGAGAGATGATCAATGGAAAGACGCTCTTCAAAGGGAAAGACTGTATCCTTCTTCTGTTCTTTCATTATTCCTGCATGCTGATACCAAGATGATAATTAGTTACATTTTTAATTATAGGTATACTTGATCGGCGTATTGTCTAGGTAAATGGGCAAGATTCAACCCTTAAACTAAACTACAGATATGGACCAGCTTACTCAAATAATGAAGATAACTGGTGTACCAGGTTCAGACTTTATTAAAAAACTGGACAGTCAAGAGGTATGATAGCTGTCCATGTCCTGACTCATATCACATCAGAGCATGTCACATAATCCTCTGTAAGAACACGTTATATTGTTAGCGTAAAGGTCTTCTTGTAATAGTGTTGAGTAATGGGATCAACAACAGTCCCCCTGAACAGACTTGTCAGTCATTGTAGCTCAGTCCTCAATGGAGTTGTCTGCTCCATAAAGGGTCACCTAGGCTGTCTTTGTTCAGGTTCTTCTATCAGTATCAGGTATAGAAATGCGTTTGTTTGAGGCTTTACCTCCTTTATGAAGCTACAGGCAAAACGTGGGGACTTGGCCTGACACTGGTCTGCAATTTCAGTACTTCACCTGCATTAGTGATGCTATGTTAGATATGCTGCAATCCTGTATAGTTATGGAAATAACTATAATTCCTAAGTAAACATCAATATTAGATACTTATCTGAAACGAACTAAATTAAGATAATGTTAGAAGACCTAGGGACACATGCCAAAGCAGCTGGAGGATGTATCTGGATTGTGTTTGTGTTGACTAGGCTAATGGACAATAAAATTTAAAGCTTGCACTGTCACAGTTGACAAAATTTTAGAACACCCCCTACTGGTAAGGCTTTCCACTGTATTTTGGTGTGTGGTTCTGGGAATTTGAGCCCTTTCAGCCAGAGGAGCATTAGTGAGGTTCAGTGAGTAGGTCTAACTTGCAGTCTGCATTCCAATATCTCCCAAAGCTGTTTTGAGGGATTGTGGTCAGTTGACCTGGGAAGGTCTAACCGGGAGGAAATTTCACTGATTTGAAACTGGTTTGTTACAACTGTGGCATCCTGTGATGACACTTTCAAAGTCACTGAGCTCTTCAGTACAACCCATTCTACCACCAGCGTCTGTCTGTGGAGATGCTGTGTGAACCCTTTTATGTATCAGGATGCAAGTGAAACAGCCGAGCAGCTGATCTTGGAGAGACATGCCAGAAGTCTTGTATTTCGTTTGGTTACTTATGGTTAAGGATTGGACTGGGTATGGGTTAAGGGTGGCATGATTTGGGATTAGGGTTTTCCCATAGAAATGAATGGACGGTCCTCACTAAGATAGGAAGCCAAATGTATGTGTGTGTGTGTGTGTTCCCAATGTTGAGTGACTAAACTGGATTCTCTCACAGTCTAAAGACATGCAACTAAATGATTTGTGGCATACACACTTTGGAGAAGACGTGATTAGAAATGATGATTTTTTTTGCCATGTGGTAGAAAGGGGAATTCTGTTTCCTTTGCTCTTCCTTTGTGTGCACACAGGCACAAAGCTATGTGCTCTCCCTGCCTCACTACCCCCGGAAAGACTTCGCTACAGTGTTTCCCAGGGCAGCCTCTAAAGGTGAGCCGATATGTAGCCCCTCCCATTGCGTCTTCCTGCTGGCTAATACTTCGCCTTATTTATGCTCATCTTTGATTTCTGTTGTTGGATATCTGTAGTCACTGTAACGTGTGCATGCTGGTGTTTGGCTGTGCTTCCTCCTCCTTCAATAACCTCTTATTTCAGCATGTCTGACACTGAAAACCTGAAGTTTGTTGGGCGAAACCCCTCAGAGGTCAAACAATTGTGGCAAATTCCTTCTCTGCTAGCTGTCTGCAACAGAAATATGAATACCTTATGCTTGTTGCTGAAATGCTTCACGGCCCACAAACAGCTGTGCTTTTGACCACCCGAGGCCCTCAGGATTGCCTCTACTTCTAGCAGTGTGGCGTTGTTCTCAGAGGTAATGGTCCTTTAAACTTCTGTGCTACCTGCCTTTGGGGCTTGTTTTTGTGCATGATTAACATTTGCTGCTTCTGTCAATGGCACTGTGTCCTTATGTGGTCTCCATGGCAACAGTAGCTTCTGCTACATTCACTGGCTGTTTAATTGAAGAAAAGGGTTTTCATCATAAAAGCAATAGTGGGATGGGAAGCTTCATTTGTTACTTAAAAATTGGCATGGCATCTGATTCATTTCTTAAAAGGGTTAATTGTTTTGGGAGGGTGAAATCTTGGAGAAACATAAGATTTGTGTGCTATAATATACAATTGCAGTCCGATGAAAACCACGTATGTTCACTTTTTGATGGTTGTGACTTTTTACTCTATATGGAAAATGCACATTCTCCTCTGTCTGCTGATATTTTGACATCTAATTCACTAATGAAAGATATATTTTCTGAAGTCATCTATTTAACTAGTATTAGTTTGTATTAATTAATATTTCTATTCATGATGGTTGTTTGTATGGATTAATTTATATAGCTACTTTCAACAACATGACGTTGATAGTTAAATCAGAATCAGAAAACTTTTATGATCCCGAAGGAAAGACTAAAAAAAAAAAAATACAGACAAAAATACAAAGTTTATAGTACAACATACAACACTCTATAAAAATAAATAGGCATGACATATAGAGATGATGGATAAATATGAGTGTTTATGGTGATAAGTATGACAAAAACTGCACTGGAACCATAATAAATAGCCAGATATGGATAAGAAAATAGGTATTGTACTTATTGCACATGTCCTGGCTGGTTGCTTGACCCATTGTACAATCTTATGGCCAGCAGAAGGAGCGATTTTCCTCCGGCATTCTGTGGTGCATTTTATGTTGTTCAGTCTGTGGCTGAAAGTGCTCTTCTGTCCAACCACAACGCTGTCAAGCAGGTGAGCGGCACTGTCCATAATCGGCCAAAATCGCCTCCTCAGAAGTGTCCAGCTCCTCCCCTAGCACCGAGCCAGCTTTCCTGATCACCTTGTTGAGTCTGTTGACATCGGTCACTATCACACGTCTGCCTCCGCACACCCCAGCATAGAAAAAGGTGTAGCAACCCCCGACTCATAGGAAATCCACAGCATCGTGTTACAGACTCTAAAGGAGCTGAGCCTCTGTAGGAAATACAACCTGCAACAGCCAGCTAACTAACTGCATTGTTAATTGTTAATGTAAAGCAAGATCATTTTGTATCATGTTGACACTGACATATATTTGCCTTGCTGACAACAATCCAATAGAGTCAGTTTAAGACAAACTGTGCATTGACCACTGTGTAAAGATTGGTTTCTATTCATGGTGCTAAGTATTTCATTATATTGTTTTATGTTTATTTTGTAAAGCAGTTTCTGGGAAAGTGTTTTTTTACACTTCTGGAAAAAGATGCGTGTTTTTCATCGGACAGTGTTGGCGTAAAATGTCATGTTATCGTGATGCCTGGTTATAAAATGCAAATCCCAATATGCCAGGTACGGACTATATTTGAGCCACTATCTCCCACACTTTTTATATATGGTGGATATTAAAATTCTAGGCTTGTGGAATTTGTTAATTGTTGTTGTGGTAAATGCTGAAATCAAGACAGACCTTTATTAATACTCTGTTTAAATGCAATAAAATCTTATTAATCTCTACATTTTTCTAAGAAAGCCCCCATTATAAAGGGTGTTTTTACAAAAAATGTAGCTATTTATGGTGGCATTGTGGCTCTGTCAGTAGCACTGTTACCACACAGCTCCAGGGTTGGGGGTGCAAATCACTCAGGTCTGTATGTATGTCATTTGCATGATCTCTCCATACCATGTCTGTTTCCTCCTGCAGTCCAAAGAGTTGCCCTTAAGCTAAATGGTGTCTTTAATTGTCCATACTCTGAGTGTGTGCCTAAATGTGCTCTATAATGTACTGGGATCTTGATCAGGGTGTACCCCAGCCTTGTTCCCTGTGATGTACCGGCATCTCGATCAGGGTGTACCCTAGCCTTGTTCTGTGTCATATACCGGCATCTCGATCAGGGTGTACCCCAGCCTTGTTCCGTGTCATGTGCCAGCATCTTGATCAGGGTGTACCCCAGCCTTGTTCCCTGTGATGTACCGGCATCTCGATCAGGGTGTACCCCAGCCTTGTTCCCTGTGATGTACCGGCATCTCGATCAGGGTGTACCCCAGGCTTGTTCCCTGTGATGTACCGGCATCTCGATCAGGGTGTACCCTAGCCTTGTTCCGTGTCATGTGCCGGCATCTAGATCAGGGTGTACCACAGCCTTGTTCCCTGTGATGTACCGGCATCTCGATCAGGATGTACCCCAGGCTTGTGCCCTGAGATGTTCTGGCAACTTGCTCAGGATGGATTGATCCTTAAATTTATATATTTTTTATATATATATATATATATATATATAAAATATTGCACATTCACTCTAATATTAGTGGTTACAATGTCCTAAGATGAAAATGGTCATATATAATTTTTCTTGATTTTAGCCTTTACATCAACAAAAGCTGAAATGTCTATAAGAGTATGTGATCTTTTTGGTGAGAAGGGAAGCTTGTAACCATGGGTGTTTTAAAACAATGCTATTTTCAGTTTGTGGACCTGTGTGCCTGTTTTTGCCTTTCTCTAACCTTAGCGATTGATTTGATGGAGAAGATGCTAGTCCTAGATGGGGAGGCTCGCCTAACACCTGAGGGAGCCCTGGCACATCCCTACTTTGAGAACTTGTGGGACCCAGAAGATAGCCCTGATGCACTGCCCTATGATGACAGCTATGACAATGCCACGCTGCCCCTAGAGGAGTGGAAGAGTGAGTGCATGTTGCCAGTATTTTTTTCTGATATGTTGCATAGTACCATAAACAATCTTTTCAGAAACTGTTACGCAGTGCAGTGCTGATGAAGTTCTCTGTTACATTACAGGGTTGTCCTTCAAAGAGGTGAAGAGCTTTGTCCCATTCCCTCGCAGAGACTCAAAGAGAAGGAACACTCTGACCATGTGACAGCAATGCAACAACACTGACAGATCTGATCACTACATAAAAATGAACACTGATCCCATTTCACTTGCAAAAAGCACCACTCTGGTGCCCCAAATCACAAAACACACAGACATGGACACAAAAACACATCCAAATACACTGAACAAAATATTTTGTGTACTTTGTTTCTGGCATCTTATGTCACAATGGTGTGATCTAAGAACAAATGGTAAACTGATACTAAGGAATAAGCCACAGTGGTCTTTAATTGGAACCTGTGTGTCCACAACAGATGCCAGTCTATAAATCATGACTCAAGACCTTTCGGTGCCTGGCAGATATCGTTCATTGTGTAAACACACTTTCATTTTGGTGTCATGTTTTCCTTTTTTAAAATGTCATTACTTTCCAGTAATACATTATAAGTGCATTCAGTTGGTGAATGGATAGTGTAAATGCTGTTCTTAAAGTAATGTGCAATTGCCTGTTACTGTTCATTTTGCTTGAATTTGATGTACAGGCTCTTTTACAAAGACGCTATGAATGATACCCTTACATATCACTGAAAATTTTGCCTTTCGGTTAAAGTGTTAGTTGATCACAGTAAAGTATGTAGTGTGTCTACATATGTTTAAAAACAGGAAAGCCATCTTGGTTTTAAACAGCTTGAGTCAATTATGGTTTATTACCGAGCGTAGTTAAATTTAAGCAATGATTTTAAAAGGAAACTGCATGCAGATTCCAAGATTTGCTGTACAGTAAATGCCAACTTATTTTCTAAGACTAATAAAGAAGATGGAAATAAAGCAATGTACAAATCAAAGGTTCTCAGCATGTTTTACTAGTCTAACAGTGTTAAAATTAAATTGACTTTGGACAAAAGGACAAGGCTGATTTATTTAGTGAGTTAGCTGATACCTGCATTATTTATGTGTTAATACATGGGCCATTTTCTTGTTGTATGTAGATTTATGCTGGATTTCCATGGTAGATTTTTGGATACTTTCTCTCTCTGGGAACCCCTGCTTTTACCCATCTAAGGTAAATGTGCCACACCTCTATGCAAATGGAACACTGGAAAGAATCCAACATGTCTCATGCAGTAAGAGGCAGTACATTAGAAAGAGGCAGTGTCACTTGCTAGTTCATCAAGTCTAGAAAGATAAGATTACGACTGTCATTATAAAAGAAGCAATAATTATTGATGGGGTTGTCTTTCATCTAGACAGCCAATGGGAATGGGAAGCCATGTTTTACGAGTATAATGTTAGTTTTTGATAGCTGTAATGCGCAAACAGAACTCTTAACTATACTCTAGCAATGTTTATTTTTCCTTAAGATTCACTCTGAAATCACTTAAAGATGCAAAGCAAATGATTTAGTGGGAACAAAAATCTCACAGTAATGTGACACCAGTTGATTGCCTTCAGATATATACCATTCAAACCTCTATGTGCCATTGACAAAGTCCTAAGAGACCAAGTGGACAGTACACCACAGGAAAAGGGCATATGACTATGAAGTAACTAGCATTAAGCTTATTATGCCATAATTTAATCACCAGTATGTATGGGAAAAAAAAAATCATAAAATGAGCTGCAGGGTACAACATCTTGACCCCTACTAAAAATTTTGGGTGCCATGAAAGCATGTTATATTGGACCCCCAACCCAGATTCATTGGATTATATTGCAATTTTTTGATGGCTGCAGTTACTTGGTGGCCCTTGGAATCTTCCTAACTTTCCCCAGCTTTATGGTGCCCCTGCTTTGGAGCAATATGGAAAAAGCAGTATGTTCTGCTTGGCTCATCTTTCACCATTTTCCTTCATTTTTGGATGGGTTTACATTCCGAGAAAGACACAAGATGCCTTCAGTTTACAATATCTATTAACAGCTATTAAACTTGGAGAGGAATCCATAGTGGTATGGGCAGCCATCTTGTGAGAGCCATTAGATCCAGTGATTGCCTTGGAATGTTTTTACAGGACCAGGTGCATCCTGTGGTGCTATCATTTAATGCCCACATGGTGGTCTATATACACTGACAAACACATTCAAGAATGGTTTCATGAAAGGCAAAATGTCAGAAACATCCATCACCAGGTAAAAATATCCTTGAAGTTGTGCAAAATAGATTTCCCCTTCCTTCATCCTTCAAAGGACGGTAAGTTTTCTCCCAGAACAATGTTCTAATATCCCACTACACACAGTTCAGGACTTTTACTGCAGCCGCCCAAGGACTGAGGTTGTTCTGAAGGTAAAGCATTATCCCATTCCTTATTAGCTCCTTGATATTAATATAAAAATATTATTCCACCCACTTTCTACAACTTAATGGCAGATGATTCATCTGAAGTATCTGAATTTCAATAATCGAAGCAAAATAGCCGTATTTTTCCCCAAAGGTGCCCAAACTTGTCAGGCCACGACCCCCCAAAATAACAGTGCCAGATACTCGCGACCCCCATTTTGCATTTTCCCCCTGGGCAGATTTCGCCAATCGGAGGCGGTCCCCCTCGGTAGATTTCACCAATCGGGGGGCGGGTGGTCCCCCCCTCGGGGGGAGGGGGGGTATGTAGGTTAATCCAAATTAACATATTCTGGAAATCAGCCCTCGACCCCCCGCCGGTGGCGTGCAACCCCGCCGGGGGTCGCAACCTTCATGCTGCTTTTACCTATCTAAGGTAAATGTGCCGCACCTCTATGCAAATAGGGACGGCGGCAGGAGCCCAACGCGTGTGTGTCGCGAAGTTGGAGGCAGTGCAGTAGAAGGAGGTGAAGTAACTTGCCAGTTCGCCAAGTCCAGTAAGGCAAAGGCTTATGCCTGTCATTATAAAAGAGGCAGTAGTTAATGGGGTCGGTTTTTACCGAGACAATCAATGCGAAGATGAAGCGACGTTTTATGAGTATAATGTTAGTTTGCGATAGCTATAAGGCGCAAACAGAACTCTAACTAGCCTATTTTTTTGCCCTGGCGAAGGGGCGTGTTCTTTCCATCTTGACTGAAAACCCCGCTCTGTCTACTATGCTATCTACAGCACATCTGAAATACGCTCTTTGCGAGGCACCAGGGTGCCCGGGCTGGCTTGTTCCTCGCAAATAAACCATGCCGCTGTGGATCCCCGGAGCCCTGTAAATGCACCGGAAAACGCCCGCTTGAAGACGTAATGGAGGACTAAAGGGAGAAGGACGCCGCTCTACCGAAATTTACCGGCTTTTGCGGCCAAGGCGTAGCTAGCTGCTAGCCGGTTAGTAATCAAAAAGCCTCGGCTCCACAAGCGCCCGGTTGTCGAGCCTCGCGTGAAGAACAAGGTAAACTTCTTAACGTAATCGGGTAATTCGGTTCGTGCGTAAAATGGCAATTTTGTACTGATGGCGGCATGTTGTGTTTATGTTTTTTATATCCTGCATGAGTAACTAGCTAGCCGTTGAAAACTAACTAGGTAACTACTTATCTGCAACTCATTCCCTACAAACCCCATCGCAGCACTTTCTGGTTTTATATACACGGGACTTGAGAGAATTGGCAAGTGTTGTCCGCCTTTGCGGTTACTGTTCTTGATTCATTAACGTGAAGTATGAGCTTGGGGTAGAGCGCTTATGCTTTAACGGCTAAAATGGCTGACATCTCCTTCTGGGAATATGCGCCTTCAACCGAACTATATCAGCTGAGACAAATCCGCTCGCCGGTGATTGGTCGAGAGCAGGCTTAATACTGCAACCGTCCGCCGTGATTGGTCCGTGTGAAGCTCGTTTCGGGGCGATCACGCTTAGTAGTAACTGGCGGTTTCAGAGGAGAGAAATTCCAGAAACCCTTCTGAAATGTGGAGGAAATATGCCGAAGAGACCCAAACAGTTGCTAAGTAGCGCAAAGTGCACGTATTTCCGATCCTGAGTCCGAGACTGATTGACATTTCATTTTACGGCCCCTACAGCTAGCTGTATACCTTGCTCGAAGTGGAGCGATGAGGTTGGAGGGGGGGGTTAGACGACTCCTCCCCCTGCATATCAAAAATAAAAACACACCGTTTGTTTAGTAGCGAGCTCGTGGGGGTGGTGGGGGGGGTGCTGGTGGTTAAAAGTTTTAACACATTGAATTGCAGCTTTTGTCACATTACGTGGCACCAGGCTTCAAAGCAACATATTCGCCAGAAAGTAGTCCCCCCCCCCAACACAGTACTAGTTTTCACCAAGCGGGCCATAGTCGTGTAACTAACCACCAGCGACAGGATGCTTTCAACAGTTCCGATTTCTCATTAACAAGTGGCACATTATCTAAAGCCCCCCTCCTTTCATCTTTTGACGCGTGACAGTGTCTTTTTTTATCATTATTCTTTTAATTGTCGGCGTTCCTAACCCTGTAACGCCGAGCGCGAGCCGTTTGAAAGTCGGCGCACGGGGGATGGGGCGCCGTGCGCGCGCGGCTTACGCACGGCGTCGTCGCGAGCCCACCTCGCGAGCCCACGGGCACCCGCTGGACGCCGCAATACACGCTGTTGCATTATCATAAGCATGTCATCCGGCGTCTGTGGGTGCCGAAAGTGGAGCTGCGTTTATGTAAAAGTGCATGGCATGCTGGCAACTGAGGCAGTTCTAACCCAATAATGATCTGATTTGCCTCTTTGCATTTCCATATGTTTTTGGGGGGAGGGTTCGGGGCTGATTTTGGTCTCCACCAATATTAAAACCAAACCTACAACCCTGTTTTCTGAATGTGCGACCTAGGTTGTGCCTCATCATGTTTACCGTGTTTGTTTACCAAATGGTTTTGCCCCAAGTGCCTTGGTTTGCATGTTAAAATACAGTAAATGTCACATCTGCTTGTGGGGTAGAGTGTAACATTATGTATTCAAATCATAGTCCACAAAGGTTACACAAATGTTTCCAAGCGGTGTATTAGTTCCCATATCATACTATATGACAATAACATTTCCACTTTCCTACCTGTTGTTCTGTATCTCCACCTTGTCTGTCCTTCGCACAGTGCAGAGGCTGGCTGCAGGTCCATGAGGAAGCCACGGAAGAGAGGCCGCCAGACAGGGGGTGGCGTGAGTGGGGGGGGTCCTGGCTATCAGAGGGCCCCTTCGCCCTACAGTCTAAAACTGTCACCAACCAGAGAGACCCTGACGTATGCACAGGCACAGAAAATGGTGGAGGTGGACCTGGATGGCAGGCTTCATCGGATCAGCATCTTTGATCCCCTGACTGTCATCACAGAGGATGAAATGACAGCTCAGGACATCTCCGAGTGCAACAGCAACAAGGAAAATAGTGAGCAGCCGCCGTTCTCCAGTGAGGCCAAGCCTGGGCGACGGGCACCGTTGCCCAAAGGTCGGAAGAAGGATGTCAAACACAGTACAACCACGGCAAATCACCACCACCCTGGCTCGCAGCAGGTTCCAGTGGCACCATCACATGCTCAGCCCAATTCCTCCCATTGCCCCTGTCCGTATGGCTCTCTCCCTGTGCCCACTTTCCGTGTTCTGGACACCGTGTGCTTGTCAGAGGCTCCACCACTGCCCACTGCTTATTACCGCTACATTGAGAAGCCAGTGGAGGAGCTGGATGCGCAGGCAGAGTATGACATGGATGAGGAGGATCTAGCCTGGCTTGAGATGGTGAATGAGAAGCGGGTTTTGGATGGGCAGTCTGTAGTTTCCCCAGATATCTTTGAGCTGCTCATGGACCGGTTGGAGAAGGAGTCTTTCCTGGAGTCTCGGAGCCAGGCACCAGCTCAGGGCACCATTGATGAGGATGCCTTTTGTTGTGTCTGTCTGGATGATGAGTGCATCAACAGTAACGTTATTCTTTTCTGTGACATCTGCAACCTGGCGGTACACCAGGAGTGCTATGGCGTGCCCTACATCCCTGAAGGGCCTTGGTTGTGCCGCTGTTGTCTGCAGTCACCATCTCGGCCAGTGGACTGTGTGCTCTGCCCTAACCGGGGTGGTGCCTTCAAACAGACCAGCGATGGGCGCTGGGCTCACGTTGTGTGTGCTATCTGGATCCCTGAGGTGTGCTTTGCCAACACAGTGTTTCTGGAGCCAGTAGAGGGCGTAAGCAACATTCCTCCAGCACGCTGGAAGCTTACCTGCTATCTGTGCCAGCAGAAGGGCCGTGGGGCCTCCATCCAGTGCCACAAGGCCAACTGTTACACGGCCTTTCATGTCACCTGTGCCCAACGAGCCGGGCTCTTCATGAAGATTGATCCCGTGCGTGAAACTGGTGCCCATGGGACCACGTTCACTGTCAAGAAGACAGCCTTCTGTGAGGCACACACCCCACCCGGTGGAGATAGACAGGGGGCGACAGGCTCAGACGACGACGAGACTGGTGGGAGGCAGGTGGGTGGCAGGGGCAAACGGGGCTGCAGCTCCTACACACAGACCTGTGCCTCACCACAACGGCATCGGGGTAAGAAGGCAACCAAGTTGCAGAAGAAGAAGACGAAGAAGGGCCTGGAGGTGCCGTCTCGGCGTGCCACTATGCCGCTGGTCACAGTGCCACAAATCCCATCCCACAGGTCAGTTCCAGAAATATTTAAAAAGGTATAAGGATTATTTTTGAGCAGTTCTGTTCACTATTTTTTATTATTCAATTTAAATAGGGCATCATTTTTTTGTTTTGGTCAAATGATATAAATGTATGATTGGCATTTCCTGTAACGAAAAAATATTAAATTTTAGTTCTGTGATTCTCAAAAAATGATAGCTATATGACAGCTGATTGGGCTGTTTAGGCTAAGGGAATGGATATGGTTGACTGGAAAGAAAATCCAGATGTCTTGCTCAATGTTAATTTATTTTGATTCCTTCAGCCTAAAAGAATTTCTTACTTTAATACCCTATAGTTAAGTATTAATTTGGGCTAAGAAGTCAAGTTTAGAAACAATTTAAATATAAACATTTTGTAAAAGATACTAGGACAAATCGCATTAAGCCTTCTGAATCCTTTTGATTTGTATGTAATGGAACTTCATTGTACTGCAGGTTGAACAAAATTTTCAAAGGGATTCTCATTCAACGGAAGAACCAATTTATGCAGAGGCTTCACAACTATTGGTTGTTAAAGCGTCAGTCGCGCAATGGCGTTCCTCTGATTCGTCGCCTCCACTCACATCTACAGGCCCAGAAGAATGTGGAGCAGGTTAGGCTTCTGGTGGGTTGGGGTTTGAAGACGAATGATTTTACTTAAAACATATGTGGAATAAAATTACTACAAATACAAATACAAATAAAATTACTGCCGAGACGGCACCTCCAGGCCCTTCATGGGCAGGAGGTTTCGTCGCAGTCTGTTACCTTGGTTTCAGACATTATACTTATTTGTGTGTTTGCTTGTGTCTCCAGGCAGAGCCAGATGAGAAGTTGAGTGCTGTGAGAGAGGAGCTGAAGTACTGGCAGAAGTTGCGGCACGACCTGGAGAGGGCCAGGCTCCTGGTAGAGCTTATCCGAAAACGGGAGAAGCTGAAGAGGGAGCAGGTATGGAAGTCGAAAGGGTCACTGGCCGAGGTGGAGTGTTCAGGTTCAGGAAGTACAAATCCAAGCCGAGATTTTGTTTCAACCAACCAGCTGAGCATAAAGAGTCGCGATCACAGAGTACTCAACCTGTGAGCATATTATGTGTCCACTGGTTGTAGAGAGGCTGGGAATCTATTTAGTTTCTACTGGGTAAGATGCTCATTTGATATTTTGGAAAGGGGAATTTGATTTGGTGCCCTTATTTTTGTATGTTATGTGGTGGTGCCTGTGTCATTGCTGTTTGTTTCTGTCTCTTTCTCCAGGTGAAGGTGCACCAGGCTGCCTTGGAGTTACAGCTAACCCCTGCACTAGTGTTGTTGCGCTCCACCCTGAACCAGCTACAGGAGAAAGATGTAGCACAGATCTTCGCACAGCCAGTTAACCTCAAGGAGGTCAGTTTTGATGTCTGCTCATCCGTCTTATTTGATTCCTATTGAGTGCCAGTCCAGATTTGTTTACCAGTCAACATTTTGTCTCCAGGACATCCTGAAATCTTTGAGGCTATAATTCAAATAGATGCTACAAGCATTACTTTGGTTTTTGGTCTATATAGCATTGTTGTGTTCCTTCAAATTGTCACACATTCATCTCAAACTTAAGTTCTTGGCGCTATATTGATGTAATTTGTGTATTGTGTTATGCTGATGATATTCTCCATTTGAAAGTGGTAGACTGGCTGTGAATGGTTTTACCTGGTCAACAGCACTGCTGTTTGTGGCATTCAAATGTTGCTCAGTGGCTATTAATATCTATCCAGAAAACATCCTTTTACATCATCACCACCACAATCTGTATTTTTGATGCAATCCAGAACAGATCCCTGGATTCGTGCTGTTTACACCAAACTGTAACGCTGTTCAGTATAACTGGTATTAGTGTCGTATAGCAATATCAAAAATAGTATGGTTCTTTTTTTTCTCAAATTTTGGTATTTCATGAAATTGTGCTGTAAACCTCTATTGTACTCATCAGTAAACATGGCCTCTTTCAGAAGTTAGCACAAAGTAGACACGCTAAATCTGCGCTTTGGGTAAAGATACGGTCACACTCATTTCACATGTCGATAATGCGGAGAAGCTTCAAAGATGGAATTCACTGTTGCTCACTGCCTGCCTCTAGCTGATAAGCAGGGCAGCAGAAGTGAGATATGGCACTTGCTTGCTTTTAAACCAAACAAAAGAGATGTAGCAGTATTTGCATACTCACTTCAAGGGGGCAAGGCATCTAATATGGCAAAGCATGGCTCATCCCGATTTTATGTAAGGAGTTTAAAGATCGTCACGTGTGCATGATACCTGATATAAGCATGATGACAGGATGTGATCTTGGGCTGTCACTGTCAATTATATTAATCTACTGATAAATCTGATTCATTTATATTTAACATATATACAGGGTGGGACGAAAGAGGGTATACAGTTTTTATTTTACGGTACTGGTTGGGTCATATTTAGACTCTTAGGCATCAATGTCCACAAATGTTTGATTAATCACCTTTACTACACCCCAAAAAAAGTGATTTACCTGACAGATATTGCGATTTCATTTGCGGTTTTTTTAAACTCTCAGTATTTACTGTGTGTATAAAAAACTTAATTGAGCCCAACCGTACATTGAAATCTGAACTGCGCTATACATTACTCCGAAGATAAGAATGGAAATATATTAATTCAATCCAAAATGTATTTATTCTAACACAAATGATCTAAAACGCACACCTAACATATCATAGAACAATTCTCTAGCAACCCGAACATGGTAAAGTGATTTGTATTTTTACATGCACGTTTTAAGTGCCGCATTTGCGTGGTCACACAAAATGAATGCGCAATATATCGTAATGTAAAGACAACATTACCGGTGTGCAGGTGGGTCATTAATGATGTATTGTTGGGGTCAGATAAAGTAACCTCACTTCACCAGCATTAAACTGTATTCCAGGATTGTAATCTCTTTTTATGATAATTTGCCCGACAGCGAATATATAAAAAATATAACACGGTAAAGTCCCATGTACACAAGGGTCAAATTAGCAGAGAACAATGATGCATAAAACTAAAAAAATAAACCGCGACTGTGCTAAATTAGTTAATATTAGGACCTTTCTGTGAACAATCTCTGACCATTAAATAGACAGGCAATTCACTTACGGCTAAGCAGCGGAACTGATATTTTTCTGCACTGTGACTGTAACGTTTTCCTCGGGGTTCACGTGTCTGTTTGTGGGTGTATACGCAGTCACTTTGGGCCACTTCTGGTAGGTGAGCATGATTGGCACGCGAGGAGCACGGCACTTCTGATTGGTGAGACTGACTGTCACACAAGAATGACGGAATGAATTTGCAAAACTACACTCACGATGGTTTTAAACCCTGGGTCAGACGTGCTGAATAATGCATGTTAAATCGCAGCCTTTACGATTTGCTAATTGCGTTGTTTAAAATTTCGATTACGATTTGAAATTGATAAATCTTTGAGCCCTACTGGAATTGTTTTTTTCATTTAACTTAACACAGTCGCGGCTTGTGATGGTAGTTATATGCTTCATTGTTCTCTGTTAATTTGACCCTTGCGTACATGGAACTTTCCAGAGGTGCTTTACTAAGGGTAAAAACGCGATACTTATAATTCGTATTGTGGCGCCGAGCAAACCGAGGCATCGCAAGGGCGCTGAATGACGAGCAGACTTGCATATGGGGAAAAATTAAGCTCTTTTATTGCAGCCCTGAACAGGGATAACACCGAACCAATGATAACAACAGAAACACAGAAGTCAGACGTTGTACTGTCAGGTACACACATGGTGGGGAGCTTACACAACGCTAAGGACATGCTAGGGTCAGCCAGGGTGCACACATTACAAGTGCAACAAACCAGCCATCATAAGGGGAGTATTCTCCTTACGTGGATTATTCGTTTAGCCTGATGAAATTGTTGGGGATCTGTCAGTTTTTCAAAACTCCTGCTGGATGTATTGTTATAGCAACACATCCTAATCCTTAAACCTGCTCGAAGAAGGTTTGTCCTGTGTAAACATGGATTAGCCCGCACACTTAATCAGTGTCCGTGCGTGTAAAATCAGTCATGGCCTCGTCATTCAGGGATGAGCGACCGATTGCAGTCGGTGCGCAAATAATAAGAGAATTTCAAAATAGGAGGGTTTTGCATGATTGGCAAGATCTTTTATTGTTTCCGCGTAATATTCTTTTCGAGAGATACCGCTTCAACAATTTGGAATTTTAACCCTCAAAAAGTCTGTCTGGCCTTGAAATATCTTCCGGGTTTCCATAGTTTATTTTTTTACATTAGGTGTATGTACAATATTATTTTTGTTAGAATAAATACATTTTGGATTAAATTCAAAGATTTCGATTATAATCTTTGAATTAGGACTGAACGATTTTAAGAAAATATCGAATTGCGATTTATCTAACAGATATTGTATTCACTGTGTATAAAAAAGCAAAATTGAGCACAATCGTACATTGAAGTCTGAACTGTGTTATACATTCCAAAGAACTTATGTTTAGTCATAGGAAACATTTAGAAAGGTTTGTAGTTTTTAATAGTGGTGCCACTTTTCAACATTATCTAGTATGTGTTAAAAAAAAATACAAGTAGTCTAATGTTTCCACTTTTATATGAGCTCTTCATGGGCTCTCCTCCTTCCTTTTCGATTCACTCAAACTGTGCGGCAAGCTCATGAGAAATGACGACAGTGAAAACACATTAGTGAAAGAGTGAATAGTAGAAGAGCCAACAAGAACTGGTCAAATAAAAACAGTTGCGCTGTATGCAAATATTTTTTTCCCACAGAGACAATATTGAGCGAAAGAAAGTGATTGGCTCTGTGATGCTAAATGGCACATATCTGTGGCTAACATTGCATTATTGGGAGAGTTCGTCAAACCTGAATGTCGTCTTTTAAGATGTATTTTTATTGCATTGCATTTTGTGCTGTGGTGATATTTAAGTTCTGCTTTGCAACTGACAGATGACTCCATTTTCATTCACTTCTAATTTGAAGTACTTTCACACAAGTGTTGCTTTTGTTCTTTATTTGGACCCTCATCTGCTATCTGCTGCCTTCCTTCCACCATATTGCCAAGTAATTGAGAGAAAATTATAATGGAGTAATCGAGAGTAACTGTGACAGCTCTGTGATTTAGCGGTTATTACTTTAAAGATTATCAGTGTTCAAGTTAACAGATTTAAACATGATTACAGGATGTGATTTAGTGGTTCTTACATTTTAAGATCATTAGGTGTGCATGATAACTTTTTTTTTTTTTAATCTGTTATTACATTTTATATTTCCATTTAAAGTCATGTTTAGCCTTCATGTGAGTTCGTTCATATCCCCTTCCCTGGTTGGTTTATTCATAAATAGGTCTGTTTATTTCAAAACGGTATAATATTTAAAAGGGAATGTTTTACATTATTGATTTTAGTATCAATTTATTAATACTGAGGTACCAAAGCTACTATCAGTGACAAAGTCAAAATTTTAGTATTGATCCAGCTGTACCAGCTCTGACCCCACCACCCACATGTTGCAACAGAAATCGAAATTTGTCACGTCAAACGTATTTTCACTTGTCCATTTTGATAGCCTTATCTCCCTGTTCATTCATGGAAAGAGTAAAACCCATTGTGGTCTTCTGCTGTTGTAACTCATTGCCTTAAAGTTGTGCCTTCAGAGATGCTTTTCTTAGTCTTTTGCCTTCCGAATAGCTGCTTTCTGTAAGTTTGTTGTGCATCTCTCTCTCTCTCTCTCAGATGAAACAATATGCAACTAATTAAATAGTTTAAAATATAATACAGAAACTACAGTTAAATGTAATGTTTCAGTATGCTTTTTATGCAGCAATGATCAGATATGATTCAAGTAGGCTTGGATTGAATAGAGATTCAATCAGCTGAATGTACTGAAGTGTCCTACTTTTTTTTTTTTTTTCACAAGCCACCATATATTGTATTCCCCATACAAGGAATACGTATGGTTTTGGGAAGGGTCTGCCACCACCAATGGCAGTGCTGAAGACGTTTATCTCATTAGAACAACGGGTCGAAAAATATTTGATAGATCTTCTGACTTTGCAGTAGGATAAGAAAATTAGCAACTTTGGTAGACTGTCGATAAGGACCATAGGCTGAAAACAGAAATGAATGTGAAACCTATCAACAAACCATACTGTCATCATTTTCTAATGTTATGCCCTAAGACAAAAAATATATATGATTTTATTTAGGGATGCACTGATTGATTGACCGATGATCGGAATTGGCCGAATTTTTTCAGCCTGATCAGTCACACATTTCCGATTTCAAACTGGTCTTGCGTGTGTGCGATGCGTCATACGCACAGCCACGCCGCACTTACAGACGCACAAAAATATCCGTACTTTGGAAATTCTTCAGCGTGAGCGAAGCGGACGCAAAATTCGCTGTCTGCGAAAAGTGTAAGACCCAAGGACACTGTGGTGGAACCAGTGCAAAAATATGTAACACAACAAATTTTAATTAGACATTTAAATTCACCACCCCGATGAACATGTGTACAGAGTCAATTTGCATCTGCTTTTATCCTCTATAATTACCCAAAGATCGGAAACTTTCATCTTGATACCTGGCTGTAAGGCTGATTGTTTTCTTATTATATTTATCCCTCCCGCTTGTTGGCATGGAAGGGAGGAGACGTGTCCGTTTACCCCCAGCGTATATCAGCGGTGAATGTGTCATTCTGTAATTGGCAGGAATAAAACTGGGCAGTTCGAGCTGACGATCCGGTCACTCCCTTATTTAACCGGTGGGCCAACCAACATTACCACAACACAAAGAACCCCCTGCTTGCTCTGGTTACACACGCTCGGTTTGAAGAAGCTAGCAAAGTGAAAGCTGCTAAAACTGAAGCCAGCAAATTTCAACACTATCTACAAGCCAGGAGTCTCTGGTCTTTCGTTGGTATACGCAGTGAAAAGGAATTACGAGTAAATTTATGGAATTCATGGCACTGGATGACGAGCAGTTGTCCATAGTTGAGTGGTATTGAGTGGTGTCCAAAGTGGTATTCAGTTTTACAACCGATTTTCCAATTCCGTTTATAAAGAGAAATTTGTTATTAATGCTTAAGTAGTGGCATTTTGGTTATATGTTGGCAAGACAAAATAGGTGTATTGTTTTATATATTTTGATATATTTTTTTTGCTTAATCCACCTATTCTCATTTGAAAGAATATATTAAACTTTAGCTGTATTAGGGGTTGTATTTATTTATTTGTTCGTTATTATTTTGTTACAAAAATTTAAGTTTTGCATTAAAGAGAATTTTGCTTTTTGTTTGTATTCACTCTTCTCGGGGGGGGGGGGGGGGGAGGCATCGGAAAAATCAGCGTTGGCCAATCACAAAGTTATCGGAATCGGCCAAGAAAATTACAATCGGTGCATCCCTAACTTAAAAATTTGTTTGTTTTCAGTAGTTTAAGGGTGTTTCTAATGTAAATTTCTTGTAAAGAATTAATGACTTGAAATAATATATCATAATTATCAATATCAACTGAGAGGAAAAAAATTATTGTAATAAAATATTTTCCCGTATCACCAAGTGCTACTTTGCGGACTGCCTGGGTAATGATCTGGGACTGTTCTAATTTTGAGACAGTCTACTGAAGCAATGCTCCTTAGTGGCAGCAAAGGGCAGGGAGACTTCAGAAGACACGTGTCCTTGTGAACATAAGTATTTGATTTGATCATTTTACCCCTTCCCAAAAGCATCATATGGATGAAGATCTACAGATTCAGGTCTGGTGAACCTGATTACATTGAGACAAAAAAAAATTGAGGATGTATTTGGAGAGGTGGGGTGTGTGTGTAGGGAGGCTAGAGATTGTAGTTGGGGGGTGGGGAAGAGTGGGGACTAGATGGGGGGAAGCTAACGGGGCTGTCTGGAGAATACATCATTCCAATGGCCTCTAGGTTTACTGTGCAAATCATCTTAGGCTGTAGGAAACTGAATCAACTGCAGTAATTGTAAGGGCATTAACATGGGAAGTGCACTAGTATACGTCATCTGACTATTTAGCTCTCAGGAAAACCCCCATCTCTCTGCTGCTTTAAAAACATCTCCACCCCCCTGCAGGTACCAGACTATCTGGAGTTTATATCCCAGCCCATGGACTTCTCCATCATGCGCGCCAAGCTGGAAGCCCATGCTTATCGCACGCTTACGGAGCTGGAGGGTGACTTCAACCTCATGGTATCCAACTGCCTGCGCTACAATGCCAGGGACACCGTGTTCCATCGTGCTGCGTTGCGCTTGCGTGAGCTCGGGGGCGCCGTTCTGCGGCATGCCCACCGGCAGGCGCACAGCACGGGGCTGGACCCTGACACTGGCATGCACCTCCCTGACTCGCCCCACCGACATGACTACTACCGCTGCTCCTGGGAGGATGGTAAGTTGTATCAAACGTGTGTCAGAGCACCACCTGTGTTCATCTTCTCGGCCTTTTTTTATTTCAAGTTCAAATGAAGGTAAACTATAAATTGCAGTGGTCTATAGTTAATTTTGACGTTTGGTACTGTATTCATCAATGCTGGGTAATACTTAATGCTTTGTGGTTATGTACCAATAAGTTTGAGTAGTACAGTCTGAGAAAAGCTTTGAGTGTGAGCCTGAATAGAGCTCTGTGACTTCTCCACCATCAAGAACCAAGCCGTACCGTAAAATAACTTTTCCATTGTATCCGAATCTGGATTACCTGAAGGAAAAAAGGGCATATTCTGTATATTATTAATTAGCAGTACTATCGCACGTCACAATGTATTATTATTCATGCATTCCCAATAGCTCGGAACTTCAAAATATTCAGCCACCTACTTAAAGTACTGTAAACCAGCTGAACGGAATGGATTCGTAACTCAGTTTTACGCAAGTGAATGCGAATTCCAGCAGTTTCTGATTCTGCCGTAAGGCTGCAGTTATCACAGACTTGGAAATTAGCACTTATTAAATCATGATGTACTCCATGTGAACGGTAAACGAGCAACTCTTTGGTTTCACATCACTGTCACTCTCTAAAAGCAGCAACACCTTTACCGAGCCGACCCTTCTACAGTGATGAATCGAAGCAAGCTGGAACCGCGCTGTAAATAGTCTCTTCCTGGTACGGCTTGGGTACGGGTCAGTTCCTGTATGGCAATGGAAAAGGGCCATTAGGCTTGGCCAGGGTAGGGCTGGATATTTCGGCTTTTCAGAATGAACACGGTCTTGGCAGTGGAGTATCACAAGAAATCTAGTTTAATCCCTTGATTCAGTTATTGAAAGCTGGGATGTGTGCTATGGTTTTGGTGACCATCCTGGTTCTATATCATTACATGTGACTGCGCTGAATTCCCCAGCAAAGTGCATAGTGTTCATGGAAACTGACAGATACTCGCAAGGCTAAGATAACAGCTTTGTTCAGTTTGTTAAATGTACTTCTGCCAGCAAGCTCCAGTGGTCCATTTTCCCCTTTTATTGCTTGTATAAAATTGCCTACATGAGGCAGTTAAACTGGCGAACCTTCCTGCCCCCACACACAGTGGACACGCTCTTGGTGCCCGAGAACCGCCTGCACATGTCCCCGGAGGACCAGCTGAAGGAGCTGCTGGACAAGCTGGACATGGTGATGTCCATGGGCCCCAGTGGGGCTCGTACACGGCGCATCCGCCTGCTGCGGCGGGAGATAAACAGCGTGCGCTACAAGCACGACCAGCAGCAGCGCCACCTACTGCTGCACAACGGTAGTGTCAGAGAGGAAGAGGAGGATGAGGTGGAAGAGGAGGATGATAAGGAGCAAGAGGACGACGGAAATTGCATGGATGACAGCAGTAATATGCATGTAGCATCACTGTCTTCCAGCCCTGAAAAAGGTGAGCAGCATTGTTACACACAAACCTGGACAGCTGTTCCAGATGTTCTTTTAGATGTCGGTACCACTGTAAGTGCCAGTTAGACTGAGGAAAGGGCTTACAGACAGTCCTCTGGTGACACTGGGAATCAAACTCTTAACTAGAAGTGCTGATTTGAGTAACATTTAATGGGAAGCTAAGGAGTTTGAGTGAGCTGATAATGGCCCTTGTGCCATATGTCTGATTTGTGATTTTCGTGACTGGCTTTAATGGGGTCAAGCCATGCTCATGCTCTTTAGGCACTGAAATAAAAGAATCCAACATGTCATTTGGCCCGTGGCTTCATTACTGAATTATGAGGATTTAGAGAATCGGTTCGAATATAAGCAGACCTTTTACTCAAATATGGGTGCGAAACCTGTTAAAAACCATCTAGTATTTTTCTCGTCTGTTTTTAATGAAATGGGATTCTGCAATTAACTTCTCTTTGTGCATCCAGATGAGATGAAACTGATACTTCCTCCAATGCTGGAGCCTACAGGTGCTGCTCTGCCCCCCCATAATGGGGAGGCCCCCCAGGATCCACCCACATTACAGCCAGTAGCTGCTGATTCCAGGCCCAATGGGCGTCCACACAAGCAGCACCTGAAATCTACTGATGGTGACGATGGAGCCAAGGCTGAGGAGGAGGGACATGTGGCCCGCCTGTGCAGTGACAGGGGGGCCGGCAGTGGGCGCTCGGTCCCTCCCCCTCCCGCTGTCGGCGTGGGTCGTCGCACCTCTGTTCTTTTCAAGAAAGCGAAAATTGGAGCCAAAACTCTGCGGTACAAAGACAGCCCCCTGCAGAATGGGGGGGACAGGGGGGTTCTCGGGACTACTCCAGACCCCACCCTGCTGACGCCTGCTGGTGCACCACCTAGGACCTCACCCCCGCCCTTGCCAGCTGTACTGAGGCAGCCTGCCGCCGATTCTGACACTGATGGGGATAAGTCACCTCCCCCAGCCCGAGAGAGAGGTGAGGGAACCCCATTGCTGATAATGATACCAAACACCCATCCGTCTTTTATTCATCCTCTAACCGCTTATGGCCGGCGTTACAGGGGGGCCTGGAACCTATCAAAGGCTGGGCTGCTCTCTTGGTGGGATGCCTGTCCATCTCGGGGTACATGTGAAAACTGACCTGTGCGATGGGCAACTCAGAAATACCAGTTAGCCCAACTGCATGTCTATGGGCTGTGGGAGGAGCCAGGAGTTGCACTTATTGATACTATACTTTACTCTGTATTCTGCAGCTGAGCTTTATTTCCGAATCCTTACACACCGTGCTGATTTTTCATTCCTTCTCATGTAGTACATTTTTGTTGATGCTGTACACATAGTGGAAGTGAAGAAGTAAAAGTGTGTTAAAGTTCTAAAGGTATCACATGACCGCTGTGTGTCCATTTGCCCAGGTCTGACCAATGGCTTTGCCAAGCACAGAGACAGTGGCTCAGAGTCGGACTGCAGCACCTCCCCTCTCCTCCACAATGAAATGTGAGAATTCCCACTTCCTGCACTCCCCAAGAGTGTTCTCCTGCATGTTTTATAGCTGATGTTAATTTATAATCTCAGAGGTCATAATGTATGAAATTAAGCTGTTTTTTCCTCTTCTCAAGAATCTGGCATAATTATTAAAGACAGTGTGAATGTCGTATATAAAAACACTAACCTAAGATGCATTTGAACCCATTTCATCACAGAGCTCCTCCTCCAAAGCGCAGTCGTGGAAAACCGGCACTTTCCAAAGTCCCATTTCTGGATGGTGTGAATGGCGATTCGGATTACATTGGGACAGGTCAGTGTAAAAGTATGCATCACATCATCATTTAGCGTCCAATTAAGAAATACATCTACTTATGAATGGAGCTGTCCATTCATAATGTTATGAAATTTTATTACTTTATTAAAACAAAACAATTATGTAGTCAGACTGACTCTTCTAGAAATGTTGGTTCTGGTGCTGTATGTTACAAAATTTGTCTAAAAGTTATCAGAAAGCAAATTTTTCTTACGGACACATATACATATTTGTTTAATCCCTAGCAATTGTCTCCAAATTAGGATCCCCAGGTGGCTCCTGTTTACTGGTTTAACTTGACTTTAGAGATCTGGTTGAGGGGGGCGATTTGAGAGGAAATGGCAGTGTCTCCTGCCTTGGGTTTTCAACCTTTCTTAAACCAGGAATCACTGAATGTAACTTATAAATGTAAGTTTCAGAGTCCTTGTCCTGTCTCATTTGTATAATTTGTTAGAAGTGTGAAGAATTTAAATGCAGCATTTTACTTTTATTTTATATGAAAATTAAAATCCATGAATCCAGAATCCATGGCTTCTTCCTCTTGGGAGAACCCTGCTATGCTGCCCCCCCCACGCCGGGCAGTATGCTGAGCTAATCGGTGCCATCTACATCTGCAGGCAGGAGCATCCTGATGCCCTTTGAGAATGGAATGGAACTGGAGCCTCTAGACCTTGTGTGGGCCAAATGTCGAGGTTACCCCTCGTACCCCGCTCTGGTGAGCTTTCGCTGTCATGCAGTTCATCTGCAGAACAACATACACATACTGTTCTCACATTCTTCATGAAAATGCATACTTTTATTCATGAAATAAGTTGAATAGAAAAAAAAGTCAAGACAGTCAAATAGTCAGTCCTCAGTCTGCAGCAGTGACGGCCCTGCAGACCTTTGGCATTCTAGCTGTCAGATTGTATAGGTAATCTGCAGAAATATCCCCCCATGCACCCTGAAGCACCTCTGTGATCCTGTGATTTGTCTTTCCATTCAAATTTTTTCACATTTGTTTGTGTAATGTATACATCTCTTTCCACTATGACCTCAGTAATATACTTTATAGATTCTGTACATCCATCCCACTCTTTTGCTATGAACAAAAAATGACTTGTGTGCAGCTTGATCTGTGGTGGGACAGTGAACAGAAATGTGACAAGGAAAACTTTTTGTAGAAGATATTATGTATTAGAGAGAAGTTTCACCAAACTGTGGGGAGGAACAGAAATGTAGACAGGTGATTGGTTTCAGCTCTAGGGAAACGTGCACGAAAACACAACAGGGTCTTGGGCTGTGCTACAGTAGGGCACAGGCTCTGTGTTGGGATTGGGGGAAATCACACATGAGGTCACTGGATGGGCTCAGCACATGACTGTGTGTTTCCTTCCTGGCTATTGCTCTTCCCCCCTCAGATCATCGACCCAGACATGCCCCAGGAGGGTCTGCTACACAATGGCGTGCCAATCCCCGTACCTCCCCTGGATGTTCTAAAGCTGGGTGAACAGAGGCAGGAGGAAGCAGGAGAGAAACTCTTCCTTGTTCTCTTCTTTGACAACAAGAGGACCTGGTAAGAAAAGCCTGGGAGAAGATCATTCTAAGTCAGTGTGCAATTTCTGGGTTTGCCAGTTTGACCATTAGGGCTGTGTAAGCTTGATCAAAACTGGGTTAAATCCCAGAGGGTGTCCCAGTGTACCCAGCCCAAGTCAGTCCAGTGGAATGCTCACTTTCAATAAATGGGTGAGACTAAGTTGTATAAAGTATTGAGAGATGTCTGTGTAGGTCCTCAATTGTCCAGGTCATGATAATACAAACGGGCTTGAATCAAAGGCAGGTGGACTTCTTTTTTCAGTTTCATCTCTCATTGGAAAAGCTTCTTCAGTTCTAAAAGTCGGATTGGGAGTTCCTGGTATTTATGGGGAGTTTGGGGAGATCCAGGTATTTATCCTCTAGACGCAGGGGCAGGTAGTCTTATCCTGAAAGGGCCGTATGCAGGTTTTCACTACAACTCCATAAGCAGTTTAGTAATTGGAGGAATTATTGGCCGAAAAGTCCTCACACTTGGGTCTGAACAGCTGACCTAAAGGCTATTCTAAAAACCCGTATACACACTGGCCCTTTGCGGATAAGATTACCCACCCCTGCTCAAGAGGATAAATACCTGGAACTCTCCATCATACTTGTAGAACTGAAGAAGCCTTTAGCTGATCGCCCCCTGCTGGTGCATTCCCAGTAAAATGTCACATTACAGCATATTTAGAAATGTGGATGTATGGTCCTCAAAAATATATTCATAATATAATTTCATGCTATTAAGTTATGGATTTGGGTATGACGTTAACCGGCATCCGGCCCTGCAAGCAGGTCCTCCAATTTCAGGGAAATTTGGGGGTTGGTGGCAGGATTGGCACGTCTGCCAATGGAAAACATCACTGTTCAGCTCCATTTGAACAGTGTGGTGCTGAGGTATCACCCACTGCATGGCTGCACCTAGGTTCTCATCCCTGAGGTGGTTTGTCATGTGGTGGTGTGCAGCAGCACGCTGTAACGACGTATGACCCTTACCTCTTTCGCTTTCTTTTTAGTGGATATATGTGAAAATAAATTTTGGGTAGCCATGCGCCTGGTAATCCTACACTACCTAGTGTGTATTGCATGCTGCACAGTGGTCGCTGCAGGAGAGTACTGTACTGTACTGTATGGCTTCCAAACCATCCCAGTTGCACTTGCATCTCCCAGTCTCATTCACACCCCTAAGAGTAGGAGTGGGGAAATCTGTGGCTGTGGTAAAGTTAGCTTTATATTCGATATTCAGTTTTTCGATTGTAATATCTTTTAACAAAAGCAAGCCCAATGATTTTTATCTTTGATGTCCACAGGCATCACTACACACCGATCACTTTTGCTATCATTTGTACTTGGCTATAATATTCGTCTTGGAATCAGATCAGAATTTGACAGCCAAGACATCACCGTTTACACCTGTTTATTATGTGTCTCCAAGGTGTCCAGCTGCCCTCTTGCGTTCAGACTTTGTTACTGCCTCACGCACAGTAACGTTATTGTCCTTGTTGGGGACACATTAGGATGTGGTCAGATGTGTCCCAGACTACCTTGACGAGTGGTTCCAGTGATAAGATCACTCTCTCTCTCTCTCTGGTCGTTTACACTTTTATTGAGCTCTGTCTACTACGCCCCCTTGGTTTTTCAGATTACTTTACAAATTGTAATTAATATAATATTTGCATGGGGGTGGCAAGGTGGTGCAGTGGTTAGTACTGTTGCCTCACACCTCCAGGACCAGGGTTCAAGTGTGGAGTCAAGTGTGTGCATGATTTCCCTTTGTTGATCTGGGGTTTCATCTTGGTACTCTGGGTTTCCCCCCCACAGTCCAAAAACTTGCAGAGGCTAATTGGAATTTGAGACTAAGTTATCAAATTGCCTATTGGTGTGTGTGTGTGGCCCCTCATCCTGGGTTATTTTCTGCCTTATGCCTGTAGCTTCCGGGATAGGCTCCGGACCTCCCGTGAACCTGAACAGGATAAGCGGTTTCAGAAAATGGATGGATGCTTGCATGTGCACTTAACCATCAAAAGCTCTCATTAAGACTGAATGATTTATTGATTTCAAATCGAAATCGCAATTTTAAACAATGCGATTAGCAAATCACAAAGGCTGCGATTTTAGGATGTGCATTATTCAGCACGTCTGACCCAGGGTTTAAAACTATCGTAAGAGTAGTTTTGCAAATTCATTCCGTCCTCCCTGTGTGACAGTCCCACCAATCAGAAGTGCCGTGCTCCTCGCGTGTCAATCATACTCAACAGACGCGTGAACCCCAAGGAAAACGTTACATTCGCAGTCTAGAAAAATATCAGTTCCGCTGCTTAGCCGTAAGTGAATTGTCTGCCTATTTAATGGTCAGAGATTGTTCACAGAAAGGTCCTAATATTAGGGGTCCAAGCAGCGTCCGCAAGATCCTTAATGTTTTTATTACTGGAATTAGTTTCATTACTTTTTTTTTTAACTTAACACAGTCGCGGTTTTTGTCATAGTAGTTTCGATTCGTTGTGTCATTAACTTCACCTGCTGACGGAGCTGAACGGAGCGCTGCCAAAGGCGTAGGAGCGCTTCACATTACAAAAATGTGAAAAATGGTGTGTGTGTTTTAGTCATATTTCAGTTTAATGTTTTTATATAGCATTTAGTCAGTTTAAGCTGTATGTAAATGTGTTGAATAAATAAACTTTACTTTGACATAAGGTCAGAGTGAAGACACTGAGTAGCCCGTTAGGAGTGGCGAGTGCACATACATATGCTCAAACAGTCGCACATACACACGTACCTGCTCACACGATCGCACGTATACATGCGCACCCGCACACACGATCGGACATGCACGGTCGCACACACGATCGTACATGCACGGTCACACATACACGCACTCCCGCTCACACGATCGCACATACACGCGCACTTGCACACAAGATCGGACATGCACGGTCGCGCATACATGATCACCCATGCACAAGATTGCACATACACACGCATACACACACGGACACGCTCCCATACGCACGCGCACACACAGTTTGCCAAAACGAAACCTATTTCCCAACCCATTCTCTGTTTGCACTGTTCTTATTTCATCGGCGAAATGCCATGTTGAGTAGCCAAGGGTGCACACTTGCCTGCTCAGTCCCATCTTTCGCCATGTGAGTTAGGTAGGATTAATTTTATTTAGACGGGGATGAAAGTAACTGCATCTGAGTGTGTGATAGTGCCATGCAAGATCGTTTTTGTGTATTACTGTGAATATAGAAAACAAGTGTTAATGCTGAAACAAGTTCTGTTACTTTTTTGCGTTGTTAATTTAGATTGTGCTTTATTCCTGAGTAAAAGTGTGGAAATTATTTTTTTTATCAGAATAATCGATTAATCGAAAAAAATAATTGGCAGATTAATCGATTAGCAAAATAATCGTTAGTTGCAGCCCTAGTTCACACATTACGATGGTCCCAAAATATGGTGTAACACCGGAAGCACTTTGCTAAGGGGAAAAAAAGCGACCGAGCGCTGTTTGCAAATGCGGCACTTAAAACATGCATGTAAAAATACGATCACTTTACCATGTTCGGGTTGCTAGAGAATTGTTCTATGATTTATTAGACCTTTTAAATAACTTTTGTTAGAATAAATACATTTTGGATTTAATTAATATATTTCCTTTATCTTTGGAGTAATATATAGCGCAGTTCAGATTTCAAAGTACGGTTTTGTTCAGTTACAGTTTTTACACTGTTACTCTTTGATGTTATTGTACTTTACAGTTCTTGATATTTTACCACAATAATCCTCTATCCCATTGCTTTGAAATACGTAGCTCTGCTTTGATCCATGCTTAAGTGATTGGCTGATTGTTGCATACAGAATGCTTTTATGTGCATCTCGCTCGGAAATTAATCTTGGTTTCTGTCATAATATAATTTCTTAGATTGTGTTTCTTTAAAGAAATTAATTGAATCACGTACTACTGAATCAAAATTGGTTCAATCTGTGAGGTCTGGCCTGATTCCAAACTTAACCTTAAAGTCGGGTGTGTCACACGCACTTTTTGATGTACAATCTGTCAGAACAGAACCCAGTCATAAATTGGGGATAATCTGAAGTTGAATATTGAGTTGCCCAGTTCCTGAAATGGCAAAACCTCTCCAATATATGGTCTGACCACCATTTCAGATGGTTAGTATAAGGTTTTTTTTTTTTTTTTTTAGTTTACTGTAAGCATATCGTCTGGCTTTGCAGCCAGATATTTCCACTTTTGGAAATCCATCTTGTTCTATTCTCTAAGTCATGTTTTAAACCTAGGTGACTTACCAAGCTTTGGCTATGCTTGTATGTTCTTATGGAGTCTAAAATCTTCACTCTTCACAACTTCCTGTGAAGGCCGAATTTGTTCAGTTTCTTTTTGATTGTTGAATTGTGTACATTGATTTTGATTATGGATTTTGATTGTAGATCCATGGTCAATACAAGGGCTGGAAATAGTAGAGTGCCCGCCTTATAGGAGATAAGAACCTTTTCCATTTTTTTTATTACGTTTCTTTCAAACAGTCATTAGGTACTTTAAGCTAATTTGATATGGTTTTGTCATTTTTTGTGCCATAATCTTTCAAATAAGTTGCAGCTTTACAATTTTGATTATACAAAAAAATTCAATTATTTAAAATGTGGTGACTTTGTCCCATAAATATGTAAATGAGGGTCAGACATTCACATTATATGTAAAATGCCAAAACTTTTCAGGGGTTTACTTTGATTGACTTTGTGTGCCTGTATGTGTCTAATTTGCGAGCCGGAAAATGCAGAAACAGAAACGGGTGCTTTTGCTGGAGAATGAGAGCAAAGTTGCAAAGGTTCTCTATGCCATATGTCTTTATGTCCAAGTTGCTCATTGGAGCCTCTTCTCACCTGCCAGGCAGTGGCTCCCCCGAGACAAGCTGCTGCCCTTGGGCGTGGACGACACTGCAGACAAGCTGCGCATGATGGAGGGTCGGAAAACCAGCATCCGCAAATCCGTGCAGGTGGCCTACGACCGGGCCATGGTCCACCTGAGCCGCGTGCAGGGGGACCATCCCTTTGTCACCTCCAGCTACTTGTAGAGCGAATAGGGTGAGCGAAGGGGTGGAAGCTTGTCGTTTCAATTTCCATGCTGCCCCCATTCAGGAGGCTGAAGTAGGCATTATGTCCTTATGGAGGGGCCTAGGATCCTGATGGCTTTTGGTTATTTCTAATTTGGCGACTGACAGCAGTTAAATTGTCACCCAAGTAGCTGATTCAGTCCAGTGCAAGCTGTGGTGAAACAAAGGCCAGCAAATTTAGTTGAGTTTGGAGTTTGAGTTACACTGTTCAAAGAGGAGGTGACTATCTCATCCATTTATACTACACCCCTCATGTGGGAGCCATTCACCCTAATCCCACAATGGCCCGGAGATTAGATTAATACCCCGAGGCCGTGCACTGTCTGACTATCCCGTCCCCCTGAGCACACTCCCAGTAGTCTTTGGGAGATTGAAGGCAAACTGCGTTCATTACAATGTGGTTCAGAGGAACTTAATTTTATTTTATTTTTTTCCTTTTGTCAAAGACTACTGTAGTGAAAGGAATTACTTTGGTAAGGAAAAAAAACGCTTTTCATATTTGTATAAAAGTATGAATTGATCACTGCCATTTTCTTACAATAGCTTTTTACTTTTTAATATTTTACAAAACCACTTGTACATTGAAAAGACACACTCATGTATATATGTTTATATCATTCAGTACCTTTTAATTTAACATTTTGTTAAACGTGAACCAAGTCATCTACAAGAAGGAAGAAATATGAAGAGACTTTTGTATATACTTGTAAAATAGTCCCTTAAATATGGACTGGCTTCATTGTGTATTCAGCTTATATGTGATGACAGTGTTTTCTCACACATGTATAATAGAACATTTGGTTTGATAATTTATTTATGGAAAGTTCAAAACAAATGAAATTATATAATAGTTGACATTTGAAAGTAAATGTTATTTAATGTAAGCTATTGAAAGGATTTAAGAATGAGGATCCACAGTGGACTTTGTGGCTCTGTTGTTGTGAGATTTATAAAAATTCTGCTGTTGAGAGTTGACTTGTCATTTTTACTGGATGTAACTGCAGATATCTAGTCCACTGTCAAGCACAGAACCTTGTATTTATTGTAGAAAGAGTTTACTAGAATTATAGACCATGTTTATATACGATGGTGCTGATGAGAAATTTTAAGCTTGTACAAAATGCAGATTTTACCTACTTGCCTATAACTGGTCTGAATCAATATTTTCTCATGTGGGGAAATAAATGTTCTAATCAATATCACTTTGTGGTGTCTCCTTCTGAAAAGACTGTGCTACTGTAAGAATTTATGCAGCCCAGAATTCTCAATCTCTGCCTTGTCATTTACTGCACCAAAATTAGATCCCTGGGCATGACTTGAGATATGAATCTGGGTTTTCCTAGTGTTGCACTAAAACCTTGGACCTGAAATGCAACAAGGAAAGCTAGTACAGACACTTCACTTAACGACCTACCTGTTTAATGATTGTGTGGACTTACAACCAGCTCTCTGACCAGTCAGTATTGTGATGACATTGCTGTGTCTTGGCATCAAGCATTTCATCTAGCATCACCCTTTTCTCAGTTTGTCTCGTTCCCTCAGTTGGTTAATATTTGCTACACTCATGTTCACAATGTCTAAGACTACATATTTCAGTTTCCTCTTCTGATTTCCGCTATTCTGTCTGAGTATACAGTAGTAAAAATGTTACAAATGATGCAAAGGTGATATTAAAACCAATATCCAATGATAGTTGACGCAAACCCTCTACCAGTACAGTTAACTTGAAATATCCGTAAGGGCCAGGTCCTTGCTTGTTGACCAATTTGCTTAACTTAGTCATAGGAACAGAATTTGGCCATTGAGTGAGGAGTGCCTGTATGTATCAAGAAAGCTAGTACTGTATGTACTTTTCCGGCTTGATAGAATTAAGTAATGTGATGCCTTGATTTCTGCAAATGGCCAGTTCTGTGTACTTGGTGTTTCTAGATTGCAACGTAGGTGAATTTACCTCCTAGAAACCTCTGAAAATAGCAAAGACAGAAATCCTCACAGAATGCCATTTCAGTTAAAGGAAGTTTCATGAAAATTTATTTATGTAATTTATTTATTAATTATTAATATTAAAATCCCAGTCGTATGCTGGGGATAGTCTGTAGTTGAGTATTGAGTTACCCAGGTCCTGAAACCGCAAAGCCTGTCCCATAGGTGGTTTGACCACCACTTCAGATGGTTAGTATAAGGTTTTTGTTTGTTTACTGTAAACATGCTGTCTGGCTATGCAGTCAGATATTTCCACTTTAGACCCATCCATCTGTTCTATTCTCCAAGTCACGTTTTAAACAAAGGGGAATTAGCAGGCTTTGGATATGCTTTTATGCTCTTTTGGAGTGTAAAAGCTTCTCTCTCCACAACTTCCTGTGAAGGCCAAATTTTTTGATTGTTGAATTATGTACATCAATATTGATTGTGGAAAAATTGTGATTGCGAGGGAGAACCAGTTATGGATTAGTAATTTATGACTGCAAGGCTTGCTGAATTTTAAATTGTTTACTAAAGCAAAAACCTAAAATACACTACTCACAGTAAGTTAGGGATATTGTGAGAGACTTAGTGGATGTCATACATACGGTGTTTGTTTCACTTCAGACATTTTTGGGATA
>JAODKM010000037.1:3440035-3460322 GCA_026780845.1 Petrocephalus sullivani | reverse complement strand
AAACTAATGAAAATTGTGTTTCTTCTCATACATTATTAGTAATATCAAAGGGAACTTTTACTTATTTCATTAAAATTCAGAGCACATAGGAAAAGCACTCATGTAAATAACAATATCCCTAACTTATTGTGAGTAGTCTGCCTAGCTATAATTTATAAATGGGCAATAATAAGATGCATACATTTCATAAAAATTGATTATTTATAAAGGCTGTGACTCATGTATCATGTACCTGCCTCATGAATCATCAGCATGTATGCATGCTTGTTTGTCGCAAGTATATCTGAGAGAAATTGCAGTCAAAAGTTGAATTGCACAAAATTGTATTCCACAGAAATTTTACAAAATCATCATCTGACCGTAGAGTTGAATTAAACCAGTAGTGCCTGCTCCATTGAGGGAAGGCAGAGAGAGCCAAGGCAACGATAATGGGGGCATGGTCTGAAATGACAATAGTGATGGGTACAGGAACAGACTAGCAGAATAAATTGGCTATCAAATAATAAGTGGTCAATTCTAGAGTATGTATAATGGGACAAAGTATTTGGATGTACAGTGTGCAACACATCTCAGATTCGCTGATTTGCTTAGTGCTAATGTTGGTAGAAGATCGGTCTAAGAATGGGTCTAGCCAACAGTTGAAATCACCCCCAAGTATGACAGAGTATGTGTTGAGGTCTAGCAGCAGTGAAAACTGCTGTCTATCCATACAGTTTGGCAATGAGGTTTGGCATATGAGTACATTGATTAAAATAGCAGCCTTAAGGCAGAGTCAAAGTGACCAGTACAGACATACCCCCTCCCTAAGCAAGACAGCTGCTAGAAAAGAACAGCAAGTATCCAGCATCCATTTAACAAATCCTGTTACAAACCCTTCCAGTCCCGAGGCAAATTAACTACCACTCCAGTACTATGTACAACGGTAAATTTAAACACCTGTAAAACAATGTTGTGGCTTCTGAAAAGTGCCTATTATCAAACAATGACATTTAGAAAGGGAACCAAGCCAGCATATATGATTACAGTTCCAAAAGGAATCCTGTGTAAAACCATTACGCCCAGAGTGACATTTTACCTGTAAATATAATATGTGCAGTTTATGCAGTTGAAGGTGTAATCTATCGAGGAGGAAACAAAACCTAAGTATGGGCAGATTGAAAAAGTCTATTTACAATGAATTTAATGTCACTGAGCAGTCCCTTCATGAAGGTTTTTATGATCTGGGGAGACGTGGTCAACTGAGCTAATCCACGTTCTGGCTCCAGTGGGCAATGTGAGATGGAGAACCACAAAGCAGGGCTCAGTCCCCGTTTGTAAAATTCCGCCACATTTTTGTATTCCTTCTGGGCTGTAATCTTCCAAATACGAATGGGCTATCCACGAAATTCAAATTTCCTAGTCCACTGTACCTCTCTGATAAGGAGATCCTTAGTCTAATGTAGGTGGAGAAGGATGCGGTCACTTTGAGGGGGTCAGCCCGGCATTTGGGAGCAATGAGCCCTGTCGATTTCTTGGGAGGAATGGCGGTGTGTTGTTTTGTTGTATTTGATCTAGTTAAGTCAAGCATGTTAAAAGAAGCATTAAACTTGGTGGCTAGCACATTATGGTGTTGCTCAACCAACACTAATAGTCTGTGATTAGCTCATGTCTTCTTTTGTGCTCAATTTGGCACCTTTCAAAGTCATTATAGCATAAATAAGGGTTGGAGATGGCATAAGCTGGGAGAATAGGAAAAAAGTTTAAAATTTATAGAGCTTGATGGTAAAAAAAAAGTTAAAAGTTTACCGCGCAATCACCTACAACAGTGATTTCAGGATTACACAGAAAGTACAAAAAACGAGTTGCCAAATGCAAAATGTATCACAGTTCAGTATCACTACATCCAAGCACTACATCCAACTTTGGCACTTGAAGCTGCACAAAAACTGGTGAGGTTAAACACATGGTAACATTTCAACCAAAAACATCTAACCTTAAACTTTGGTGTTAAACAGCATGAGATTATATGTATATGTAGCCAATATATTTATACATATAGTACTAATACATGATGAGGTGGCCGAGTGGTTAAGGCGATGGACTGCTAATCCATTATGCTCTGCACGCATGGGTTCGAATCCCATCCTCATCGTGAAGTGTTCCTTTTTGGGGCAGGCAGGTGGTGTAATGGGTAGGGCTTTGACTGTGTAATCAAAAGATTTCCTGTTTGAGTCCCCAACTGACAAGTACCACTGAGGTACCCTGAGCAAGCTACCGGCCCACTGCTATGTCACATGGGTTAAATGCAGATGACATATTTCGTTGTTGTGCACTGTGTACTGTGAACAATGTCAATTAATCACTTTTCACTTTAAATTATGTCTGTATAGACAGTTTGATGTATGATTTGCAATTTTCTGACAAAGACTGACAAAGGTAAGGACTCGAGTCTGAGTCAAGATGCAAGTTATGTGACTCGAGTCACAAATTTGTGATTTGAAAACAAAAATAATGGAAAGACTTGAACTCGGCTTGATTTCGAGGGCAAATGACTAGAGACGACCCAGACTTCCATTATTTTGACTCAAGTCTTGACTTGGACTTGCAAAAGAGTGACCTGCTCCCATCCGTCGTCTCTAATATGACACGCAAATGCCTCACAGGTCCTCAGCTGGTAGCTTTATAAAACAAGACACGGAAAACACCAATCTGGCCTTTTAGGCAGAGTTTCAAAGAAAAAGCCATATCTAAGGAAAAGACTAAAATGGGGAAAAGAACACAGATGGTCAATAAATATAATATTTCTTTTCATTGTTTTGCAGATGATATCCAAATTAATCTCTTACAAACAAATAAGGATGGAATTATTATCTTGCAAAATTGTCTAAAAGATGTTAAATTTTCTTATGCTTCAATGAAAATAAAACAGAGATTATTATTTTTGGTATAACTAATCTCCTTGATGGGTTTGATAGTGCTCTTGGTCTGTTAGCCTCATATAGTTGCCCTTCTGTCAAGAATTTAAAAATTTAGAAATTTATTGACAGTGCGTTTAAACTGGACAAACACATAAGCTCCACAGTTAAAACTTACTTTTTTCATCTGAGGACTTTATCAAAAGTAAAGCCTTATCTTCCTCAAAACGAATTTGAGCCAGTCATCCATGCATTTATTACATCCCGGTTAGACTATTGCAGCACATTATATTATGGGCAGGATCATTCGTCCTTTCGTCATCTGCAGATGGTCCAAAATGCAGCAGCTTGCTTGTTGACCAGAAAGAAAAAGCGTGACCATATCTCTCCTGTACTGGCCTCTTTGCACTGGCTTCCTGTAATTTTCAGGATTCAGTTTAATTTTCAGGATTTTATTACTTGTTTTTAAAACACTTCAGGGAAATGCACCTGATTACTTGGCTGAGTTGTTGCACCACCATGCTCCAGTCAGAGTATTGACGTCAAAATCTCAGCTGCATCTAGATGTTCCAACTTCTCGATTAAAGACCAGAGGTGACAGAGCTTTTTCAGTCGCTGCCTCTAAACTACGGAACGCTCTGCCTTTTCATATTAGAGCTGCTCAGACCCTTGAAAGCTTAAAGTCTCTGCTTAAGACACATTTATTTGTTTTGGCTCTTAATTCCAGTTGTGCTTGACATTTATAACTATTATTTTAAAGTTTAGTTACAGTGATTCATTTTAATATGACTTCTTTTCCTTTTATCCTTTGCTTCTTATTCTAAATTTTTTACATATGTTGCGGTGAATTTTTATTATATGTTTTTTCCAGAGGTGTCAATTTCAGGTCAAGAAAGTAAAAATCCAGACCAGGATTTTGTTTCAACCAACTAGTTGAGTGCTCTGAGACTGTGACTATTTATGCTCAGCTGATTGGCTGAAACAAAATCCTGGTCTGAATTTTTACTTTCTGGATCTGAAATTGACACCTCTGGTTTTTTATGTATGTAAAGTATGAATTGAGAAAGGTGTTACTGACAGACAAATCTAAGGGTGACAGAGAATTACATTTTCTGTGGAACATCTGTCAAACATGGTAGCGCAAATGTGATAGTCTGTGGATGGTTTGGTGCTGGTGAAGTAGGAAGTTTGTACAGGGTATATTGTACATTCTGCAGGGGGCTCTCTCTGTTTGAGGAGCTTTGGCCCCAATTAGGCTAATTGGTATTCTGAGTTGCCCATCGCACGTGTCAGTGTTCACATGTGCCCTGAGATGGACACGCATCCCACCGAGCGAACAGCCCAGCCTAAGATAGGTTCCAGGCCCCCCTGTAACGCCGGCCATAAGCGGTTAGAGGATGAATAAAAGATGGATGGGTGTTTGGTATCATTATCAGCAGTGGGGTTCCCTCACCTCTCTCTTGGGCTGGGGGAGGTGACTTATCCCCATCAGTGTCAGAATCGGCGGCAGTAATGTGGGTGGGTCCTGGGGGGCCTCCCCATGTTGGTGGGACAGGGCGGTACCTGTAGCAGGAAGTATTGGAGGCATTAGAGAAAGTGTCAGTTTGGAGCTGTAGTCACATTGGCAAGGTCTGGTTTTTGGGTCTGAAGAAGACCCAAACTGTCACCCTCAGCTAAAAGATAGCTGGTCTGAATGATCAGATGCAATCCAAGAACCAGGTCTGCAACAAACTGGAAGCTGCTGGATTACCAGTGTAACTGACGAGCGAGTTTCATGTCACCATGGGCTGAAAGGCGGCCATCAAAGAAAGAAGCCCCTGGTCCAAAATCGACAGAATCGATACCCGTCTGACCCTGTCTCATGTGACATCTCCACGTTTGGTCAGCAGTTCCCGCTGGCCATCCTGTTTGGTGTAAACCTGGTGTGTTTCCCTGGTCCCCAGGCTACCACATGGCGTAATGCACTAAGCAGTTGACTGTCTGTCCACATTCCCTTTTTCTTGTGGGTTTGAGGCAGGCCAAAGGCTTAACAAACTAGTTTGTTTAACTTTTATGTTATATTGTGTTTTCATGTAGAGAAATTGATGTGAGTGAATGTGAAAAGTACAGAAAATATCAAAATAAATAAATACTGATTAAAACAGGTATTATTGTACACATGCCCTGGATGAGCAACTGGTGGCACAGACTAATGCCTGCCAGGAGCAATGATTTCCTAAGGCATTCAGTGGAGCATTTTATTTCAACAATCTTTGACTAAATCTGCTCTTCTGTCCAACCACAGCCCTATGAAGCAGGTGACTAGCATTGTCCATAATTGACCAGAGACTGGACAGCGTCCTCCTCTCTGTCACAGTGTCGATAGTGTCCAGCTCCTGCAACCTAACTTTCCTGATCAGCTTGTTGAGCCTGTTGGCGTCTGACTCTTTCACACTGCTGCCCCAGCACACAACAGCGTAGAAAGAGACAATGGATACCTCAAACTCTTAGAATATCTACAACATAGTGTTTCAGACTCCTCAGGAAATACACTCTGTCCTGACCCTTCCTGTAGAGGGCAGAACAGTTCTTAGACCAGTCCAGTTTGCAATCTAAGTGGACACCCTGACACTTATTATCCTGTATGATCTCCACCTCTAAAATGGACGGGGGCAACCAGAGACCGTGACCTTCTCTGATCTACTACCAATTTCATACTTCATACTGATGTTGTAGATGATTCCAGGAGCACCAATTGACTGCATCCATGATACTTCCCTGGCATTATGTATAAATGAAATTATTACTGATTTTATTCTTGGTGCCTTATGCCTTACTGAGAACTGGCTTAAACAAAATTAGTTTATGGCACTGAATGAATCTACTTCAGCTGAATACAACTACAGTACTTCCCCGGTATACGTAATTTCGACATACGTCAAACTCGACTTTATGTCTGTAGTAATTTAAATGATTTTAAGTAAATTATGAACAGAATTTACTTAGAGTAACATGGTCCATTTATGTTACTATTAATATAAGTTAACCATGTACATGGTGAAATCATTTCACAGCACTCTTGATCTTGCTCCATATAAGAAAATACAGCATAGAGATAAACCTGCCCCCTGCTCCTCTGATCATACACATGAACTTAAACAGGCTTCACAAAAGCTAAAATGCAAATGGTGGCCAACCAGACTAGAAGTTTTTAGACTTGCCTAGAAAGAGCGCCTCACTAAGTATAGACAAGCACAAGTGACTGCTAGGTCTGTGAATCTCTTCACACTAATAGAAGAGGAAAAAACAATCCTAAATTCCTGTTTGAATCTGTGTCTAGGTTAACAAAGAATCCTTCAATGTTAAACTCACAAGTCTCTTAGGAGTGATGACTTCATTGCATTTAGCTAGTCCTAGCTAGTCCTATTAGCACTAATGATGACACCTTTGAATCTTTTTCTCCTGTAAAACAAACAGGAAGTTAATTTCCTCTGACAAATCCTCTATTCCCCACCATGTAGACCCAATACCTACAAAACTACTCAAGGAAATTGCATCACATTTACATTTACATTTTCACAATTTGGCAGACACCCTTATACAGGTTATTTTTTATTAATTTTTTAATTAATTTTTAGAGAAAAGATTTCAAAGTATAATACCAGAAGTGCTAATCCAGATATCTCTGATCACTGATTAGCACTACCCTGTTGAACTTGTCAACCTCATCTCTTAGGCTTGGATATGTTCCAAAACCTTTTAAAATGGCTGTTATTAGACTTGTTCTCAAGAAACCAAATCTTGAACCAAATGATTTAAGAAATTATACACCTCTCTCAAATCTTTCTTTCATTTCAATGATTTTGGAAAAAAAGTTGTTGTCCATCAGCTGTCTTTCTTCTTACAAAAAATAATGCTAATGAATTATATCAGTCTGGCTTTAGACCAAACCATAGCACAGAAACAGCCTTAGTCAAACTGATGAATGATTTGCTTACGGCTTCCGATCATGGCTGCAAGTCTTTGTTGGTGTTACTGGATCTAACTGCAGCATTCGATACTGTGGACCATAATATTCTTATGGACCGGCTAGAATCTTTGGTTGGCATTAAGGGGACAGCACCCTCATGATTTTGCTCTTATTTAATTAATTGTTACCAGTTTGTCCATGTGAACAATGAATCATCCAAGCCCACTAAAGTCAGATATGGTGTCCCATAGGACTTAATGTTGGGCCCACTACGTTTCACTTTATATATGGTACCACTTGGTAACATTATTAGAAATCATGGTGTTAGTTTCCATTGTTATGCTGATTATACACAGTTTTATATGTCTGTCAAACCTACCCTAATAAAGTTGAATTGACACAACCAATTACTACAAAGTTGTATGCGAATTTCAGCAGATGGCAGGACTCCTAGTTGTGTTTCAAGTTAGTGGTGTACATGGTGAAGAGAAGGGGTGAAGGACAGTCCCCTGCGGAGCACCAGTATTGCTCATCACCCTCTTGATGCTGATTTAAACCTCTTCTTTTTTATGGCCGAATATGATTTGTCTCCTGTGTGAACTAATTGGTGTATCACATTTCAGACATTTTAAAGAATTCCCAAATTTCGCTTCTCTTTCATACACATTGTGATTGCTGCACATGCATGTCCAGTGCCACCCATTATATCCAATCCCTGTGTTTCCCTCAGCATGGCTCCTAATCAGCCACACCAGAGCCTTGTTAGACTTTACTCTTGTTGCTTACTAATTGTTACATGGTGTTCACTCCTCTCGATGCCCCAGTATCTAAGTGCTCCCTAGTACTGTGCTCATCAGTCTGGTCATTGTTGCTGTTATGCTTCCTCGTCTGTCTGCGTAATAAAACGTACCCTACGAGGGTTTTTTTGCACAACACGGCACTGTGGGCAGTTTCTCCTATGCTTAGTGTGACACTATGTTCTGTCACATAGTCAGTGACTCTTTTCCCTTCTTCCCGAAACTTCCCAGAATGGTCAGTAATGGGGGTGTAATAGTAGTCAGTGGTGGTTGATGGCCATAGTAACAATACTGCTAATGCTAATGGTACTGTTACCATTCTTGCCAACCTTATCGCTAATGCTAATGGTTTTATGAATGATTATGCAAGCATTACCACTAATGCTAATGTACATGGTTGTACTAATGCTAAGCTCCCTACTATTGCCTACTTCATCCTTTATTCTCTTATTCTTTCATTCATCCCACTATCCTTCCTTGTAAATCCACTGCTTCCATTACTCTTATGGTTTAAAATCTACAACAAACTTTGTATAAAGACTTCATAGTTGATTATAAACACTAAACAAGCACAACTACTGAGGCAAAGCACATATATTTGTCATTCCTTTCTCATTGTCTTTCTCTCTACTTTTATGTACACAGCAATCATGCATTTTATTCAGGAAATGCCCTGTATAGTTTGATTATATACTTTCATATGGATTTGCAGGGATGCCAGCTTCGGTCAACTAGCTGGAGCAAGATTTTCAATTTGAGACAACTTCGCACACACATGCACGCACATTTGCATTTCTGTTTGGTGATCCTCTGCGTTAAATCTTGTGAATTTTAATAAAGCATGTGCAGATTTGCCCATTGCTGCAATGCAGTCAGTCTGACAATCATACTGTTTATTCAGCTTCTGACTTTGAAGTTACTGTTTGAAAAAGGTCTACCATGCGGATGTTTTCATTTTCTTGAAGGCTTGTTTTGCTTGAGCAAAATGGACCTCCCACCATGCAGTTCTGCAACAAAATTTCCTCCAATTATTCTGGTTCAGTGTTTATTTTGTCCGCTTTTCATAGGTTAGAGAAGCGGGCCTTGGGTACTCATAGAGTAACCAAGGTCTGCCTATTCAAGAGTTTTCATCTCAGTATGAGATAATGCCATTATTGCCTTATTGATTAAACTGAGTTCTTTGGCGAAATTGTATGTTATGTACATGTGTATTTTACATGTACATGTGCCTGGTTCAACATCTGCAGAGGCATAACAACAGGACAGGCAAGGCAAACAATTGTCTGGGTCCTGGAACTGGTTACGTAGTACAAATCTCCAGGAACCCCCTTGCAGAATAGCATTGACACACTACAATAATATGGTCAGAAACCTCCCTAAGCAGGCCCCTAATAGAATTTATTTTTGTAAAGCGCCTTTCATAACAGAGTCACCCCAAGCTACTTTATATAGGTGTGTTGTGATACAGTCCTGCATCATTTATACAGAATATTTCTAAAAAAGGGAGTATGTTTGAACTGAATCTTTATTAGTAAACAGCGTGGTTATTATAAATTATAACGAGAATGTATCTGCACCAAAGCAAAAAGAAAAAAAAACAAGAAGAAGAGGAAAAGTAGAAGCAGGACGGTGGTAAATGGTAATTGTCAATGGCAATGACATTGTTAGCCTAAACCTCTCACTGAAAGACAGACCAAAATACAATGTTTGTTTTCCTTCTCACTCTAAGTGCACTACTGAAGTACCTAAGAAGCACCACAAAAAGAAAAGTGAAAGAGAATGGAAAGTTTAGACAACGACAGCCATAAGTCCAATGTATGCAATATAGTATTGATATTCAATTCAATTCAATTTATTTTTATATAGCGTCTTATACAACAGAGTTGTCACCTTTACATAGGTGTTTTGGGATAAATTACCATATATTTAAGAAAGCATAATCAAAACAAAACAGAGTAGTACAGAGAAAATGAAAAACAAGGAAATTAAACCAAGAAAGAAAGCCATTTGACAATGGAGAAGAGGAACCTGAGCTACTAGTGGAATTCTCCCCAAACTAGCTTGACTGGGCGAATGGCCTCCTCTTGTTTGTAAATTTCTTATGCTCTTATGTAACCAAAAACTCCCAAGTAAGGAACGAAAAAAGCTCTGAGGGGCCAAAGTCAACTGGCTGCCCACCCCCCTCTGGGCATGCTAACACCACTGAAAAAGAAAGAGTGAGTTTGCTTTCCAAAAGCAAGGTGAGAACTGTGGTCAAGGGCACCATCCGGACATGTGGGAAGGCAGAGAGCATGGATGGTCAGAAGATGCAATGACACACTAATGGACAAGCATAGTAGATTAAAAAATGGCATGTACAGCGGCACCAGCAGGCGTAGTTACGATATGTTACGTGTTAGGTTGCGGGTAAGCTAAACTAAAGTAATAGGCCTTCAGTCAAGATTTAAGGACTGAGACCAATTCGGCACCCGAACATAGGCTGGCAAACCATTCTACAATATGGGGGTCTTGCAGGGGTGTCAATTTCAGGTCCAGAAAGTTAAAATCCAGACCAGGATTTTGTTTCAGCCAATCAACTGAGCATAAAGAGTTACAGTGACAGAGTGCTCAACTAGTTGGTTGAAACAAAAACTTGGTCTGGATTTGTACATTCTGGACCTGAAATTGACACCTCTGGGGGCCTGTAGCAGAATGCTTTACCGTCAACTGTCCCTTTATTTATATGCGTAACAACAAAAAGACCTGCATTCTGTGACCTAAGTGTACGATGCGGCTTGTAAACTTGAAGTAATTCTGTTAGGTAGTCAGGTGCTAGAACTTTAAGTGCCTTATATGCAAGTAGGAGAACTTTGAAGTCAGTCATAAACCTTACAGGAAGCCAGTGCAGGGAAGTAAGAGCAGGGCTTATGTGATCAAACTTCCTGCTCCTGGTGACAATTCGGCCTACTGCATTTTGAATGCACTGTAAGGTATTTATTGTGCGGTGTGTGCTCCCAGATAATGGAGCATTACAGTAGTAGCATACTGTATACAAAGGCATGTATCTATTTCTCAGTGTCTTGGATATTAAGGAATCGTCACAGTTTGGTGATGTTGCGTGGCTGTAGGAAGCATATCTTCGGGATTGTATCCACATGCAATTTAAATGAGAGGCATGCATTGATGTGACCTGGTCTTTAAAGACATACTCAGACATAAACATTACATTATTATACGTATTATATACCTGTAAGGGCCGTTGGTGTATAACAGATAAATTTATTTGCTAAAATCATTTGTCTTCAGAAAATCCAGACAGCGGCTTAGAGAAACTCAAGTACAAGCTTTATTAAATATATCTGGAGACAAATTACCCCAATTAACACCCATCTTCAAAAAATAGAATATATAGATGAGGTTATAATCCCACTGCCACACATGACTAAAACCCCTCAAATGATACATACTAACAATCAAAATGTGCTGCACTGCAAACTACTGTCACTCTAATGAGCACATCAGATCCACATCCCCATTATCAATTAGTCCCCCAAACTCCCCGGCCATGACCACACCTAGGCTGTTGAAGTACAAAAAAAAAACATAACATCAGAAATAGAAAAATGAAAACCCTTCTATCAGTGGCTTCCAATTCATGCAACACTCACATGTACACATGCGGCCAACAGGCTAGAGGGAAACGAAACACCAAAATAGAGCATTCCAGGCAGCACATAAAACAAACTTTCACAAAGGTTGTGGTAGAGAAACGGCAGTTACCAGCAAATTAGAAAGTTCTCAGTCTATGCAATACATTAAAAAAAAATTAATAAATTAGATTCTTCCCATTCACAGGCACACATTGAACTTAGCTGGAAAAAAGGTGAGTAGCAATGTTAAGTTCAGTTTTGCAGGATGCAGTCAAAGTGCAAGACAGAATATGAGCAAACACATCCCATCCGTACCCAGGTATGTGCTAGCCTGCAGCTATGCTCAAGGATAGTTACACCCTCCCACCCTCGTTCCTCACAAGGATAACCTGAGTTTTTTTTAAAAATCGATGATGCTTGGTTGCTGTGAAAACCAATCCAGCAAGAGTTTCAAAGACCCAAGAAATCAGGGATCTTGTGAAATTGTTAGGTATTAAATCCAGGTATGAAGAATGAAGAATACCACCCGACACCTGACTTTTGTTGGTGCAATCGCCTTCCGCTGTCTCAAATTAGTAATGCGGCAACAATGCACCTGACTCCACCTCAAGATCGACACTCCCTTGGGCACCCTGATGGGCCTAATTACATTTGTTATTTAAATGGTGTGTGCACTGGACCAGAAAGTGATGACTGCATTGGGCTTATGCTACCAAAGACACTTGCGTCGTTGCTAAATAGAATCTATTTCATTTTTTTTCTCTGTTTATGACATTACAAAATTCAGTTTTAACTGGTATTACAGCACTTCAATTTCTAGCTATTTTTTTTTTAGATTAATGTGTGTCATCTAGAGAACACTTTATTTGTTTCTCGAGATGGCCCATGTATACCTCCTTAAAAGTTAGCAAGGAAGAGAACATTTTGTTAATAGTGCGTCTAAATATCATACTTTCACTTATACACAGTTCATACTGAGCTCAGCTGGGTTGTTGACTCTGTTAGAGGTCAGCCAACAGTCAGTGGCCTTTTTCAGCAGGATAATCATACAGGTTATTTGACATGCGACATTTTACTCATACATGAACTTTGCAATCCACCCTATATGTCCCCTGAAATGCTCTGATATGGCTCCTCATCCTCTTCATTTAATAAGTGTTTTCATATAATGTATTCAGCACCAGGAAAAGTCACCTACAAAAGTATCAGGCTCTTGTGGTAGGAAGAAATACTAGATCAATAATGCCATTGCTCACTAGGAAGAGACCAGTGATAGTCAGCGTTGAATATGTTAAAAGTACTGGGGGACAAACACCTCCAATACCCCCCATTCCATCCATCCATCCATAATGAATATTAAATTAACCATTAGCTGAAGTTTAGTTAGACAGAAGTTGGCATTAATTACAAGCATGCTGTAATATTTATCATTCTGAATTATGTTTTTATATTTCATTCTAACTTGTTGTGAAGTTCATTTTATCCCAACCAGTTTGCAACAAAATTAAATATACACCAATCAGCCACAACATTAAAACCACTGGCAGATGTAGAGAATAACATTGATTATCTCATCACAAGATAGCTCTTATGGGGTGTTCTCAAGGCTAGCCGGTCCGGTCCGATCGCACAGAAGAGGTACTGTAGCATTAGTTGCTGAAAAAGTTAATGGTGGCTATGATAGTAAAGGTGTCAGAACACACAGTGCATTGCAACTTGCTGCATGTGAGGCTGCATAGCTGCAGAGTCCCCATGTGGATCCCTGTCCCCAGCTGAAAACACTTAAAATGGGCACATTAGAACTGGACCATGGATTAATGGAAGAAGATGGCCTGGTCTGATGAGTCACATTTTCTGCTACACCATGTGGAAGGCCAGGTGCATGTGCGTCATTTATCTGGGGAAGAGATGGTAGTAGGACGCACTGTGGGAAGAAGGCAAGCCGGTGGAGAGAGTGTGATGTTCTGAGCAATGTTCTGCAGAGTTGTTGCAGACCAAGTACACTCCTTCATGGCAATGGTATTCCACGGTGACCGTGGCCTGTTTTAGCAGGATAATGCGCCCTGCCACGTTGCAAAAATTGTTCAGGAATGGTTTGAGGAACAGGAGAAATTGTTGTTTAACTTGGCCTCCAAATTCCCCAGGTCTTAATCCGATCGATCATCCATGGCATGTGCTGTAAAAACAAGTCCGATCCATGGAGACCACACCTCATAACTGACAAAACTTGAAGGACCTGCCACCGAGGTCTTGTGGATTCCATGCTTTTGGTCGGTCAGAGCTGTTTTGGTGGGACTATTGGAACCCACACGATATTTGGCAGTTGATTTTAATGTTATGGCTGATCGGGGTATATAACACAGCCTAATAGACTTTTACATTTAAAGGTGTGAGAAACTTCTAAATCTGGAAGCAAGAAACTTTGGTTGCTTCAACAAAGCATGTCTGACATACTCATATATTTTTGCACATGATACTGCCAAAGAAATGGCTATGTGGGTTTTCTTTGGGCTTGAGGTACTCGGAATTAACATGATCAATCCGCACAGGGAGAAACTGGATGAAGAGATAGAATAACGACTAGTCTAGAACAAATGACAAATTGATATATAGTCGACAAATCTGTAGCCTACTAGCATTGTTGATGCACACACATATTCGGCTATTTACACAGACATGAACACATTTTCTATTAAATTTTGTATAACGGTAGTTAAACAAATATATCGGCAAACTCACATGCAAATAGATGTACCTTACATTTTTCTCATTCATTCGTTCACCTACATCTATTTTTGGTATCATCTACTTCTCGAACCGTTCTCCCGAGGCCAGTACCTCTCTCCCTCCCATTTTTTCTTGCTCCCTCAGGACACAGACAGATCTGACATAGTTTCTCTCTCAGCTCTGTGCTCATACTGAGCATGTGCTGTAGCTGTGCAGGTAGCCATAGTCAGCAAGAGGGTTTCAGAGTGACACCATGGCAAAGATCCCGAAGCAAGAACTATGCCTCAAGGATCTAGCCATGATGGGGACTGCTCTGAGGTCGGGGCCACCATTTCCCTGCCCGCCCGCAGGCCCTAGATCAGCCTCAGAAGTTGAGCTACGGCTTTTACATCCCCCTGATTGTCCCTTTGAGTCCAGCATAATGGAGGTGAGTATGAAAAACATACGGCAGTGAAAGACTTGCAATAAAAAAGAAGTAGAAAAGGGGTCGTGGGGCCTGGAGTTTATCCTACACCATGGGTGGGAAGTAATGGAGTAAATGTTTTTTGTAAAAAATGTTTACTGTAACACTGTCATTTTTTATTTTTTTGGTGAAATGGTACTTTTAAAGTCTTTTAAAATAGCACTATTGCTTTTACTTAAATAGTCCTTATTACACATTTCTGGACTTGTACTTCATTACTTTCTAAAAAGTAAAAATTAATAAGGTTAAAGGTCAAAGGGTCACATGACAAAGTGCAAACAAGAGAGTGTCCATGGGCTACTACCCGCCAATGGTGATAACTTGCATTAAGCTGGCAAACAGGACCACGGAAGGTGTATCTAGTAAACCAACAGGGTCAGACAAGCAGGCACTTTGGACCGGTCGTCCGAAGACGCGGCAGAAGATATTCCCTGGCCACATTTACATCAGCGGGCCAATCAAATTATGATTTAAAAATGTTGCAGGCCATGTAAAGCAGTGTTTCACAAACTTTTAACACTGCATACCACCTTAGAAACACAAAGAACTTGTCGGGGTGGCACACATTTACGTACATTGATACATTTGCATAAAAACGGACTAAAATACACCACTGACGAGACGTTGACTGGAGATAGCTGGGAAACACAAGGATTCTGCACGAGGGCAGCGAGGGGACGTGGCACACAGGAGGATCGGACAGGAGGGATGTGACAGCAGGGCACAAAGCAGGACTATGTCTTGGACACAGTGCTTACTTACTGAGCCACCCAATTACTATTATTATTCTCTTTTATTTTGTTGTTATTGCCTGTTTGGCCTACCTTTATTTAACCATTACACCTGCCACTATCATAGTGTAATCACTTAATTGTTTTCATTATCTACTTAATATGTTATAACTCTCATATGAAATGAAATTATGGCGCACTAGTTGTGATGTGTGTTTTAATAAATGAATGGAAAAGCATTAATGTGCAACTGCCAATGTAGTCTCTTTCATTGGTTTAAAATCTACCACAAGATGTTGCTCATGTACTTCTGCACCACAGATAGTTTGAATTCTAAATTATTTGCTCCTTTCGGTGTCGTCACGTACCGCAATATCATAATATTTAGTAAAGACACAAAGTGAATCACTATCATGGTATTACAGAAACAACAAATAATATTTGAACCTTAAAATCTTTCAAACAAAACCTTAAACCGTTCAAACAATTACGTTTTTAATATTAACATTAATCGAGGAAACTTATTATATTCATCATTCAATCCATCTCATTTTGAATATTTGTGTATCATTGTTGGTTATAATATTTATAAGACAAGGAAAACCTTTTTTTATTTGAATACAGCTTTATTGCTGAAAACTGCTGATTTTAGTTTAACTGTGCACTCAGTTCTAAAGCCTAATGTCTGATTATCGCTGATTCAGTCCCCGTTATAATAACAAAAAACAAATTATGCCATTTATTGTTGTGCCGATACTGCTGCTTATATCAATTTCAGTTGTTTTTCTTTTTTTGGAGGGGGGGGGGGAGGGAACTGCACTGCGCAGCATTTCTGTATTTACGGTAAAGTGAAAAAAACGCTAACGCCCGCAAAGTAGCTGCTTACAGGCCTGTTCGGTAAACACTGACGTCACGAAGTCCGTGCCCTCCGACGCTGTACTGCTCGCGTTACCTTCCTGCTATTGACTGCAGCACAAAACCGAACTGCGTAACAATGGTAGGTTATTGTTTTTACGACAGTTTAAATATATTAAATATGGATATATCGTGCATTATTGGTATACTTTCATAAAGTATATTCGTTGTCGGGGTACCATTACTGGAGAGTTACGATTAGCCTTTCAACGATTGTCGTCGTTGAGTGGGTGAAGCAGTCACTTCCTAAGTAGGATATTAGCTTCCACACGCCCCGGGTTTAATGCATGGACACGTTACAACTTTAAACTTGTGCATTTCGTGAAGTTCTCGCTTTTTAGTCTGTCAGATGTGCAAGCGAGTGTTGCATTTTAATTAACACTGCGACCTTGGACGGATGCAGATACGTGTAAATGGTATTGGGTTTGTAAACATCTACGGAATCGATTGTTTCTTTTAGCAGTTTGCTAGTTATTTGACTTATCTAAAGGTCGGCTATACTTATTGGTTTCGTCTGTAGGATTTCGCAAAACACTCGATGACTGACATCGGCATTTATGTATGTGTGTTATGTAGCTATGGATTTGTCATTCATCTTCAATTTGTCATTTTTCTTTTTCTACAGTCTGACTTTTCTGAGGACCAAATTCTTGGTGAGTTTACTAAATTAGTACAGTCTTGTAGCCGGCAATATCTTTTCTGTAAAGACTTTAATTCATTACAAGATCTCCTCACTGTCATTTCATCTGATTCATTTGCTGTCCTCCGTTTCATGCTTATTGACTGCCGTGTCACACAGATTTTCCTTTATGGGATCTCTGAAAACATGACTTTCCTTTTAGGTCTTTATTTTCTGTTGTACAACTACTTGTTTCTTGCAGATAGAATTTATACCGGATCAAACGCACGGTGAGGGTTTTCTGTACCAGTTGCACCGACCCCTTTTGAATAACACTGAAGCATTTAATGCAGTGGCTTGTTTTATTCTGATCCGCAGTTTGGCTTGAATCGCGTGTGTGTGTGTTACACAAGGGACTGCTGCAAAGGTTATTCTGGCTGCCGTACGATTGCATCCGTATCTTTTGTGACCTATTGAGGCGGTCAGACTGCTTGCATGACTATTAAAAACTGAAGGCTGATTGTGATGATGCCCAGAAACATGCGTTCTCCCTTGTCTTATTCGATATTTTGATTGATTCCAAAATATGTTAATCGGGATTAGAATAGTCTTGTACATTTTACGGGAACGTGTTCGAGCGCCAGTTGAGGAAATCCGGTTATATTGACTTGGTTCGTTTCCGCGGCCTACGGTACTGCGGTTGTTTTAATAATTACCGTCGTGGTCTCTTATTATCTGAAGGCGAACAGTATGTAGGATGACAGCGGTATTGAGTAAAACTTGCCTTTTTGGCCTGGGCTCGGTGTTATCGGCCGGGTTACCTTTGGCGGTGTCGCTGACAGAAGAGGGCCGCTCCCTCGCAATGCCTTATATGGGCAAAGGAGCTGGGCGCGGAGCGTCGGGCGCCGCGCGCCGCATTCCAGCGCGAGGGCCGAGGATTTCGGCGCGCGCGCCGAGGATCGCCCCCTAGGCTGCGCGCATCCGGCGGGTTTCCCTCAATACCACACCAAGCACATTGAAATACGCAGGGAAATTTCTGACGGTGCCATTTACAAGCTGTTCCCCCTTATATTAAGGGATAAACTAAGACATCAGTCAAACACTGAACCGTATTAGTAGGTGAAGCTCCGCGTGGTAATAGGGCATATTTGGTCTAGGCTGGGAATCTGTGTTCTACTTCCTTGTGCTCACTGCATTTTTTTTGATTGATACCTGGCAGTAATGTTACTAATCCAAGCTGAATGAACATATCCATAAGTTGAAAGCTGAAAACGCAAGCACACTGTAAGTCACGGAAAGCAAGTAATTGCTAGGGTGTGTCTGGCTTTCTTTGAATTTCAACTCTCATGAGTCACCATACCTGATGATCTGAATTCTGTCTCTGGCCATTATGCATTTGTGTAGTACAATTGAACATTTATGTGGGAATGCCAATGTAACACCACAAAGTATGCTGCTTCTAGGCGGTGGCAAGGTACTAGCTGGGAGTGTGGACAACTGCAGTAAAACAATTAGCCCATGCGTAAAGGTATTTTGCTTCTAATATCAATAGGAAGGTATTCACATATAATACAGAAGATTCACATATGTGACTGAGGCAAACTGGGTAGCAGGCAGACGACTTTATGACTTTAATAATGGGTACATTAGCAGCTACATGTAGAAAGGATATTAAAAAGCTCCCTATACTAATGGTAATTTTAATTAACATGAATGAACAACACTTAGGGTGGTTTTGCATATTGTGGTGCCTGTTTCTCTTCAGGTGCCCATGCATAGCGCTAGTGCTGCTGAGGTATGCTATCAAAGCCTTGCACAATGTACGAACAACCTCTGTATGTGCTAATTTAAACAGCTCATAATTACGTTTGATATTGATATCGGGGAAAGGAGAAAATCGTCCATTATCTGACTTTCTTAGTATGCCCATGAACAAAAATCAGGAAATGGAATTCCACTGTGGGGTCCATTGACAGTTTTGTTGTGACCCGGAAATTCTTGCCGCATCCCTGATCGCAATTTAATGGGCAGCTGGACAGTGATTTTATCGTTGAAAAACATAAAATAGTGGTGTATCTTGTGATATTGCGTTGGCGTTATGCACTCATGTTGGGAAGAAGCTGTATGGCAAGCCAGATTGTCTTATTAGTATAAGGTTTACTTGTCATAACTTAATTCTCACTATAGTAAAAATAACAAAGGCTATGGACCCTCTCAATGTGCTCCTGCTGGTGTCTGCATGACAGCGTGACACTGGTTGTTCTCTAGCGACTGGTCAAACAGCCAATCACACCATTAAAAGTGACGATCAAGGAAGTGGAGAAATCAGCCGCTGTCTTTTTGGTGAGCAAGTGTTGTGCAGACGGGAGCGCGTAGAGAGGATGGGGTTTTTATGTGCGTGAGTTTCGAGACTAATACAAATAAATAAAATTGAACATAGTGTATGCCTTAACAACAATAGTAGCTGTATAAGATTTACCTCAATACCTTTAGCAGAGACGTGCGTCAGGGGTTTGTACACACATGTCCTCACTTTCCATAAAATGGGTAATGTATTTGACGTATAACAAATTTAGTCTTGCTGATCTGATATAAATCCGCATTGAAAAAATGCGAGATGAGGCAGCCAGTACCTCTGCCTCATTGAAGGGGGGCGTGTGTGAGCCCACAGAATTATTATTGTCGGTACATACGCTGTCTAAAAATCAGAAAATCAAGTTCATTATAGCACTGAAACAGCTGCCCAGTGCCGTATCACAATGTCACATGTGAGTTAAATGCAGAGGACAAATTTCGTTGTTGTGTGCTGACAGTGCTGTGGCATTTCAACAATTACAATTAATCACCTTTCATATTGTCCAATCGTACGGGATGCGGCAACAATTTCCGGGTCACAACAAAACTGTCAACGGACCCCACAGTGGAATTCCATTTCCCGATTTTTGTTTATGGTCATACTAAAGAAAATCAGATAACGGGCCATTTTCTCCGGTTCCCGATCTTATAATCAAAACCAAAAACAAAAGGTGTGTCGTTTCCCGATTTTCGTTTTTCTATTATACAATGAAAATCCATTGGCCGTCATGTACACGGACCATTAAAGTTACTGAGCGGTGAAAATGGACAGAGAAGCTGTAGAAGACACAGAAGAACTTTTGCTGAAAAAAGGAGCTGTGTCTGTTGTCTGGAGATATTTCGGTTTTAAATGGTCGGATGTAGAACAGACAACCATTTATTGCAAACACTGTCGAGCTAAAGTTGTCACCGGATTGTTTACATTAACAGTATTTACTCCTTTTCTAAGACTTGTTCAGTGCAATACAACCTTTGACAAGCACCTCTGGATATTTTACTAAGTCTTAATGCCTCTTTGGATGCTTGAAAAATCTAGTTTTGTTTGCAATCACATATCGTTGTTTGCAATATTTGTTCAATAAATAGTTTCTATATTTTGACTGCAACTGTCATGCAGTGTGATTCCTTCTTTTCATTAGTGCCACCCCCTTGAAAACTATCACTTTATGGGGCCATGCAAACCTGTATTACTTGTGTGCAAATTATTA
>JAODKM010000037.1:3429556-3439935 GCA_026780845.1 Petrocephalus sullivani | reverse complement strand
GTTCTCCCCAAGCGAGCTTGATGGGCCGAATGGCCTCCTCTCGTTTGTATAGTTCTTATGTTCTTATGTTCTAATAAGTGAAAAATATGGTTAACACCCACTGATGCATGGGGGAAAAAAAATACCGTTGAATACTGAAACCGTCATAATTTTGAAGAACACCGTGATATAGAATTTTTGTCATACTGCCCAGCTCTAGTCATTTAATTAAAATAAAAAATGTTGATTGAAAATATTGACTTTGATTTTCACCGTCATTGTCATCGACTATGTTGACTAATCATGGCAGCCCTACTTTTTGCTTTCACCCCCCAGTGCTGAGAAGTGCTGTTTGCTCTAATTTTCAAACATCACAACCTTGCCATGGTGTTGCTTGCCACCACTGCCATTTGCTTCACTTTCTTCCACTTTGCATGGTGTTATTTATTGTTTATCCTGTGCATATGCTTATTAATTGCCCGTGTTCTGCCTGTGTTCTTTCCTCAGAGTTCAAGGAAGCATTCCTATTGTTTGACCGGACGGGCGATGGCAAGATTAGCTACAGCCAGTGCGGGGATGTGATGCGCGCGCTAGGCCAGAACCCGGTCAATGCCGAGGTGCTCAAGGTTCTGGGCAACCCCAAAGCTGAGGGTATGTGTGGCTTCTGGTAAAATACTGTCATATTGCATGTGACGCAAGTTGGTAGGGGGCTTGTTCAGTGCATAATGTTTTTCTCCCAAATAATTTTTCCCATCCTCAGAGATGAATCATAAAACGCTGGACTTTGAGCAGTTCCTGCCCATGCTGCAAGCTATTGCTAAAAACAAGGACCAGGGCTCCTTTGAGGATATCGTGGAGGGCTTGCGCGTCTTCGACAAGGAAGGCAATGGCACCGTCATGGGGGCAGAGCTACGGCATGTCCTAACCACACTGGGTAGGCCTTTTCATAATAAAAGTTTTTATTATTTTTATTATTAAATTTTATTATATAAAATTGCAAGAACAGGGGTGTGCACGCTGTTATGGCTGTTCATTAATGTAGCATGTTGTTGGCTAATATTCATGTAGATCATGCTAACTGTTTACCTGTTTTAGGGGAGAAGATGACGGAGGAGGAGGTAGAAACTCTTTTGGCAGGACACGAAGATGCCAATGGTTGCATCAATTATGAAGGTGAAAGATGTTTCCCCAATGGGGAATTAATGGCTTGGGGATTATGGAACTACACTGGATTTTGTATTGAATTCTTTGTACAGAACTTATGAAAAGAAATGTTATGAAAGATGCATTGCAGCGTGAGATTCCTCAAAAAAGATGGGGAAACTCACTTTTTCACAACTGATTTGAAAACTTATATTCACAGGTGAAAATACCATCATTGTAATGATCAGTGGGTATATCAGGGGATGTTTTTAATAATAACATACAGCAAGGTACATGGACAACTTGGTGGGTCACATTTTGAGACACTCTGTAATACAGATGCCTACTGTGATTATGTGAGTGGTGCACAAGGCCTGTGTGTACATATTCCTGTCCAGAGCGTGGTATACTTGAAAAGGCTAGCTTCACAGGCACTACATTTTGCCAGACACTGCTATAATGAGTGATTTTGTGTGTGTGTGTGTGTGTGTGTGTGTTTGAGGGTGTGGCACTGTGTATAACCTGTCATTCCTCTTCTGCAGCCTTCGTTCGTCACATCATGTCGGGCTGAGCGCCGGTATGGGCGTCCTTCTTGGTCCAACCATCGGCACGTATATCAGAAAGGGGTCCCGCCCAGTTCTCCCCATGCATTGCTGCTTCTAGTGATACAGGCACCACCAAGACAGACTTTTTCATACTTTAATTATGGTGTTCACACAGTGAACATGGGGAGTTTGTGAGATTTAATGTTGATTCTGCCCTAACTTAAACGTCATGTGAACCACCGTTACAGTCACGGTTATAACTAGTACAGAAGTATGTGTTTGCCATATAAAGCGATGTCGCAGTTTCTTGTAATATCACAGATGCATTTTTGATTCATGTGCATTTGCTCTGCTTTGACAAGAAATGACTATGCATTTTAACCTTTATACCGCAAACAAAGTACGAATTTGCTGTATTAAAGTTAAAATGCGTGGTAACTCGTCACAGCAGCATAAATGCAAATAAAATCAGTACGCATTTGCACTGTTACGACAAGAAATTGCTGCACTAATCGCTTTATATGGCGAACACATACTTGCATACCAGATCCCTGGTTATAACCATTTCTGCGTTTGAGGTTGTAGACCATTGTCCCCATGTGTAGTGTTGATACACCTCGTAACTGGATTAATAGGGGCAAAACGCATAAATAATCCACAGCTCCTTTTAACTCGACTAGTGCTGCCTGAACACTAGCTTCCTGAAGCAGCATGCCAAGAGAGTGTGCAATCCCTGTGTACATGATGGTGGAGGACTCTGCGGGGCCCTTCTTTTAGTTAGAAGGCTTTTGTTTTTTTACTCTTCTGTTTCTCTCCAGCAGCCCTTCCTCCTCACACCCTTGGCTGTAGCATGCCCTCTGCATGTCTGGGCTCCTCTTCTCAAGGGACTCTAGCCTTCCGTTTTTTATTTTGTTTGTTTGTTTGTTTGCGCGGGGTGTGTGGGTTGGGATTGGGTTTTTGGTAGGTGCAGAAGGATGACTGTTTGGCTGAGAGCTGGGGAGGGTTATGGTAGCTGGACGCTGGGGTTATACTGGCAAAGCAGAGGGCTTAATGAATGGATTCTTTCTTCAGCACCAACTTCAGTGACATCTATATTTTTCTGGCATCCATTGTCCACTTTCAGAATCTGAGACTTGTGTGTTCTAGGCCAGTGACGTGTTTTCATAAGATCATATAATACGGTCTCTCCCCCACTCTCATAAAACAGGCCAGTCAGTTCTTCTACTAATCCTTCTGAATTACAGTGTGCAGTGAGTTCCTTTTTTACTGGTATTATTTTTCTCGTGGAAGCTGATAGTTGCTGGGCTTTTTCTTGTAGTTCGCAAGGCCCTTCTCTGCCCTCCCGCCTCTTGCAGATTAAAAACAAACTTGGGGGCCAGCTAACGCTAACAGAGCCTTGTCAGCGCCTCGTGTTGCAGCTGAGTAGGTTGTAGAGCTGATCCCTCTACGTGCTGTTTCTACTCTTGTCTCTTGCGCAATCCCAGTTTCTTCATTCTGACAGCCATGTAGTCATCTACAGCATCCTGTGCAGGGCTGGCTTACCCCTAAAATAAGGCTTTTGGAAAGTCATGGGAAAGCCAACCCTTTTTTCCACCAAGAACTGGTATCATTTTTGGGAAACTTTTAACTAAATACCATTTCCCTGTGGCTCCACTGAGAACATTTTTACTACCACAGGTACCCATCAGTTAGTTGCTGATGTGCTTAAGCTTTGTGGAGTTAGTTGGAAAACCGAACAAAAACAAACCACTGGAGAAAATATATATAAACATGTTGATCTATTAATTCACTCTGAAGATATGAATTGGACAGTCGTGTTGATTAAGGCATCTCTGTACGTTGTATTGTCCGAAAATGAAAAAATGTATTACTGGAATACAGTTTTAATTTTCAAATTGTCTGCCTTGCTAGCAAAGCTAGGCAGGTTGCTGCAAAAATATGATAAGACTGCTTGATAATTTGGTGGGACCCATTTCAAAATGTTCAACCATCAGGAAGATCAAACGGCAACTCTTACTTTAGTTTATAACTTTTTAAATAGTTATTTTTTGTGTAAGCTGTGAAATATATTGTTGTATACAGTCTTTCTTGGTGGAATAATTCCTTGATACTGCAATAGAGAATCTTTGTTAATGTAGTCATTTGAGAAACGCTTTTACTAGAGTTTTAAATTTAGATTTCTTTATTCTGTTATAAAAGTCAGTTTTGTGTGTGTTGGATGTTTCAGCAGTTAGCAGTTAACTGTTTTAAAGTGTATTATGCAGAATAAAACTGGCACATTCAGCATTTTTCCCCTGTGGTACTGGTGCCAGTTTTGCAGTATAATCATTGTAATGTTGCCTAGTCAAAATAACAAAATCTCTTAAAATAATGTTAAATGAGTTGAGTAGTAATGATGTTTTTAAGATGAGTTAGTATGATGATTTTAAGATGAGTTAGTATGTTGGATGCCGCAGTTGGGGTTTCTTCTCATTGACGATAAAGAACTTGAGCTAATAAGTTACCTCTTTTTCTCTTTCTCTATCTATCCTACAGATCTTGTCCGGATGGTCATGAGTGGTTGAAGACCTGATAAGAAAATACCACATTTTTTTTTGTTTATTTTATTATGTAAATTTTCATTCCCATTGTGAACTTGTAACATTCCTCCAGTTACACCCCTTTTCCGTTGTTCCCGTTTACTTTTATTTTCAGAAGTGCCTTTATCTGCCTGAGTAGAATCTGCCTGATATTCTCCACCCATCCTGTGTAATGTCTTCACACCACAGACATGTGCAAACAGGAAGCTGAAGTGCAGCCAGAAGCTGCAATACATCTGTTGATTTCTTGCATAGGACGCCATAAGGCAGCGAGCACTTAGGCCATCACCTCATACTAAGCAACCGTTATAGCAGACAGCCCTCTTCTTTCTAGTTGGTTGGATTGTTGTTGTCCATTAGGTTAAGCAGCCCAACTTTAATCAGAATTCTTTTTCCTTCCTGTGTTTGAGTTGCTCAAACAGAATAAACCTGACCAGTTTGACAACTATCTGTGTATTGTTTTGGATTGGGGGAGAAATTGGTTTGCTTGGGCCAAATGACATGTAACCAAAAACACTTTCTCACACTGCTGTGCATGTTACTTTTCACATAAGGGATGGAAATTGCTGAGTTTGTATGATTCTTCAAGAAAGACAAAATTCTGGTTTTGTAACGTATTGTACTTAATTGCATTCACTCCCCTTAAAATACTCTGACCATGTTTGTGGGCAAGTTTAAAAATACTTGCTTTGTCACATTTTTATTCAGCTGGAATTTACAGTTTGGGCAAAAAAAACAGGTGTTGCCTTTTAGGTGTGTATATACCAATTTATAATTATATTAATTAAGAAATGTGCAGCTAACTCTTGTCCACACTACAACTTGCATTGCCATATCAGACTGTTTTCTCATAGAATCAATCACTCTGACTCTGATTTCATTTACATTGCATTTATTTAGCAGATGCTTTTTGTCCAAAGTAATGTACCAGTGAGGTAAATATCACATTTCAGACACCGTAAAGTTGACTAGGCCTAAGTGCACCTCAGCTTCCAGTGAATGCCCAGGTACACGTGTAAGCAGTATTGGGGCAAAAGCAAAAACCTAGCAACACAACTATCCAATGTAGAATGGATGGATCTTGGGTGAGGGAATTTGATGAGAAGTATCTGGAGTGAGACTTCTCACATGTTGGAGGGATCTCCAAGAAGCACTGGTTTGCTGACTGAAGAGGGTGAGATGGGACCTAGGTTTAAGGATTATTCTGATGCAGATGGGTAACTGTCCATTAACGACTCTGACTTGGGCATCAATGACTTACAATTGATGTGAGTAGCTATAGGGAGCCAGTGTAGAATGAAACAATTTAGGCTGAGTGAATACCATACATGCTGCCGCATTTTGAATCCTTGGTACCAGTTTCACAGCACAAGCTGGTAAAGCTGGTAGTATGGAGTTGAGGTAGTCTAGTCACAAGATGCCTGGATTAGAAGCTGACAAATAATGCCTGATCTTTCTGCTGTAATATACTGTGAACTTGAATGACTGGGAGGACGCTGATATGTGCTCAGTAAAAGATAGCTGGTCATTTATCATTACACCCCAGTAGGCACATAGGGGGAGGCGGCTGCCTGAGCACCTGCCTTATTTGCTGGAACTATGAAAGGTAGCACCTACCCCTCAGTCTCTGCATGGCCCTGCCCCAAGGTCCTAATTGATGTTCCTGATGTATTTCATACACTCTTTGTCTTATATTTATTAACATTGTATAAGATAAGATAGATCTTTATTGTCACTATTACAGAAACGGTGAAAAACAGTTCAGCGGCTCTCTGTTTAGCAGCATAAGTTAAGGTAATAAGAACAGCGCACAAAAAACGAAACAGCCATCCTATCACAGTATGAGTGTCTGAGTACCATGCATAGAATATGAGGTAGTGTGTGCTTAATGACCTATCCTAAGCACAGTATTACACTTTTTAGTAAATAATTTCACTATTATGAAATACACACGGTGTGCAAAATTATTAGGCAAGTACTTTTCCTGGAGATTTCTTAACAAATGTTGGACAGACAAAAATGAATTCAGAAGTTCTCTTCCTCCAATAAATTTATTTAGAGAGAAAATGTTACATTTTGACTTTCACAAACAAAAATATAAGAGAAGCATGACTATCAGCGTGCACAATTATTAGTGTGCTGCCCTCAGTATATGTGCAGTATACACCTTGACAGCCAGATAAATGCTTTCCTAACATCAAGACTGACGGCTGACCCTTCATCCACAGGTTTATTGACGTTGCAAAGAAAGGTGAAACTGAAATGTACAAAAGGCATAAACAACCCTATACTCGTTTTAAACATGCACAGGTATACACAATGTAAGTAAACCCACTCAGTCTTAACAGAAGTTAAAATTCACCTTTTCCTGTTACTATTACAGGTTGTATGTACTTAATATTTAACTCCAAATGTAATATATCACATATTTTTTACGTGTAAACAATTATTTATCCGTTTGCTTATTGTAATCACTTATATAAGCTTCCAATAGCCTAGAAACAGTGCGCTCGTTACCGATAGTAACTCTGTAAATTTAACGTCTGTCCTGACACAGACAATTGCATCGTTCCCAAAATTGTTATCCACATTTATAGGTAAAAAATAAAAACAATTAATACATACCCACGACGCTATCGAAGACAAAAAATGTATGCAGAGTCTACTGTATTATTAATTGTTCTGCTAATTTATTCTGCTCACAGAAATAAAACAACAGCTCTCCATGCTGTGCTCGCCAACCTCCTGATTTCTGGTCACGTGACATATGACGCACGCAATCTTTTTAAAGTGACCACGACGACATACAGAAAAAAAAACTTGTAACAAAACAATTAGGCAATCAGAAACTAAGTGGATTTTTCTCTCTTCGTCATCTAGAGAAATAATAAAACGCAGTTTTATCCGTTCAGTCTATATAAGGAATGACAAACAGCCCACTTTACCAATTTTAGTGTGCTGTACAGCCACCTTTCTTCTCAATGACCATCATGAGCCTGTTGTCCATTGAACCAGTCAAGTTCTTAATATGATTGTGTCCTACATCAGCTAAAGCAGCTAGGACCACCTCCCAGATGCTGCTCTGAGAAGCGTACTGCTTGCTACCTTGGTAAATATCATAATTTAGTAAGGCCCAGTAGCTCTCAATGGGGGCTAAGTCAGGCGATGAAGGGGGCCAGGTCATAATCCAATCACCTTTCTAGCTTTTCTTCAAATATATATGGAATACTTTGTTGCATTGGAAGGAGCATTGTCCTGCATGAATATGATAACCTTTTCAAAAGCTGTACCAGTGTTCTTCCTGTATCAGTGTTTGAAGAAGGTACCTTCTAGAAATTATTAGTTGATCTTGTGGTTGATTTTCATACCATCCAGAAGTCTGAAAGGTCTGACAAGTTCATCACTGATAACTGCAGCCCACACTATCACTCCTCCACCAACTTGTTAGTGCTTGAAGCAGGTGCCCATCTGCTACATCAAAACCATTCTCATCTCTCATCTCATCTGTGCACAAAACCTCTATAACATCAATCTTCGGATGTGCCCATACCCATTCTTAATGCTTTAGCTTGTATGCCTTATTGAGTAGAGGTCATGTGTCAGTCTTTGTGACCTTAGCAATGTCATGTACCACATTGCCCCTAGTACTTCCAGAGATTCTGTTCAGATTGCAGTTTTGAAAGCTGATGGCATTTGATTCTAAAGGGTTTCTGGAAGTCTCCCCATTAATTAGGCTGTCATCTGTGATATGATGGTATTTACTTTTAAATTAAGTGAATGGTTTAGGGATTATAATGCTTTTATATTTGTAGTTCCCTCCTTTTCAAGGCATTAGAAGTAACTGGACAATTGACTGACAATCTGAAGTTGATTCGAAGTGTGGAATTTGCATTTGGAAGCTATAGTAATGAACTCTCAATATGAGGTCCAAAGAGCTGTCAATTTAAGTAAAGCAGGCCATGAACATAAGAACATAAGAACTATACAAACGAAAGGAGGCCATTCGGCCCATCGAGCTGGTTTGGGGAGAACTTAACTAATAGCTCAGAGTTGTTAAAATCGTATCTAGTTCTGATTTAAAGGAATCCAAGGATTTAGCTTTCACTACACTAACAGGAAGACTATTCCATACTCTAACTACACGCTGTGTAAAGAAGTACTTCCTCAAATCCAGTTTGAAATGTTCTCCCGCTAATTTCCTCCTATGGCCATGAGTTCTTGTATTTGAACTAATGCTGAAGTAACTATTTGGTTGAACAGTATCCAAACCTGTTAGAATCTTATAGACCTGGATCATGTCCCCCCTCAGTCTCCTTTGCTCATGGCTGAACAGATTTAGCTCAACTAACCTTTCCTCTAAGACCAGGAATCATTCTTGTAGCCCTACAATGCACTTTTTCTAAGGCCGCAATGTCCTTTTTAAAATATGGTGACCAAACCTGCACACAATATTTTAGGTGTGGTCTCACATAGAGACACTACAGTGTTTGACTTAAACTCCACACACCTGGAGATGGAACCCAACATCCTATTGCCCTTTTTAATTCCTTCCCCACCCAGGGTTTGTGACCCATCATCTGTAAGTGAAGATATAAAGAACAACTGGAAAGAAGCTTGGAATATTGACTGCTTGCTCCTTTGAGAAGGGCACAAAACTATCAGTGATTAAGTCTTTTTGCCATTATTTGGTTGATTATTTTTGCTACCAAAATCATCACCTTTACAACCTCAGTCATATTCTGTAACCTCTTTCTTCTGTCTTCTCTGAAAGAATATGCATCTAAAAGCTGGAGAGGACAGTCAGTTCATTCATCAAGAAGCAGCTAGATCTCCTGCGGTGTTTCAGCAACACTGGATTGTATGGACATGGTACTCTGGGACTGCTTGCCTCAAGTCTCATGGGGGAATAAAAATTCACCAAAGTAAGGCTACAAGTCCATCCATATAGCATAGGGAAACATCTACCCAGCGAAGAGAGCTGGTGGTTGCTGAGGTCCAGCAGCAAGAGGAGGCAGTGAGACGTTCAAGGGCAGTCTCATGGTCCAGTGGAGTAGCTGAGGAAACATGGTGCATCGGAAGCTCACCAGGAAGGATCTGTGGGCAATGGAAGGAAGCCAATTCAGCCTCATTATTAGAACCACCTACATTGTTCTTCCCACACTAATTGTTACATGTGGCTGTGCTCTTTTGTTCTTTGAGCTCTACCTACAGTGTATCACTTGTTGGCTGTTTCTTTAGCTCCACCCTCCACGCCACCTCCAGGATCCCATCCATGTGAAGTGAAAGTGATTAATTGACGCACTATAGCATGCAACAACAAAATGTGTCCTCTACTTTTTAACCCATGTGACAACGTGACACAGCAGGGGGCAGCTACGTGAGCAGTGCTTGGGGATGATACCTTGCTCAGGGTACCTCAGTGGTACTTGCGGGTCGGGGACTCGAATTGGCAATCTTTCGATTACACTAATCACTACACCACCCAGGGCCCCACACCATTCCTCACTTCTGGATCCTACATTGAAAGAGTCCCCATTCTCAAATGCCTTCAGCTCTGTTAATTGATTCTTGTATTTGCGTAACTTTTCTGACTTGTTTGTTATTGGTGTATGACTTTGGATTGTTTTCTGGTTTACGATTTCGCTCGCCCCTCGGACACTGTAACTTCGGTTTGTGCGTATGTTTTGCATGTGTGACTGAACTGGTGCGTAGGGAATGACTGCCATATTTGTTTCTGCAAAGTGATTTCTTTTGGCACTTAGGTTAGCTGTGGGTCCTGCTCGGTAGTCGGGGGTTTTGTTTGTTTTTTGGCCATGGTCACTCCTGAAGTCTTTTTTGCACCGGGTTATTTGTTCAGTGTCTGTATGGTGTGTCAATAAAATATATAAAATATCCCTTTGTCCACCCGTGTTCCCCTATTCCCTTCCACTGGTTGTCCTGTCATCCTACTACCCTCTCCCTTTAAAAACTGTCAAGCTCCAACCCTACCAATCAACATCAATGGGTTTCAGAAGACCCTTCATGTTCTCTCTGCCAAACCTCAGCACTTGGAGGACAAGTCAAGGGAGGTAATGCTGAGATTATACAATTCCTTGGTGAGACCTCACCTAGAATATTGTGTGCAGGTTTGGTC
>JAODKM010000037.1:3400672-3415491 GCA_026780845.1 Petrocephalus sullivani | reverse complement strand
GCCCAGTACCTTGCCTGACTCCCCCTCGTAGCTCGGTTCCTCCCCCCAACCTGCCTCGTCACCGGGCCCGGCTTCAAGGCCTTATTTTGTAATTATATGTAATTGCCCCCCCCCCCCCCCCCCCAAAAAAAATCCTCCTGGCCTACCCTGTTACCGAGAGCTGGAGCTGGGCCTGCTCGTCACCCGCCTCATCACTTCCTAAGGTTACGTCGGCGTCCGCCTCATCATCTGAGTCAGCCTCGCCCCGATCCGCCCGAGGCCGTCGCCCAGACGGCTCCTGTCTGTTGGTCTGCCTACCTGCCTGCGGCCATCTCCCAGGTGGCTCCATACTTGCCTGTCCACCCTGGGGCTGCCTCTTCAGCGGCACCTGCCTGTAACCCTACTCCTGTCCTGCCTGCCCACTTGTGACCATCGTTCTGACAGATCCGGGTTGCTTGCCTGCTCGCACGCGACTGCCGCCACCCTGTCTGCTCTCACTCCAACCCAGGTTCACTTCAAGCCCCAAGCCTGAACCTCTGCTGGCCTCCTGCCCCGAGATGGCGGACTTGGAGGAGGACCCTCCGGTTGACAAGGAATGAGACCCCTCTGATCTGACCCTGAGTCCCGCGCCCTAGACCCTGGCTCCCGTCCCGGACCAGAACCGCCCCTGTCCCCAGTCCCGAGGTGGCCTCTGGTGTCGACAGGGGTCCAAGAAGGGAGCTGTCCGTGTCTCGGTCACCAGGAGAGGGAGACGGGGACACACCCTTTGTGGCTGCCACGCAGGCCCTCTTGCCCAGCCGGCCCCTTGGGCCCCTTCGGAAATGCTTCAGTCAAAATGGCGATACCTATGCTGCATTTTCCAAATGCTGTAGGTTTATATGATCCTCAAAAAACCTCAAAACACATTCAAAACAAAAAACTACTGCAAATCCAAACAGCACAAGTCAGCCACAACATAACAGATGAATAACTTGACTTTAGCTGTAAATTCTGGAATTCAGTGCAAAGACCGAACCGAAACTCTTGTGTTGCTTACAACCTGGAAGGAATACTATTGGTCCCTATTCAAAATCTTTAAAATAAAAGTATGTTTATATTAACAGTATTGTGTCATCCTTTATGCAATTTTCAAAATATGCATATCAATATACCATAAACAATTGATTTGACTGCCCAGCCCAAATGGTCTGTCTCGTTTCATTGTCCTTGAACACTTCCGTTGTCTTGTATCTCACTTCCGTTTGTGTTGTGAGTGGTTTTTTGTATTGCGTGTGTTTTGAGGATTTCATTGCATCTGTTATTACATGGCATTTGGAAAATGTAGCATAGGTATCATCATTTTGAATAAAGTGTTTTCTGATGTTAAATGTATTGCATATGTATGGTCATTCGATTAAAGTGTCTTACAGATTCGTAGCACGTGGGCCATAATCAGCCACCTTAATATATCCGGTATCCCAAACTTCATGAATGTTTGCTTTTTAAAAACCTACATTAGCACCTGTTATATGGAAAAGGAGAAATGGCAAAAATGGCATTTTGTGTTTGTTTATTATGAGCTAATTATACTGTACATAAAATAAAAAAATTAACATGCCGCATAATGATGTTTTGGCCAATGACAGAACATATATACGACACTAGTCCCATAAGATTATAAAGGAGCTGAAAAATTCCTTTGGCCAAGTGGAGTTGTAGTCGTCATAATGTCATAGCGAAACACACTACTCATATGTTTGTGGTGATGCTGGTATAAGCAAATCTACTGCACTGCCAGTCATATAAAAGTATAGCACAAACAATTAGGTGCACATTACTTGATAATGATAAAAAAACTGGGTTATTTAACTGGGTTATGTGCTTACTAAACTGTACTTTTTTATCTATTTAGGCTACACCATATAGCCTAGGTATGCAGTAGACTACATGATCTAGGTTTGTGTAAGTACACTCTGTGTTCTCACAACAACAAAATGACCAATGACAAATTTCTCAGAATGCATCCCTGTCGTTAAGCGACACATGACTGCAGTGAAACTATACCAGTACATTATTTCTACTTTATATAGACTGAGTATGTATCATATTATTCCTGCTTTTTAAAATTAGTATTATTTTAGGTTTTATATGTTATTTGGTATGATTGGTACAAAAATTTCCCATATAAATAAATGGTAATAGCTTCTTCACTTTACGCCATTTTGGCTTATGAAAGGTTTCATAGGAATACTGGGGGGATACTTGTAAATATATTTAAGTAAAGTCAAATACACACTCATTAAGTTAAATACACAGAAATATATGCATATATGTTTTTTCATTTTCATTAAAATATTTAGTGTTAAAGACGATAGAGCCTGTAAAATCAGCTCCCACTCACACCCTTTTCTGACTCAAACATCAACTATTATGAAGTGTCTCAGGATTTGAGCTTTTCCTTTGAGTACGAATCTTGTCAAAGAATTAAACAGAACTGAAAAAAGGTATGAACCCCAGAATTCCTGGGCCAAGAGCTGGGATCCTATTTCACAATGTCCAAATATGTGGACAAAGTGTCATACCTTGTTACATAATTAGAATTACATAAAAATAAAATTACATGGATTTCAAGATGATCTTAGATTATGAATGTAACATACTTAAATATTTCCATTTGTGGAATGGTGGATTCTGGTGGTGAGTTGAATTGTTTATTTGTTGGTACATTCAATAAATGAATTATTTTTCTTGTGTAGTGTCTTTAGACATATTGGAAATCAATCCCAAACTGTGTGGTGGCTGGAATCAGACCTGGTCTTCAATCAGAATCCCCATGAATCCCAGTTTTCCTGCCATATTTACAATTCCACACTGGCAGCCAAAGACATCACACCATCACACCATCCATCCATCCATCCATCCATCCATTTTTTGTACCGAGATCAAATTAATTCAACAAAGGGTAACCTAAATTAATCAGTCTGCCTGTGGTGTATCTATACATCTGTCTAGTTTGAAGTATGGTTAATAAGCATATGTTTTTTATACTTGTCTTTACAATCTTCTGGAAATAACAGAAGCGAGAAAAGAGATGTATTAATGTATTGTAAGGCTGCACATAGTTTAAAGTTCAAAGGCCAAAGTTCTTGATCCAACCTCTCTGTCAACAGACATCCATATGCAGAAATTAAGCTCACTTTTCTGAAGCAATCTCAGTGTAGCCCCTATAAACCTAAATATACACAATTAAAATGGCACTCAAAGTATTAGTCTTAATCATACATAATTTCTGAATTGTATGACACGAATCTGATGTGATACATGTAATATATAATATTATCTAGGAATGTCTGAGCTTATGTACGTGCAGGTATGTATAAGTTTATGTTCATATTTATGCTTGCACACTTAAATTTTGAGGGTTATCAGGTTATCTGGCCGACAAGCCGTTATAAGTTTCTTAGACATGGATCTTTACTCCCTAACTGTGCGTTAATGTGAGACGGGCATGTTGTATATGCAGTGTGATGCCGGCAGATCTGAGCATCCAGCATTTTCTGCGCAGCACATTTTGGTATAAGGGATGGGCTCAGTCAGGGTAAATGAGGAATCCGGAGAAGGTGCTGTATTTGTTGGTATTTCCCCCGTGGACCTTGCCCCCGTCCAGCTGCACACACACTTCGTCACCCACATCCAGGTGCAGGATCACACTGTTGGAGGCGTAGTCATAGTTCTGATCTGCATCCTGGGCGATGGCACTGGCCCTCACCTGATGGATGATGTAAAGAGAGAAAAATGGTGGTTTCTGACATCAGACACTGAGAACTGACACAAGACCCTTCACTATAGGTTCCAATCCAAGAATCCTGGTACAAAATGCTTTATTACAGGTAAACAACTGTAAACTCTAAGTAACTTCTGCATGATTCAGAACAATGTGATCTGAATAATATTGAGTGGCTGTGAGTGAAACAGACAGCGATTACATTTATATGCAGAATGTGAGTCGCTCAATATTGACCCAGTGACCCCTCTGCTGGTGCCAAGTGACACCACTGAGAACCCAAATGATCTTTGACTGCTAGGGCCATTCTCTCGTGTCATAGTTGTCTACTTCATTATTACACCCTCTTTCACTCGAAAACCCAACAACGAAGTGCTTTTTATAACCATGACGATATAGTGCAACAATTCTTGACAGTAAGTCTTTTACTAACACACCAGACCACTATCACATTAGTTCTAAAACAAAGGTGGAGAAAACAGTGTAGATGTTTATCATATACTGACAAAATGGTGCAACATTAGTGTTATTTTTGTTATTTTTTTCATAGCTGTATGGTATTTCCTGTTTTGAGTGAATTTTATGGGTATTTGGGTATATTTCCAAAAATTGCTACCTTCCTTGTTAATTAGTCTGCCAATAGCCCCCCCCCCCCCAGCAGCATTATCCATATACCCATCCTCCTTAAAATGAGAGGCTGGTCATGGAGCATGCTATTGACGTGCAGTGTGTTGGCTGGCTACACCCAGGCATATTCCTGTCCGGACTGAAGCAGCCTGATTAAAAGTGCATGGCATTTGCCCTCCTGGGATCTGGCTTTGCAACCTACAGAAGTTGCTGGTTGCTGTAATAACTAACTACCCATTGATTAAGTCAATGGTTTTCTTTTCCCAATAACTCAGTAACAACTGCGATTAATAAGGGCCATGGAATTCTGTGCTTAAATAAAATGACAGTATTTGTGCTGCATCCATTTGAGGCAAAATTTTACAAGGAATCAGGACGCATGATAAATCTGAATGCTCGCAAAACAAACAAAATTGCATAAATCCGCCACAAAGTGGTCAACAGACTTTTAAAATGTTGCCTCTTTTAAATATATATGAAAATAAAACACGCTAAGAAAATTAACAATTGAACTGGCTGTTACGAGACATTCATAAAACTATATTATATTATTATTTATTAATAATATTTATTATTATTATTATTAATAATAATAATTTATTATAATTTATTATATTAATTATAAGATATTAGCTAACTAAGAAAAGGAGAGGTCTGTTATATAATATACCACACTAATCTAACCTCCTTTGCTTTGCTATAAACTTCTGGTGTTAGTGTTAGAATAATTTGCCCTAAAAGATACATATATATCTTTATATACTGTACATATAAAACTTATAAAGTTTTGATATGATTTGTGGTTTTCTCATTTATATAGCAAAAACCTGACATTTTAACAGGGGTGTGTACGCCTTTTATTTCCACTGTGTGTGTATATACATAAATATATATATTTTTTTTTACAAGTCGATCTAAGTTCCTACCCTCACCTATGGTCACGAGCTCTGGGGAATGACCGAAAGAATGAGATCACAAATACAAGCAGTGGAAATGAGTTTCCTCCGCAGGGTGGCTGGACTCAGCCTTAGAGATTGGGTGAGGAGCTCAGACATTCAGGAGGGGCTCAAAATAGAGCCACTGCTCTTCCGCGCCCATGATGAGGTGTGCGGTTATTTGGAAATAATCAATGATAACTTGCTGTAATGCAGTCCAACATGAAGTGGAGGCCTGCTAACCAAGTTGGAGTTTATTTTCATATAACCAGACACAAGAAACTTATCAAAATCCATGTGACATCTCTGGACCAATACAAAAGTAGTATTTACCAAAACCATGGTATAACTGAAACTACACAGACACCTTAGGACTTTAAGTAATTTGTTCAGGCCAGTCCTCTATTTATTTTAAACTATAGCTCATTTTTTAACACCTGTTCTTTGAAATGAATGTTGGTTTCTGTTAGTTTATTGATCGAGCATTTACTCCCGTGTTACTCCCGTGTTACTCCCGTGTTAATTACTGAATGTAGCAGGCAGGGCTCACTCCCCAAAAAGGCTAATTATACTGCTGCAGTAGCCTGTCTGCATCTCCTTCCAGGCAGACATTATTTCACACAGACACTGGTATTTATGAAACACGTTCTGACATTTTTAGTGCTACTGAGCTAAAGAGCTTGACCTTTAAGAGATCTATTAAAAGAGTGTGTGACATGCAAAGAAAGGAACTAAAGAAAAAGACAAAGGGTGTGAGCAGAAAAGGGGCATGTTAGTCTGGATTATGGATCTTGGAAATTACCAGTGAATTATATAGAGACTGTGACCAGACAAGCCAGGAGTACAGAGAATGTATGCTGGCAGTACAAACATATTGATTCACTGTGGCAAATATATTAACATGGCACCAAGGAGAGGCTCATGAGAAGCTCGCATAGAGGATTAGACTTTATGCGTACAGGTGAACCACATCCTTGTCTCTCAAAATATATTTCAAAGCTTGCCTCTACCACACTTAAGTGAAATAAAATGCAGCCTCTTATTTGCACAACTTCCAGTCTGTATGTGACTGACATGTTAAGTAGAAGACTGTGGCCAAAAGGCTCTCTAAAGTACCATTGCATTTCAAAGGACTGCAAACAGAGAAGTATGTAGATGCTTAAATAAGAAAAATGTTACATCAATGTCACGTTGTTAGGGTCTGACACTATACATCTGCTATGACGATCTTACGGATGTACTTTCTGTTTGGCGATACCTTAAAATCTCTGCTTACACCAGAACTATAACACCGAGTAATTGGTGCTTTTCATTCTGACTGACTCTCTGTTACTCCAAACCTAATGAATGCTAACTGAATCAATTCCTTCAATAATGACAAGGCAGGATATTGAATAAAACTGGGCTAAGACACAGAACCTGGCTTTCACAAGTGTTATTTTTGTCTCGGCTAAGGGGAATAATGATAACTTTAATAATGTCAGGTGATAAATTCAAGTTACAGATGTGATGTGTCATTGTCATATGATGTTTGGAGCAATGCAAACCTGGCCAGTACGATATATGTACAAAATATAAATTAAATAATTCACATAAATTCACTTGGATGCGTTTATCCAAAGTGATTTACAACAAGGGAAAGGAAACCCAGCCTTCTGCATGGCAAGCGAGAACTGGAGCAATGAATCAGCAATAGAACTAAAAATAACAATAATAATTTGAAATCTTTGATACGTCTTTTGACAAGACGAGCTCCAAAGCCTTACCATCATCTGTCTCATCACTATTTCCAGCTCCTGTTTGCTTTGTGTGTTTGAGTTCTGCTTAGATACATTTTCTGATTGATTGTAAGCTACACTGTGGTTAGTCCTTCTGTCATACTCTGCCATGACACTGTGACGATTATCAAGAAAGTGTTTATCACCTTCATCATCACCTTCTTAAGGAGGATCCTCCAGATCTCGTCCAACAACATCAGTAACAGCTTTGTTAAAGCACAAACCAGTTTGCTGCAGAAACGAAGGATTGGAAATAGTCTCTGCTAGCCTGCAAACAGCATCTCTGGGCAGGTCCTGAGGAAAGACGGCGACCAGGACCTGATGCTAAGACCTCAAGGCAGACATTAGAAGGATGGGATATAGACCGAGGCAGCTGTAAACGAAATATCAGGACCTCCCTGTCAGCATGCCCCAGAAGGGGTAGTAGATGTTAGTAGTAGAAATATACTACACTTATGAATACTGCTAAGCTATATAAAATGTGAACGTTATGTAAATTATACACTTGTATGCTACCCTTCACCTTTTACAAGCTTATTACAGGTTATAGGTTTCACAGTGACCTGTCTGAAGATTTATGCCAGGGGTGGCCTGTCTTATCCGCCAAGGACCGGTGTGCATGCAGGTTTTCAGGATAGCCTTTAGGTCAGCTGTTCAAACCCAGGTGTGACGACTCTTCCGCCAATCAGTCCTCTAATTAGTAATCTAATTATGGAGTTGCAGTGAAAACCCACATACACAATGCCCCTTTCTGGATAAGACTGGTCACCCCTGAACTGTACTGTAATACTGAGAGCAATGAAGCCTTAAAACTTGGTGGGATGACTGCACTCTGTAAATGACTGCCTGGTTCAATCCAGGTGGAATTTATAAGAGTATGACCACCAGAAAATTAAGTACAAAATTATACAACCAAACTTATTTTGTGGTTTCTTGGGCCAGGAATAACCTGCATGTCATCATGCTGTGCAGATAATTAACATAAAGCCTTTGCTCTGTATTCACAGAATGCAGCACACTAAACACACAAGGCCCATATTGCAGTCCCTGGGGGGACTTTGTGTCATTTTCCATGATTCCTGGACAACCTCAAATCTTGATTGTTTTCTGATAGTTTTTCTAATTTATGCAAAGGATTGGCAGCAGCCAGTGATGTTTGTATACTAATGCGCAAGTTTTTCTCCAAATAGAGGAAAAGTGGAGTTACATTAAGACTGAAATTAGTGAGATTTAGGGTCAGATGTTAGGGCAATTGTAACCTTATGCACCCTTGCAGAAATGCCAGCAAGAGAGGTTATGTCTGGTTAAATGATTGAATTAACTGAAAATATAATTAATGGGGAATCACTGTTCATTCTAGGGTGGGGGGAAGGGTATGCTATCTAATCTAAAAGCTATGAATGATTTAACAGAAGGAGATGGTGGGAATGACAATACCTTGGCATACGAGACAAACCTAACGAGTGGCAAAACCTCACTGCTGATCTCTTTTTACCATTAGATGCTTTCAGGTCACTTCTGATTCACCCCCACTCCAAAAGGACTCATTTGGGGTTAAAAGTAATAGAAGCATACATGATACAATGCATAACTTTTGCCAGTGAAATAATAGTGAGCTGAATTAGTTTTACTCACGTCGAGGGGAAAATACTCCATTTGGTTTTTCTATTATTTTTCTAGCCATATATGTAATGTGCTGTTTTTGACCTGAAATATGGACACAGGGAATACAATACATTTTATGTGACTCCATACAGACCTTAAGCATGAGCCTCAGAGGGTTTTACATTTTTCTCAGCCAGTCTGCCTTTAATTTATGCTTTTCCTTCCTGTAGAGCTTTGTGTTGAGAGGACCCTTCCCTTCATTAATTAGTCTTCTGGGATTGGAAGACTGGCAGACAAGCTCTGTCAATTACATGCTCCTTTTTTATTTATGTCAGGTGTAAAGTGGCAGTTTCTGCAGATGTGTTGCCCTCTATTAGTATGCAAGGTCACATGATAGCTACTAATGAAACTGTCTAGTTTTGCCGACAGGAAGAAAAGGAGAAATGTAGTGAAATTTTACAATTTCATATATTTTTGGTATATAATGCAGTGTATAACTACAGAATTTTTTTAATTTTGTTCCTACACATAATGGTTTGTTTTTACTTTTCTTGACCTCTGTCTAATTTGAAGGTAAATAAATGGAATATGATTAAGCTTTTTGTACCATTGGTGGTACATTGATGTTGTTTCTGTCTTGGGGAACATAACTGTACCAGGGCTGTACCCTGTAGAAGAAAACTTTATTCGTATCTCCATCAAACTGGTGATTGTTATTATTATTTTTACCCTTCACTGGCTTCCTCTGCCTTTCATCACTGCAATGGGATTCTTGCACTGCTGTCCGATAATTATTTTGTTCCACGGTTTCAGTGAACCACGGTTTACTGCAGTAAATATGTAAGATGTGTAACAGTATGTTTTTTCATTGTGCCTTTGTACTTTGCGGGGTATAAAAAGCATGATTTTCATTGCTCTGACATCCCTTGATACATTATATTTTTTCATTGCTCTATTGTCTCTTAAGAATTAGGCTAAAGTGTCAGAAATCCCTTTGTTTGAGTACAGTACTGCATAATAATGTACAATGCACCTTATTATTACTGCATTTGATGTTGCTTATGTCTTAATATGTTGTATAATTTATCAATTACAATATATAAGTATCATACACTTCAGTGTGTACTTAGTTTAGAGCAGATCTTAGAGCAGCTGTCTGAAACTGCTACCCTTCTACCACACCCTGTCACTGGTACATCTCATAGACTTTAGAAGCTCAGTGACAGCTCTGCCCTAGAGTCCTTTATCTATATACGTGTTAACAGCCAGCTGCTTTTGGTTCAGAACATGCAAACATCCAAATTCATTAACCACATGTATATTTATGCTGTTTCTCCACTGACACACTAAGCCTGAGTCAAAGCTATAAAAAACCATACTGTTGGTCTTCCACTGCGGTGTTATATTCAGAAAGAAACATTCATCCACCTATTTATCCATCCATCTTCAAGCTGGTTATTAACTTGGTCTGGTTCCCAGACATCACGAATATTAACCAATAACTACATGAAAAATTATTAAATTACTATTGTAGTTTATTGTGGATGAAAGGGTAGCATATTTAAGAAGCTGTGATAGATGACTATCTAAGGCTTTATGCCACTATTTAAGGCTTTAAAAATTTTTATATTTGATATAAAAGCATAAAAAAGACAGATGTTCCATGTAGTCAGGGTTCGAATTACGGGGGAGCTAAGGGGAGCTTGGCCCCCCTAAAAAGGGGAGCTCCCTTGAGAGCGCTATAAAATTGTCTACTTTTGTGTTATAAGTTATATTTTATTTCCTGAAATATATATAATAGCATTCATTAAAAGTAATAGTATAACTGTGTCAATGTTGTGTGTAAATTCCATTTTCCGAACATTTGTCTCCAATAATTAACGTGACTCTGTGTCTGTTCCTGCTGTGGCCCTTCATGCATGGCGGTGCTGCACTGAAATTACTACATTTACGTGGTCACCTGAACTCCTCACCACTGAGTGGGCGCGGCATTGGGGTGGAAGTCGTTAATTAAGGAAACAGGTCAGGTCTGGTCAGTCTGGGGAGCATGCACTGGTACAGTGCATTTGCCACACCTGCCATACAACAAAACACCTTTGGATCCTGGTTGGCGACCCCCAAGACCTATACACGGTCCAGTCCCATAGTCAGGTGTTAAGTGGGTGCCCCGCTGGTCTGGTTCAGCTACTCGGGTCTTCAGCAATGAGGATCTCGGTAGTCGGATCATCCTCAGGGAATCGTGCCGTAACTGACGCTCCCTCACAATGCAGGTAATGTGCCCCATTCGAGACTTCCCACGCAACTACTTGGTTGACACAAAGTCAACACAAACAGTGTTTTTATTCAGTACTTCCGGCCGGTTTATGGTCAGTGAGAATGCCAAAACTGAAACAAGCCTGCCGGAGCGACAGAGAGGGGCAGAGAGAGAGGGAGCTGCGAGCTGCAGACAGCTGTTTTATTTTACTGTGGTTACAAACCAGTTATCTAAATAATGTTCATCTTCTTTATTCAAGTGATGTGTTGATCTTGAAGAGGTGTGTATGAGAAGCAGAAAGATGTTACCTGTGTCCCTCTTCTTCGCAATTTTGTTTGCTCTGATTAGGCTATTAAACGTCTTGCGTGATTCTTATGTTGTTATTGTGCCTATATGAAATGCTGCTGACGGTATTAACTGCCTGGCAGAACAGTAGTAATAGTCAAATATTTTTCGCAGTAACCCTGTTATTGACCATGCTGCCTTGTACTTGTGAGGATACACGTGCATGTGACTTCGACTAAATGTGAGTCGTGGGGCAGACGGGCAAATAGGGCCCCCCCGAAAGCCACTGTGTAATTCAAACCCTGCATGTAATGCTATAACTTATTCACTATTCATTCACTTCCTAAAGTTCCTCTTCCAGGTCGCTATTAAATCAGGGTTTTCTTTCCCATAAAAATGCCGGCTTGGTTCTATACCGGCTTAGTTTGCGAGTGGAAAAACAGCATTTGTCGCTCGACATGAGAAACGAACATGAAAACACTCCAAAATCAAAATCACAGGCACGGAGACAGAAATACGATGACAAGCGATGCCTGCCATATAAAATAATCACATAAGAATGAGGAATATAGTAAAATGACACAGAAGGACATATACACATCCAGCATATCATCCTGACCTGTCCATTCTTCTTTAAATCTGCCCACATGCTGGTTCCATCCCCTCCTCTCATCAGTACGTGGTAAGTGAAGTAATAGGTGCCAGGCAGGGGGCAGGTGAACTTTCCGGTAGTGGGCTCGTAGTAATTGCCCACATTGGTGACTACATCATCAAACTTAAGCACCTCGCTGCCTTCGTGTTGCTTCCTCAGACCAGCATAGAAGGCGATCCTTGGGCTGTAGGTATGCGTGTAGCCACTAGGACCTGGCCCTGGGAGTCCAGGTGGGCCGGGCTTGCCTGGTGCTCCAGGTGGGCCAGGCAGGCCTGGAGGTCCTCGAAATCCTTGCTTCCCCCTCCGGCCTGTTAAATCTGGCGGTGGGGAGGCGGCAGCGCGTTCCTGGCTGTTGTGTGTTGTGGTGTACGGATCGCACACCATCTTGCAACTCCCCAACATTTCATAGTGGGTGCCACTACCGAGTCCCCCTGACTTTGTGTTGTGAACCAGTAGGGGAATGGCAACTAACAGCACCAGAACCATGGCTACGCATACAGCTGCCCCGATGGTATGTTTTCGGCAGCTCAGCCGGGAGGAAGCCAGCGTGACAAAGACTTCCCCGCCTTTGGACGTGATGGTGCTGGCTAACCCTAACCATGCACAAGGGGTGGCCCAGAGACCATCACATGAGATAACTAAGGGATGGAGGGATGAGGCATGCAATTGATAGACTAAATAAACCAAAATATAGCTACAAGAAGAGAAAGAAAATGTCAACAGAGAGAAAATATAGAGAGTACCAGAGAAGGGGGATGAACATTTGAAGATGGGAGCGAAAAGGTATGGACTGAGGACAGAGAAGGCAACTTGTAAAGAAAGATTGGTGAAAGAAAAGGACAAAAATATCGGCCAAAAGAAGGAGAAGCAGGAGCTCCAAAGAAAAGGTGAAGCAGGCCGTTTTACGGGAACGGGCGAAACGGGGGGGTTTCGGCACTGGATCTGGCTGGTTAGTGAGATGCTGCAAAAAAACTGTCAAGAAAATCTTCAGTTCAGTGTGAGAAAATGTCTCTATTTCCTCACCATACCGTGTACAGCTAGCTACCTTTGGAAGGCACAACTCATTGCTTTATTAGTACCAGCAGCAACTTCACCCTGGCATTCTCTTTCTCGGGCTTTGTCAGATATCTTCTATTCCTTCGCAGCCAAGGGTATTGGGGTATTGTTGGATGTTGCCAGAAGATCAGGGGTAAGACGAGCTACTGAGATCCCACTAAACCGTCACTATTTCGTTATTGTACGTGATGTACATGAACTTTCAGAGTATTTAAATTGCGCCGTTAAGTATAGATTGCAAAACAAACATGGATTTAATAGTTTCGGCCGTTTTTTTTTAAACGGGGAGAATACCAAAATCAAAATGGAAAAAAATTAAATATTTTGCGAGATTAGTCGCTGCCTCAGTCCTTTTTTTCCTTTCTTTTTGGTGGAGCCCCCTGGCGGAATCCGAAGACGAGTACAATCCTGACGAGGATTGCTGGCGAATCCTGCCGTCGCGTGCGCTTCACTTCTTAGCTTTCAGTCCTTCATAACAGCATATGTGGCACCTTAAATTCCAACACGGCGAGGAAACACAGCAACATGTTAATAAAACCACACACTATTAAATCTTGCATGTTATTTATTATACATAATAATCACAACGTGTGCACAGCACATATATATGGAATATATATATATATTTTTAAATGTTCCAAATTGTTCCAAATTTGTATGTGCTATAGAAAGCGATGAACAAGACGAAGAGCTTAATAGTTCCACAACTGCTTTTTAAGCCTATAGACATTCCGTTAGGTAAGCATAATCATCAAAGAAAAAGTATATAATCACAATTACTTAAATGTTTAGATATAAACAACCCCTCAATATTCCCTCTTGTAAAAGAACATGAGTATAGCGTACATACCAAAACCTTACAAAAAGAATACTTTTCATATATAAATAGTATTCGAATAATATTTTGAATAAAAATACTGAAATATGCGTTTTTGTTTTATTTAAATTGTTAAAGATGTAAAAGATATTTTTCATATAAAACATAAAAGTAAAAAAACACTTTTTATTTGTTTAAAAAAATATCACAGCGAGAAATAAATTTTTATATACTGGTTTCAAATTACTTGTATTAATTTCTTACGTATAATTGTACCATATTCGCGCAGAGCGCCAAATCGCTCGCGGCAAGCGCACATATCACTCTAAACGATAACGACTTACCAGCTCACCGCCTGCATCTACGCTGCGACGATCTGGCTGCCTTCTGCTTCGTCCTTGCCAGTGTGCTGCGAACGCGCGAAGGCTTCTCATAACCGTGAGCGCGCGTACATGGGCTGCTGATCCACATGAGCCCAGGGCTGCGCCGGGTCAGTGAAAAGGCGGCGTGGAAGAGTGAGAGATAAAACCGGATGCGGTGAAATATCGAACTGTAAAGCATGCAGCCGCGGTCTTAACAATTAGCGTACCCAGCTGATGTTTCATTAAGAAATTCTGGAAAAAGACGAAATGTGATTGCAATAAATTGGTTCCCACCAAAATTATATTGGTGAGTCCACGCGTAATGATGGCTGGCAGAAATCTGATGAGTCAGATGAGAAATATTTGCATTGAGGGAGTTGGTAGTGGACCCCCTGAGAATGGCCTGGAGTAGGGTTGCCACACGTCCCTTAAAATACAGAATCGTCCTGTATTTGACATTAAAACTGTGCGTCCCGTTTTTGATCAATACGGGACGCGGTTTGTTCAGTATTTCAGCATCATTCCGTCCACATTTAGTATGAAAACTATTTTTTTTAATTTATAGTTACTAAGTTTTGGATGACATAACAATGTACACTCACCTAAAGGATTATTAGGAACATCTGTTCAATTTCTCATTAATGCAATTATCTAATCAATCAATCACATGGCAGTTGCTTCAATGCATTTAGGGGTGTGGTCCTGG
>JAODKM010000037.1:3374745-3400316 GCA_026780845.1 Petrocephalus sullivani | reverse complement strand
TAAGGCAGTTCTGAAGGCGAAAGGGGGTCAAACACTGTATTAGTATGGTGTTCCTAATAATCCTTTAGGTGAGTGTATATTCTGAAGATTAATTAAAATTGCTAAGTGTTATGCACCTTAAGCTTTGATACAAAGCGACTAATTTCATGTGCCAAAGCTAATTTCATTACCAATAGGAATTAACAACTGAAACGTTTTTCATCCCATTTATTTTAATGTCCATTGATAATAAAGTAGCTGACTTCCAATATAAAGTATGAATTGTAATACTTTCTTGAGACCGTGGTGGCCCCAGTATGGTAGGCGTCCTTTATTTTTCAGCATGAAATGTGGCAGCCCTAGCCTGGAGATGGCTTTCCGTAAGCCTGGATCTATATTTTCATTTATTGAAGTTCATAATTGGGAATAGTTTTTCACAAAGGTATGTACTAACAAACATACACATGACCTGTCTGAATAGTTTGTGATGCTCACCCAGAAACAAGCTGATTATCTTTGGTTTCACATCTCTTAACTTTGCTTTGATTTCATCACTGCACTGCAGATCTATAAGCTCCATCTTCTTGGAGCACTCTCTCTCAGTGAGCTGGGCTTTCTATAATCTCAGTCTGATGGAGAATGCTTTCACACTGTCAAAAGCTACAGTTGTCACAAAGGTGACAAGTTGGTTTGGACCCTGCAGCTTGAGTGTGTTCAGCTCTTGTGCGACGTCGCCCAAAAATGCTTGGACCCAATTTGAGTCATCAAGCTCAGTGACATTCAATCTTCTCCATGATTTTCTTTCTTAACTCAAAGAACCTCATAAGGACGCTGCCTCTGCACCTCTGTATAGCACATTCCCATATTCTGCATCAATTTTCTCCAAAAAAGCACAAAACAAACATCGTGCATTGCATTTCACAACAACTGATATCACTGTCAAAACACAAACATTTACTGCAGAGTGCCTGCTGATGAATTATGCAGTGCAAAGCTTTTGCAGGAGCTACACTGTCTTCTTCCAGCTTATTCTGAATTAATTCCACTAGACCATTTTTTTCTCCCAGTCATTGAGGAAGCACCATTCATGGTTATTCCAACTAGTTCATCCCACAGTTGCTGAAATATATCCCTGGTGGTAGTTCTTCCATGCACTGAACATGGACATTGAACATTTTGCTGCATGGACAACTCTCTCCTAAACTGAGCCACTCTCCTCTTCCTCTCTTCTCCCTCATACTTCACATAATGCTCTGCTTGTTTAGTGTTGTAATACTGCCTGAGATTATATTCTTTAAGGACTGCTATTTTCTCCTTTCAGAACAGACAAGTTGCCGTGGAATTAAAATTGACAAAAAAAGAAATCATCGTCCACCACTCTTGAAACTGTGGTCCAAGTCAACTTTTCTTTCAGATTGTGTCAAACGTGACAAACTGTCACAGTGACAAGGTACCAAATATCCATTTTTGTTTGTCTACTGAGCTACGTTATATGTAAGGCTGCATGCATTTAATTGTTGGGTAACATTTTAATTGACAGGGCACAAATGATATATTACTATACTCTTACTTATTTATTAATTAACCACAAACTAAGTCTTAGTTACACATTGATCTCATGTTAATACATCATTAATGAATCATGACACACATTTATTCTCAGGCAGTTACTATATTTGTTACAATTTCTTAATTCTATAAACCTTAGTGAACTATTGAAGAAACAAGTGAACTATTGAAGAAACAAGTAAGGAACCTCACAAGTGAAATATTAATCTCATGTTTGTTCATCATTAATGAATCGTGACATCTTTTATATCAAGTAGCAACAATATTTGCTCATGATTTGTTTATGATTTGTACTTCAGTAGTAACTGAGTTATTACAAATAATTTGTGCCCTGTCAGGTAAAGTATTATTATTTTTGTAATATTAGCCTATCAGCGCTTTGCGATAATTTAAGTGGCCATCCTATTATCAAAATTACTGTAAACCTAAAAAATAAAATATGTGGTCCCTTTACAGTAAATTATTAACAGTGAAAAACATATTCTATGGGTTGTACCTTAACACTTATAAACATGAAAGGCCATATTCAACTGTTTTGAGGGCCAGTTTGAGACTTTGAAAGACAGTGAAACTACTCTTCTATAGAGTGAAATTACTCTCGCCCTGGCAACCTCCGTTTTTCTGTTCTCTTGAGTTACAGTTTTTTACAATTCCTAACAAGTGTTTAATGGTACTTACCACATTTTGTTCATGAAATATTCAATTGTTCATGACTGTATTTCAGAATGCAAAAAACCTTCACGAAAAAACACTACACAACCTCAATCACAACACAGCAAACACTTTCAAAATACTAAGAGTTGGTGTTATTACAGAAATTACATTGCTTATCATGATTCAGTTCTACCTGCATACAATAGACAGTATGAAATCCATTGTTTTTTATAATTCAGTTTCCTTTTGCTGTAAACCACTGCATATTTTTTGCCTGGTCAAATGTATGCATTTTTGGTAACATACTATCTAAAAGTGAGTGAGTCACCTTTACTTCATAGAATCTTTAGTAGAAAAAAACATAAATTGACTTTGGTTCCAAATGTACAAAAAAATACACAAAAATCACAGAGGGGAAAAAAGCCACCAAAATGCACGGCCCTGTTCTAATCTGTACGATCTTCAGCATTTGGCTAGATCTTCTCGTCCACGTCTCTTTCCATACACCTGGGATAGAAATGTTTGGCATACCTTATCCCGCCCAGGCTGTCTTCAGCTGAGATGTCTCTGCAGCTGGCCAGTGATCGTACACTTACGGGCAGATAAAGAAGTTCTCACTGTGGCTGAGGAAATGCTACATTGTCCCACGTAGTCACAAATGTCTTCATGTTTTCTCCCACCTGCTCCTTTTCTACTTCTGACGCCAGTTGTTGGTGGGGGCCATCTAAATGAAAAAGGCGCTAAATGTTGCCGGGACCAATCTGCCATCTCTGCAGGACCAAACCAGCACTTGAGATGGCAGCACACATTTTTCCTCCAGTGTATTTTTCCCAGGTTAAACCCGCCTCATTTACATAAACGATGTCAAGCAGGGTCTGATTAGCCTTCAACTCCATGACTTTCTGAAAAAAAATCAAACACAGTATGCATAAATGCTTTGCAGTATATCCTACTGTATGTACTGTAACCTATGCTTACCTGTGGAGTGGCATAGTGTAAAACAAGACATAGCACATGTAATGGATAGACAGTATGCCTGGATGTATTGGTGACCGAGATCCTTGACCTGGTCACTGTTCCTTACAAAAGGAACCGCGTACAACTGTTTCATTTGAACTCAGTGTTTGGTCAATGTCCAAGCAATGGTAGTTAGGCTGATACGTTCCTCATTGTGGAATACCAGGTTGTCCTCTACAACAATGGTTCTCAAACTATTTCAGTCCAACAAATTTTTTAAGGACTCCCTCTACACCAAACCTGTTGTATTTTATCAGAGTGTGACAGAACTTGACACCTTTTCAACTTGTGTACAATTGGAACTCCACTACCAATACAAATAGAATTTAGCGTAACTGAAAATGTAGTATGTAATTATAGTTATGCACCTGATAAATTAGTGAGATGGTGAGCTTGTTTCTGGCTGCACAGTTTATCAGTTCTGGCCGTGATGGCCGCTAAACAGACTGAGGTCATCCTCCACATGCGGACTTACCCTGTGCTTTGTGCTCATGGCAGTCAGCTCTGAGAATGAGGCCTCACAAAGCTAGGTAGTAGGAAAGGGAAGTGATATTCTCATGGCCTCTGCAGTAAGTCCACGCTACTCCTGTGAGATGCTGGGCCAAAAGCCTGCATGAGACATCTGCTGGAATCAGATGTTTAATGTCCTGTCACAAGAAAGCTTTGGGTGTTTTATAGTCAGATGTCGCTTCACTAACCAATAAAGACAAATGATGCATTGTGGTCTTCCGTTGCTGCTCTCAATAAAGCCAAACACCATGTACTTTTATTTTACTAAGCACAAGGATATACTTTGCCATCGGCCAGGGAACATTAGATTAACGGGGAACATTAATTAAACCAAAGGGCATGAATAAGTGCTCATAGTAACCAGTGGGCATCCCGCTCTCTAATCCGAATGAGATGAGAAGCATTGCAGTAGTCCAACTTAAAAAAATAAATAATTTGAATGTTGCACGATCTACCCGCACTACATTTAGTGCTACTGGTCTACTGGTCGATCGCGATTGATGTATTGGGCACCCCTGTATTAGAGAAACAAAAATACAACATATGTATTAGCAGTGGAACTGGAGGCTTATAGTTTCTGCAGGACATATGAGATGAAGGTGAAATGCACTGATACCAAGGTGGGTGGTGTAGCGGATACTGTAACAGGAGCACAGAGGCTGCAGTGGGATCTTGATGAAATTAGTGACTGTGCTGATACCTGGCAGATGAAGTTTAATAGGGACAAGTGTAAGGTAATCCATATAGGGAACAGGAATATAAGCAGAGCTAGATAAGATTTGAACAACTCTGAGCCATTAGAGGAGTTGGCTTCCTCTCGTTTGTAAATTTCTTATGTTCTAATGGTCATAGTATGCATTAGTTACCTGTTGCTTTGTTGAAAAGTTCAGATAATGGAAGCCATTGTTGAGCATCTGAGATTGGACTGCCTTGCACCAGCCTCTCTCAGTGATGGATTGTGGTTTATCACATGGTTTATGATGGAAGCTCTTTCTTATCACCTTTGAACACTACCACTCCTCTCCCCTACCTCTCCTTCCCTCTACCACTCCTCTCCCCTACCTCTCCTTCCCCCTACCACTCCTCTCCCCTACCTCTCCTTCCCCCTTGCTCCAACTATTCCTCTCCCTTTTCCAGGCATAATTTTTTCTCTCTCACTGCCCCTCTGCATTGTTCTGCATCCACATTGAACTAAACCAATCCAAAAAGTCTCCTTTTTATATGCCTATGTAATTGAAAGAACTTCAATGCCTGGCTGTGCCTTCGATTGAGATTGGAATCATTTGTGGTTGGTCTATTTTATATAGCGTAAATCAGCTGTTTCCTCACTGTTTCAATGATCTGTTAATTCAAAAATGCTTACCAGCCATTTCATTATAGATGTTGAGCTGCTGGAGAAGTAGAGACTTTGTACTATATTTACTGTTTTTGAACAACAGGCTTTCGTTACTGGCATGGCGTGTGCAAGCATTTGTAAAGAAGACAAGATCCACAATTTTGGTAATGGGTAAGTAATGGGTAATGGGTAATGGGTAATGGGTAAGCTTGTACAGTATGTGTTACATCAGAAACCAAGCACTTTTCCAGCCGGGTTTTATTACATTCAAGGCAGCCAAAATCCAAAACTGGATTCCCAGACGTTGTCAGGGGCGAAGAGTGAAGGGGTCGAAAAGCCGGAGAGGCCAGTCCTACAGCTAACTCACAAGACGGGAAGGAACACGAAGGACGAGTGGGGACTTGACAAGCTGGAACAGGAACACTGAGGACAGGTCGGGTCAGGGCTGTATGAAAGACAGGAAGAAAGCTTGCAGAGAATCAATACCTCGTGTGAGCTGGATCTGATATTTAAAGGGAGAGTGCATCTGGTATTGCTAATCATGAGGGGGGCGTGACAGCATGTAATAAAAATTCAAGCATTTATGTTGACTGCATATCCTGTGAAAACAATACACATTTCGCTAATTGTATGGTCCACAACAGATGGATGTTGTGCTAATTTGTTTAGAGTTTTGAAAATGTGATTACAGATTGGATAAAAGTGATTGTAAAAAAAACAGTAAGGCAGTTACATAAAGGACACACCTTAAATATTCATTTTGCATTAATGTTGCCCTGGTCAAATGAATATGAACTACTTAAAAATACAGCTCCGGAAAAAATTAAGAGACCGCTCAATATTTTTTAAAAATCTGCATCGTTAAATCCTGGCAGAAGGCGACACTGCGTTGCAGGCTGTATCCAGGCTAAAAGCTTCTAAGACAGCAGCACACAAGAACAAGGAGAAGCAGGAGACACTGGCAGTGACCAGAAACCTGCAAGGTAGAGGGGCGAAGCGACTTTCTAATGCCAGAGATGGCCGTAAGCTTGTCCAGCAGTGCCTCATGAATCGGAGGATGACATAAAGGGACCTTCAAAAGGAATGAGAAACATTAAGTGGTGTGACATGCACAGCTAGGACAGTTAGTATCAGGCTCCTAGAAACAGGACTGAAGTTCCATAAAGCAAGGAAGAAGCTCTTCATTATAGAGAAACAGAGAATAACCAGGCTGCAATTTGATCCAGGGTCTATTAATTTAATTTTGGGATGAAAGTCCACAGGCAGCAGAGTTGGGTGGAGAACATCACATTTCATCACTCTTTGGCTGAACCAGACCATGTCCTCTCAAGCAACACACACACCTCAATAGTTTAGCTATTTCAATCTATAAGTGTTGTTGCTTTTAAATATACATTAGCTTCATCCCTTCTAACCATTTTAAGGAAAATTATACTTTATATTGTCAGGCCATTGGCCCAACAATTTTTATTACAAATATAAGAGCTACTTTTTTTTGTTTTGTTTGTTTTTAACAAACTGTCGTTCTAATCACAAAATGAATAAGCTAGCCAGTTAGGAGTTGCCAAGATGGTAACATTGAATATTTTATATGCCAGAAAACAAAAAAAAAACAAAACTAAAGATGCACTAAACATGTCTTTAAATAAGAAAATATCCATTCTTCTATATGCTGACGACACCACACATTTAATGAAAAATAAGTAAGGTCTGAAAACACTTTTATGGAAAGGTAAAGAACGATGAAAAGATGGGACTTCGACTAAATGTGAGGAAAACAACAGTTATGTCCACAGTAATAGAAATGCTTAGTGTTGGCTGTCAAGACATTGAATTTATAGACAGCTCTTGCCTCCATGGTACAGTCATCAACAGCAAAAATCCAAGACAAGAAATATGTCTTGGAACTTGGCAGAGCTATAATAAAGGATCTAGAAAAACTGTCTTGCTGTACAAATAACTGGATTGAAGCTGATTATTTTGAGCATATTGGGCCATATACTAGCATGCACTTTAGTGAAAAAACAGTTTTGTAGTAGATTTGTTGACACCAGCATTACTACAAACATAGGAATTTTGTAGTAATGATAGGAATTTTTCAGCTCCATTTTAATATTATACTCTAGGTCCACCATCTTGTATGTGGTCCATCGTTGTCTGAAATGTTATGCGCACATGACTATATATCTACAATTGGCTATTTTCACTTTTCTCCTTTTTTAATAAAAGCGAACATCCTCTTCAGAATTTTTCAGGCTAGCGATAACAGGTGCTAATATGGATCTTTATATACTAAAGCAAACATTTATAAAGTGGGGGCTACCGGTATTCAGTTATTTGACTTTCCTATAATAGCCCATGTTGTATAGTCGTGTTTTATGTTCTTGCCGGTGGCTAGGCAGTACATTGGTCTGTAATACACAAAAATCATTTGACAAATCACGGTATTCAATGTCCTGGACATGACCGCAAAGCACAAAATTGTATGCGTCAAGAGATTAGTATGCCTAGAGCTTTTCTTTTCATATAGATGGTGGGTGATTCCACAAGTTATATTAATGTCATGCCACTGTAACTTTGGTAATTTAGTTGGATTCTTGACCCATTAACCCAACAGTGAGTATGGGTCAGGAAACCTTTCTTCATGGCTTAGCATTTGCTTATTAGTGTAAGACAACCTGTCCTATGCTGGAAAAACGTTAAAATAATTGGAGAGGATGTACGGATGTTCCATATTCCTATGTTGCAAATTTGATTTTGGTACTTTCTGCACTAGTTAAGTTCCACCCACAAAACACATTACCGCTGTTTACAAACGCAAAAAAAGCCAACACAATTGCACAAGTTTTATCCCTGAGGATTCATTTTATTGTTGAACAAATGCTCTCAGTCAATTCAAATGTGAAATAAATGTCAAATCTGAATATTTAAAAAAGGAAAAGTGAGTTATCGCTTTCTCATGGGAATATGTGTGTGCACAATTATTAGGCAAATATTAGTGTGTAGAATTATTATGTATATAATTGAATGACTATGAATGACAGACTATATAGAGTACAACACACAACGGAAAATGAACAAATTAATGTTCTTGGTGTTTTAAAAAATATTCAGTGACCACTATAACAACCTCTCTTTTCAATAACTGCCATGAGCCTTCCATCCATGGAGCCAGTTTCTTGATCTGTTGATGATCAACTTTTCATGTAACAGCAACCACAGCCTCCCAAATGCTGTTTAAAGAAATATACTGTCTTCCCTTACTCTAAGTCATATTTCAGAAGGGCCCACAAGTTCTCAATAGGGTTTAAGTCGGGTGAGAAAGGGGGACATGTCATTATTCTGTCATCTTTGAGGCCTTTGCTGGCCAGCCAAGCAGTGGAGTACTTGGATGCATGTGATGGAACATTGTCCTGCACAAAAATCACGGCCTTCTTGAATGATGCAGACTTTTTCATGTACCACTGCTTGAAGTAAGTTTCCTCTAGAAACTGGCAGTAGGTTTGGGAGTTGAGTTTAAGTCCATCTTCAACCCAAAGTGGTCCAGCTAGGTCATAGTTAATAACAGCAGCCCATACCAGTGCCCCTCCTCCACCTTGCTGGCGTCTTATTTGAAGTGGTGCTGTGTCTCCATTGGCCCATCCATCTGATCCATCAAGAGTCAGTCTCATTTCATCAGTCCATAAAACCATGTTTCTGAGCACTGAACGCCTTGTACTTCTGGACATGACAGGTTGGTTGCAGTTCTGGAATATGGTGGCACCGGAGGATCAGGGGTTTCTGGTAGCTTTACGTTTAATTCTTCTCAAGTCTTCTGCAATAAATTTGCATATTTCTTCTCCACCCGGGTTTTACGACCCTGGTGAATATTTTCAATGAAGCGTTTGATTGTTGGGTGATCACACCTCAATAGTTTAGCTATTTCAAGAGTTTTGCGTCCCGCTTAAAGGATCTAACAATTTAAAGTTTCAGTTAAATCTGTTTTTGGCCCATTTTGCCTGAGGTATAAAAGCTGCCTAATAATTATGCACACCTTGATATAGGGTGTTAATCACTTTAGGCCACACCCACCCTCATTACACAAATGCATATCACCTGAGAATGCTTAAATCCAATAAGCATTCAAGTATATAAAGATGTGCAGAAATTGGAGAAATAATGACGAGGTCAGAATGCTCACTTGCTTAATAATTGTGCACACAGTGTATACACCAGTCACTTACTGTCAATAAGCTTCCTTTGTGTACAAGGTTCACGTTTCTGTGTATCTTACATCATTAGAAATTGTGCAAAGCCCATTTTGAGGTCAATCAGTATTTTGAAATGCCTTTTGCACCAGGTTAAAAAAATGCTACATGTAGACGTGTACTGTGCAGTTTCAGTGCGTCCCCGTTGAAGCTGGTTTCTCCACTCTCTGAGGATTCCTTCCTCACCACTGTCACCTAAGGATTACCTTCTGGGGGCCTCTGGGACCCCATATAAGACGGTTGAAATATACAGTAACCCTTTCACGTTCATGAATTTGCAGTTTCAGTTATTTGTGAGTTTGTCATGAACAGTTGATCTGCAATATTTTGGAGCATGCAGAAAGTTTGCAGAAACACTCCGAAGACACAGTATAGCCAAAAGCAATACTGTAATTTATTAGTGGAAATACGTACTACATCTTTAATATTAAAAGTCTTGGCTTGGGTTTGCCGTGCATCTATATCAGCCAACCTCACTCACCTTTTAGCTATCTTTTTAACCATGGAATCTCTTATACTTTTCAATACTGGTAACTTTGTACTTTTAACAATGGTTTTAAAGCATAGTGCGTCCCGTGCGTACAGTAGTAACTTTGTACAAACTTGGTAAAACCTAATTTGGCTGACTTGTGTATTATATAAAAAGTTCTGAATAAGAAATGACAAAGCAATTTCATATGCTTGTGCTCTTTGTTCAGATATTGGTAATAAATTGACTTTTTATGTTTTCGTTCAGACCAGCAGACGGGTCAGGGGTGCCCCAAGTATTATTCACGAATTTTCAAATTAGCGGGTAACTTCCACCCCTAACCCTCACAAATAAGAACCCTCTTATCTTAACAAACAAGCATAAGAATTTCATTACGGGTAATGGTGGTTCATTGTTATCTGTATATGACAATAAAAAACTTGAAACTTGAAACTTGAAACTATTTGATCAGTCACCACATCCCAGGTCTTGGCGCATTGTCAGTCATAAGCTGTGTTCCATTTCAGGGGCCGCAGCCTTCTAATGCTGCATTTGAAGACCAAAGGCATCGAAGTAGAAATACAAGGCTACCCCATTTTCTAAGCTCCTTCAAACGCAGCCTAGAAATGTATCCTTCGGATGCAGCCTGAATTGGGACACAGCTGTAATAATGGGGTATTATGAGCATGTTAATCAAAACAAGCTAAATCAAGTGGGCGTTATTTCCACACCAATCATATTCAGTACTGCATTTGGTGATTTGGATTACAATAAAATAAATAACACAAAATATAAGCAAACAATATAATGAAAAGCAATATTACTGAATGCCTGAGTTGAAGCAAAAAAAAACTGAAGGTTTGGACGGCAAATCTCTTTATTTCTGGCTGGGTACAAAAGCTGAGGAGGGAAAAGTGTCGTGAAATATTTCAGGTCATTCATGAGTAAATCTCTCACGCTTATTATTCATCATTTATTATATATATATTGATCATCATGACATCATGACTTTCGTCGTATAGTGTTAAGCAATTTCATTGCTCTGTGCTGTAATGTTAACGTTACAGTGATGTGCTTGTTATCAATATTACAATCTACAGTGAATTGCACATAAGTGATTTTTTTATTCATTTTACCCCTGGATGTTTGGCTGCAGGTACTGTTTGACGAGTTATTTTGTTTTGCATTCCTCTCATGTCGTCTGTGATGCTGACAGACTCCTGTGTCCCAAGTCCAGTACCGGTGCCTGGTCAAGGTTGCCTGTTATACATAGTGGCAGGTTTACCTAATGTGAAAGGATAAGAATAACATTTAGGTTATGTTTCCACATCATAATTTTAAAGATCAATGATTTCAATGTAATCGGCTTTACCTCAGAAATCATGTTGCACAAAGAGCCCAAAATTACTCGCATTCACATTCGGTTATATCAGTTGCCACACCCATAAACAGAATGCGAATCATAAGATGCAGTAGCATTAGCGCGCTAACAAAAACTAAGCCAATGTGAAAATCACATCATACTGTGTGTTGTGTGTTGTACATATTTTTTAGAACAATTGTGGTTCTAAAAAAAAAAATATATATATATATATATATATATATACACACACACACACACATACAGAAAGGCTTTAAAACTGACCAAATGCACAATTTCAAATTGACGCAAAACCTGCATGACCGTGGCTCGAATGCACTTTGTGTCAAACGCCTGCTGGCCAGCACCTTACCGCAGTTGCTGTCTAGCATTGGCTGGTAGTGGAGCTTTGCTTGCTATTTGCATACTGTACTATAGCATATACTAATTGTGTTTTTTTGTCACCCTCTTGTGTAAAATAGGGGTCCTAAAAAAGTTAGCAAAAAGTTAGAATTGTTGTACTGTACTATGCATGTAAAATGCTATTTGTAATTTTCATCTTAACTATAAATTTTGACTACTGTACTATTTCTACATAGAATACACACTGTAAAGTATACAACAAGTTGGGAGTAGGTGTATATGCAAAGTAAATAGGTACTTTAATATAAGGGTCTTGAATGTACGTGGGTTTTGGTGTGTCAGAGTGGGTTGTGGAGCCAACGGACCACATAAGATGCAGAAGCAATGTACTGTTATCAGCAGAACCCATAGAACACATAGAAACTAATAATTTTAACATGATTCTTACCACATATTAAGTGATCTCCACAATTTGGGTGCTGTTAAGGTTCTTTTCAATATGATCCACTCTTAAGAGTGAAATCAAAACACCGTCACAGTCAACAACAACACACCTGATCATGACGATGATCACAGGCAGTACTCATGGATTATTGCATTTGGCAGTAAAAAGCGGAGGTGGGTAATCCAGGTCCAATGAGTAAAAATCCAGACCAGGATTTTCAACCAAACTGAGACTCTTAATAGTCAACTGGTTGGTTGAAACAAAATCCTGGTTTGGACTCAGTCTGTGACTTTCCTTCTTCATTAGCCACTGTGGAGTTATGCTTTATTATGTGTGAATTCTGCTCCTAATTCTCTCCTAATAATGGATCCTCAAAAGGGCATTCTTAGAAGGGTACAGTCATCCCGTGGTGTGGAAGGTGTGATCGTCTTACCATCCATTTCAGGTACAGGCTGTACTCATAAGCTCTTTCTAAGATCTTTTTTTTATGTGTGCGTCATCAAGGGAGGGAGGAATGAGCAATTGGAACATCACTGTATCTTTTTAAACCCCTTCTCTCTGTATATCTGCCTGTATGTACATCTCTCTGCTTCTCCTGCCCATGTTCTCCCTGCCAGGCAGAGGGCAGTGTTTGACCTGTCTTCTCTCCCTGTGGGGGCACTTTCCTTTCCCACCTCCCCTCCACCCTCCCTGCTTCTCTCGCTCTCTCTCTCTCTCTCTCTCTCTCTCTCTCTCTCTCTTTTTCTCCTTCCCTCTGAGCTGTTTGTTTTATATTATCTCTTTCAAGTGCTACTAGTATTTCCATCACATCATTGCATTATGATCATGATTATTATTGTTAGCACTAATAGCACTATTGTTTTATTGCTATTACTACTACTACTACTACTACTTGCTGTTATTTTTGTTATTATTATTATTACTGCCATGTGCCTATGTTTACACATCCTTACACTTGTCACTTTATACAGCACAATCCCGGCTCTTCCAGACAACAGCTACCATTTGGTTGTTTGTATACAGTACATTATTTGTGTTATGTTATAATGGTTGTTTGTATACAGTACATTGTTTGTGTTATACTATACAGTAGTACTCCGGTAGACGTCATTTCAGCATATGTCAAACTCAACTTTATGTAGCTTGTCTGTAGTAATTTAAATTATTTAAAGTAAATAATGAACAGAAATTCCGTAATTCATTTTGATGAGTTCATGTAGTGTTTGCATGTTCTCCCCGTGTCGTCGTGGTGTTTCCTCCGGGTACTCCGGTTTCCCCCCACAGTCCAGAAACATACTGAGGCTAATTGGAGTTACTAAATTGCCCGTAGTTGTGCATGTGTGAGTAAATGGTGTGTGAGTGTGCCCTGCAATGGGCAGGCCCCCTGTCCTGAGTTGTTCCTCGCCTTGTGCCCATAGCTTCCGGGATATGCTCCGGACCCTCTGCAACCCAGGAGGATAAGCGGTTTGGAAAATGGATCGATGGATTGCATGTAGTTGCTTTTATTACAGTAATTTAAATTTAGTTTTTCTGTACACTAGGTGGACATTGACTTTTAAGATTGCAAAGTGAGCACTGACTTTTATAATGAATTAAAGGTGCATTTACATCAATGGAAATTAGTATATCTATCTTTTAGTCCTTCTCAGGCATTTTTAAGGCATTATTTTTGGGTTACAAAGGGCGGGGTGTGACTGAAATGATGTTTCTTCATATTGTGCTCGTGTTGTATTTTCTGATACTGTCTATAACTGCTGCTGTAACACAGAAATTTCCCTTGTATGTGTGTGCGATTAAAAATATAATAAATCTTGTCTTGTCTTATTTCACTACTTCTCATTTCCAATCAGTACTATTAAAATAATTAAAATGCTCTACCCTCCAAACAGCAACAGAGCAAAATACACTTTGGTAAGACTCACTTACTGACAAAATCACTTTTTATTCTGTGCCAGCAATAGTGGCCTGACTGGACTTGGCAAGTCGCAGACCTTCTTCCAGCTCTTAAGAGCTCCAATGTGCACCAACAAGCTGGCTTAAAATTTGGACTCTTAAACAAGGGTGTAACTTCAACAACACAGAAGAATTATATGCCTGTTTTTCCAGTCTAATCTGTCTACCAGGACTTTGTAGCTGCTACCCCTATATTAGTATAACGGCTGTGCTCCCTTCTCCGGACTGGTTAGCTTTAAGTCCAGGAGAACTGGTATGTCAAGACCACCAGGAATGGTAGGTTGTCTGCCACACACAACTGTTTTTCTATCACCCAGGGAGCAGTGCATAAGTGTAGTACCTTGCTGGTCAAGGATTCAAACCATCAACCTTCTAATTACAAGCACACTTCTCTAACCATTAAGCTACCAGTAGAACAAAGTACCTATGCACCAGTGTCTGGTCACTTCCAGCATCAAGCGAGGCAGTTAAATCGTTGCCTTTTACCTCTACAGTGGTCACCAGCGGTTCTGCGTTTTCCTGTGACGCTACACTGCATCTATGCACGTAACACACTAAGCTTAACCGCATTCTTTGGCCATACTGGTTTTGTGTGGCCCTCCTGACCACACAGCTATTTTCTTTTCCTAAAAGTCCCAGGTGTTGTCACAGCTACCGGATTTCCTGTCATGGGAGGCTTACCCATCCCAGGTGTATCCTTTGATGTTGGCGGGGGCCACTCAGTCTGTGGCTGTGCTTGCCAGCTTTCTAGCGCCATGGTTGGTTTTTATTCTGTATCACCGTAAATACATCTGCTGGTGATGTTGCCTCTGCTGCTGTTTCGGGGTCACATTCACAAACCCAAGCCTGAAGTCCTGGCGAGAGCATTCTGAGCTACTGTTCTAGACTAATGATTTCTCCAGGCTCCTCAACCAATTTACCTTTTGGTCAGATCCAGTCAGTTCCTTTAGCCTGGCATACTGATCTTTTGGGTTCTCTGCAGGTTCAATGTCCAAGGAGAGGAACCTATGCTAGTATGTCTATATATTAATATTATCCTTCCTTGAAACAGCCTATTTAGCCTCATCATCATCAAAATCCATAGGAACATAAGGCACTGGCGCTTACCAATTAGCAGAGGAATCAAACTGAAAACCCAGTCTGACAGAATTTTGTCCAAAGTTATCAAAAAGTGTTTTATGTCATCTGAATCAGCCAACTATTCCAGTTCTCTAGGTTATGACTGAAGGTGATTGTCCTTCGTGACACACTGCAACAAACTGTGCCCTCTGCAGTTAACCCCTATGTGACATAGCAGCGGGCAGCTAATTCAGTGCCTGGGGAGCAGCTCCATGTTAAGGGTACCTCAGCAGTACCTCACTAGCCAGGGATTTGAACCAACCAGCAACCTTTCAGTCACAAGAGCACATCCCTAACCGTTAGGCCACAGCTGCCCATTATTGACTGGCCTTTATTGCTATAAATGGGGTGAGGGCCTCTCTGTTGGAACACAGTTTAGGAAGACGGATGGCTGAAACCAGGTTCTACGTTTCCATCCTGCATCTCCAGGGGTCTAAATCAGCCTGAGACTGAGGGCTGGAGGGGTACAGTCCTACCTCTCACTCGCAATGGACTGATGCTGAAGGGCCTTAAAATGCCGCTCCAGCTCTGCGCACTCCTGACTCTGGCCAATCCTCCAAGCCTCTACTTGTGTAGTATGTGCCTGTAATAGGCTGGTCAGATAAGCAGGAGTGTGCTCTCTGCTCTTAGGCTCCTTAGCTGCAACCCCTCTCACTTCTTCTGCCCATTCATCCTCCTCGAACCCTTAGTTCTGCGGCACCTGTAAGGCAATCTACTACTGTGTTTCCAGCCCAATGCATGACTCTTGGAGTGGGAATGAGTACCAAGAACAGAAGGGGGGACCTGTGCCCTCTACTGGCTAATCCCTGTACCTTGGTTTGGGACCAAGCAGTAAGGCAGTAAGGCAGGGGTGGCCAATCTGATCCACAAAGGGCTGGGGTGTATGCAGACTTTCACTGCAACTCCCTAATTAAAGGTTGCCGGTTCAAGCCCAGCCTCTGGCCATCTGTGGGCCCTTGAGCAAGGCCCTTAACCCCCAGCTCCCTGGGCGCTGCACAAGTGGCTGCCCTTCACGGCCAAAGTAATTCTTCTTTTTCTAATTAGGTATCTGATTAGAGGACTGATTGGCTGAAGATTCCTCACACCTGGGTTTGCACAGCTGACCTAAAGGCTATCCCGAAAACCTGCATACACACCGGCCCTTTGTGGGTAAGACTGCAGTAAGGTTTAAGGAACACAGGTTTCTTTTTATATAACTCACAATCACACTGACTGAACTTAACAGAACAAAACTCACTTCCCCCAGTAACGCACAAGGAGGCACATGTAAGACAGATCACCAAGCCAATATACATCCACAAGGGGTTTGCACTAGCAAAACATTTAATCCAAATATTCCCAAACAAAAAAGTCAATCAACTTCCATAAAGAAAAAAGGAAAGAAAGGAAAGTTCCCATTATAAAAGGCGATGAATGTTTGCAGTAAAAGTATTAAATCAAACAAACACAAAGCGACTTCCCTGTTGATTCCGCCACTTTATAGCTACCGGTGGAAATGAATTTCATAGCTGCACTCCAAACCAAAAATAAATACTAATTAAAGTGTTAATCAAACCAAATCCGGGGAACAGTCTTTAAAGAAACTAGAAGCTAAACAAATACTGTATGCAAACAAGTATGAGTTTGCATATGTTACCTATTTTTCTAATGTGTGGCTGAAGCTTAGGTCATCATTAAGTATGTGACATAAATGAACTAGTGTATTTCAGTTTTGTTTCCAGGAATAAACAAAGGCTGGGCAGAAAGGGCTTTACCAGAACTCAAACTAATAATACATGAAGAGGCAGGTATTCCAGAGGCCCAGATAATATAGAAACTTTTGGGGCTGTGCCATCCCTCCATCCACACATTCTATGTCGCTGATCGGGGTCCAGACCTCCCTCTCTCCAGCCACCTCCTCCAGCTCCTCTGGGGGAATACCAAGGCCTTCCCAGGCCAGTCGAGAGATATAATCTCTCCAGAATGTCCTGGGTCTGCCCCGGGGCCTCCTCCCAGTTGGACATGCCTGAAGCATCTCCCTAAGGAGGTGTCCATAAGCATCCTAGCCAGATGCCCCAACCACCTGAGTTGGTTCCCTTCGCTGTGAAGAATCAACAGCTCTAATTTGCGCTTCTCCTGAATGTCAGAGCTCCTCCCCCTCTTTAAGTCTGAGCCCAGACACAATGCGAAATAAAAGTAATTCCTGCCACTTGTAGCCACAATCGCATTCTTTTGATCAGTATCCATGACCATAGGTAGGTACGTAGATTGAGTGATAAATCCCCGCCGTCTGACTCAGCTCTCTCTTTACCACGACAAACTGGTCCAAGGTCCACTTAACTGCTGATGTGGCACCGGTCTGCCTATTTCCAGAATCATAATTAATAGGCAAAGGTAAAAACAACGAGCGGAACAGGGCAAATAAACCTGCAATCCCAAAACGTGGTCCAATAATAGGCAGAGGTCAGTAACAGGAATATAGGGCAGGACCCCAAATCCAGATTAAGAAAACCAGGAGAACAAACAGATCATGCAGATCAGCAAATGAAAAGACCCAATACTGCATGACAAGATTAGTGTATCCAGGTGCCTTTAATCTCTGCCTGATTGATGTAGATAAGGTGCATCTAGGAGGCAGAGTGAAACTGACTATGCCTGGTGGGGTGGATGTGTAGCTGGGTGCAGGCGCTATGCTAGGCGTCAGTGACTTAGTATCATGTGTAAGCTGAACAAGTTATAAATAATACCTAAGTCTGTGTTTTTCTAACATTCTTGTATATTTATGTATATTACTCATCTGTATTTTCAGTTTTACAAGAAAATAGATTTTTCAGTGAAAATGGAGGTTAGTCACGCCTTACTTTTTTATTAGAGATTGATTAGCTGTTTGCTAGCTGACCAGCTTTGCACCAAAAGAGACACATTACGAGGACAACATACTGTTAATAAGTACTGTTGTCATGGTATATTGGATGTGGCAAAAAATTTGAGATTCATTACCAATTTTCACTCAACTTAACAACAACAGCATTAACAATAATAAAGCCCTGTCCGCAGGCCGTGTGTTACGTACATTGGCTGTAACACAGTGGTCATCCAGTGGCGGACTCTGGCCTGAATCCAAGTAGAGCACTTTTGGCATGTGGTAGAAATGAAAAATCGCAGCATGGAAGTGCAGCTGACAGATATGCAGAAATTCCAAAACTCAATCATGTAGCACGGACCAAAATCTCAAAGGAATGTTTCCAACATTTTGTGGAATCTACGCCACAAAAAAATTGAGGCTACTTTTAGAGCGGAGCAAGGTATAGTATAGTGTTCGTAATAAAGTGTATATTATAATTTAAAACACTGGCCCCTAATATTAATACGCTCAGGGGTATCTTTATTAAGTTCTCCTATGTAGTACCAGGTAGGACTCCCTTCAAAGGCTTCAGCCACACCAGCGCCATTGACTACCTGTTTATTACAGTAGTAAAGGACAGGAGGGCGGCTGCTTCTGTGTTGCTGGGATCACCAACAATCACACTGCATTTAAAATCAAGATCTACGTTTGAAATAAAAAATCTCACATCTTAGGTATTCTAAATATGTCAAAATATGGTAATACTTTATTTGGACAGTTCTTCTACAGAGGGTGTACACTGTGCAACTGTATTATCGAAGAAAATACAAGTATCGGATCATCGGATTACATTATTACGGGAAATTAAAGAAAATTAAGGGAAAAGTAGATTTATAAGAGGGAGTTGCTGCATCTCTTTTCTTAACCACCTCAACACTGGTCCAAAATCTAGCTAATGCATTTTTCCTCCCAGAACTAGAAAAAACAGATACCTGCAGTCATTTTCCCAATTGATTCTGTGCAGCACATTAGGGGGACATTGGGGGGACTTTCATATATACTGACTAACGTCTCAGCTCCTTTGTGACTTAGCAATGTGATATGTATTTAAAGAACATACTGTGAGAGTAAATGAGAGATGAATAATTCATTCCAGGCTGTCAGCGTGGTAGGGCTTAAGATGCGAAGCCTAGGCACATGAATTATGAATTATTTCTGATTAAAATTTACTGTTCATTACCCCTCACCCCACAGGCGATATGCTGCTGCCCTTGACTCCTCTCGTTAGTGGCTTCAGCTGCTTATGATGACAGGATCTTGCAGCCATGCGGGTCTGGGCATCACCAAACTGCTGCTTGTAACTGTCCACCCACAGTCGCAGGAAAACTGTGGGGTGCTGAAGAAACTTGTCATTATTTATTATCAGGCGCTGACAACTGAATAGCTCCCAAAGAGATGGAAAAACCTGCAGCAATACTGTAGGGACATATACAACTGGATTTGAGGATAAGTGTAGCATTAACATTGCATTAAAAATTCTAAAACACACTAGGCATGCGCTTCTTTTGCTTTTTATGCCACTCTTTGCTGGAATTAGGAATGCATATACACCGATCAAACCACTGACAGGTCGAGGTGCTGGAAACAGGAAAAATAGGCAAGCTTAAGGGTCTGAGTGACTTTGACAAAGGCCAAATTGTGATGGCTAGATCAGTCAGAGTATCTCCAAAAAGGCAGGTCTTGTGGGGTGTTCCTGTTATGTAGTGGTCAGTACCTACCAAAAGTGGTCCAAGGAAGGCCAATGTGTCAACCAGTGATGGGGTCATGGACACCCAAGGCTCACCGATGTGTGTGAGGAGCAAAAGCTAGCCTGTCTGGTCCAGTCCCACATGAGAGCTCCTTTAGCACAAATTGGTAAAAAAGTTAATGCTGGCTATGAGAGAAAGGTGTTAGAACATTGCAGCTTACAGTGTATGGGGCTGTGCAGCTACAGGCCGGTCAGAGTGCCCATGCTGAGCACTGAAAGCACCTACAATGTGCACATGAGCATCAGGACTGGACCACGGATTAAAGGAAGAAGGTGGCCTGGTTTGATGAGTCACATTTTCTGTTACATCATGTGGATGGCCAGATGTGTGTGCGTCATTTATCTGGGGATGAGATGGCACTAGGATGCACTGTGGAAAGAAGGCAAGACGCCGAAGGCAATACGATGCTCAGGGCAGAGTTCTGCTGGGATGTCTTGGGTCCAGGCATTCATGCGAATGCTACTTTGACACATACCACCTACAGTGGGAATGAAAAGTGTACACACCCCTTTTAAAATTCCAGGTTTTGTGGTGCAAAAAAATGACACCACAATAAATCATTTCAAAACTTTTCTCACTTTTAATGTGACCTATAACCAGTACAATTCAACTGAAAAAGTCTGTTAGGGGGAAAAATATAAATAAAAATAAGTTGAATGCACTAATGCTTCGTTGAAGCACTTCAATTATAGCATTCTGTCTTTTTGGGTACTCTGACTTACCCCCAAATAAAGTTCTGCTGTCAGTCAGATTTTTTCAAATCGTTCTATAAAAACAATTCAGCCCCAGCTTGTTCATGTTAACTCAAGCCAAGCTTTAAAGCCCTGCATGAGCACAGGATACATAGGCAGGCCTAAACAGACGATTGTCAGTATCAGCGATGACTTCACAAAAAAATGGCAGAATGAGACCAGTGTTCTTCTCCACAGCCAAGCAAATGCAGAATATGTAGGAAGTACTGCCAATAAAAGGAAACACTTCCACTATTAATAAATATCACATAGATTAAATGCGCCCATAGCCTACTCTATCTGCGGCTCAACTGTCTGAATGCTAATTAGACATTCTCGTTTGCACTCACACCCTCTCTGCCCTCACATAATTCAAGAAAATCTCTAACAAAGAAGTGCTTTCTCAGACCCAGTTTAAAATGTGTGACCTATGGCCACAAGTTCTTGTATTTTAACTAATTCTGAAGTAGCAGTTTGGTTGAACAGCATATAAACCTGGTAGAATCCTATATACCGGGATCATACCCCCTTGAGACTTCCTTTAAGAACTCAAGTATATTTGTTAAGCAGGATCTTCATCCCTGCTGGCTGTTCCTCAGCATGTCATCCAGATTAGCTACCATTTTCTCTTGAATTAAATCTTCCATTACTTAGTTATGCAACTTAAACTAACTGGCCTATAGTTTGAGGATTACTTTTATCCCCTTTTTTGAATATGGGCGTTATATTACCATGCTTCCAAACAGAAGGTACCACACCAGTAGATAAGGATTTCTGAAATAGCAAACTTAAAGGTCAGCAAATAATATCCCTCGTCTCTTTTAAAACTATAGGTAAAATGCCATCAGGACCCTGTGATTTATTTATTCTGAGCTTAGCTAGGCTTTGTAGCATGTCAGCTTCAGTTATACATACAGAATATTGGTCAAAGTCAAAGCTGGATTAGGAATAAGAGTTGGTATGTTACTCATATCCTCTACAGTGAAAACCTATGCAAAACAATCATTAAAGTCATTAAGTAGGTCGAATTCATTTCCAATTTATTAGACCCTTACTATTCTGTGGATTAGAGACTTCAGCTTTTAGGGCCCTTTTGGAGTTAAAATATTGGTTTGCAGTTTTCATGTTACCTTTAGCCTCTAATACAACCTTCCTTTCAATGTTCCTTTTAGTGAGTCCAATATTATTTTTAACTCAACCTTTTGACTTGGATACTCCTGCTTTATTCTGCATCATTAGTTATTTCCTTCTGTGGTACAGAGCACTTTCCCTCCTGACCTAATTCTTAATTACAGTAGTAAACCACATTGGTTGCAATTTTGTAGATTTAATTTTGCTGGAAACAGGTATGAAGTCTCCTTGCACTTGCAGTAAAGTGTAAATAAAGTAAACCTTTTTAAAACTTCATATGCCTCGTCAACAGTTTTGTGGTTTAACTCCACCCAGTTTACAGATTCTAGTGTTAGTCTCATACCATTAATGTTAGCCTGCCTAAGTTTTTGTTTTAGACTTTGCTCTTCGGACACTAACACTGACTTCCAGTTTAACCATGTTATGATCTCTACCACCAAGTGGATCTAAAACCTCAAGCTTCCCGGTCCTATCCTGGTTATTAGAGAGCATAAGATCGAGAGTGGCTTCTCCTCTGGTAGGTAATTAAATGAACAGTAAAAAAAAGCAATCTTGTACCAATTCCACCATCTCAAATTAATTTACAGTAGAGCCAGGGACTGTGTCCCCGGTAAATTAAAAAAACTGTTGTATAACGCTCTGCTTGGATGCTCTATAACAAACACCGAAAATTAGGCCATTTGAGTGTTTAGCATCTAGTTTCACCCATATAGTTTCTGTAGCTCTATGTTTATCAGTGAGCTCTGTCGCCTGCAAGTTTTCTTTTACATATACTGCAACACCACCTATCAGGTCCCTATGGAGTAACGCGTAACCATCCATCTTATATCCTCCTCCATCATTATCACTCAACTACATTTCTATTATTCTTGTAATATCTTAAGAGTCTGATGAAATGAGAGCCTCTCCTAGTGTTTAAGTGCAGACAGTTAAGCGTAGGTCTTTTGCAATACCCACTTTCATCATTAATTCATTAATTTGGGTTTCCATCTCCCCCCTCCTATATTCTTATCTAACCTCTCTGTCCCCCCCCCCCCAATCTGTAGTTCAAAGCAATTCACTGGTTTCCTTCTGGTTCAGATGCAGCCCATCCAGCTTAAAAAGGTCCCACCTGTCCCAGAAGGTCCTTCAGTGTCCCAGTGTCCCATAAACCTGAACCCCTCTTTCCTACACCACACTTTTAGCTATGCATTTAATCTCCTTACCTCAACTACATGTAACTTAGCCTGACTTGTGCATGGCATGGGAAGTATTCTGGAGAATGCTACTGCTTCTAAGTTTTTCAGCACATGGATCCACCCCACTTGGGGCCAAAAGCCCATGCACATGATCTGAAAGGTCCCCTACCTGGCCACCGGGCAGGCAAAGCACCGTATCGGACTCTCTCTCATGTGCACACATAATTGCTAGACCTCTAATACCTGAATCCCCTACTCTCATATCTTCCCTCTTCCTCTTCCACCTGCCTCTCCAGTCTCTTCTGGCTCTAAAACTGGAAGCATCTGAAAGCAGTTTGACTCAATCAGTTCAGGTGATGCCGCCTCTGTACAGTTTGTACGCCCTTTCCTTCATCTATGACCTATAGTCACCAAGCTCTCTCAGCCTCTCTGTTCTTCATTCTCCCCCCTCCCGGTTTGTGGTGTACACACTATTTCCCTATAAGGCACACTGACTATCTCCTCTAACTCTGAAATGTGTTGAATACGAGCCAGTTGCTCCTCGAGGTCAAAGAACCTCCACCATGAGTGAGGCCATCAGCTGACATCGCTCACAGATGAAGTCCAACTGGACGCAAGCATCCAGAAGGGCAAACATCTTGCAAACACAACACTGAGCCGGCCACATAATTAACTAACTCGCTATTACCCTGACCTTTACTCCTAGCCCAGTATATTTACAGTCATTAGAAAAAATTAGGACAACCTATTAAATATTTAGTTATTTAAAAAGAAATATCAACATCAATATAAAATCTTCTTTCAGATTATATCTTTAGATAAAAGGTGATGTAATTGCATCACCCACACAAAAACAAGAAACAAATTCACTTATTTAACAAAAGAAATTATCTAAGATGCCAATTCCTACTGAGGAAGCACTTAGGACCCTGTGCACTAATAGCCAGTATTTCCCCCTTTGGCTGAAATAACCACAATGAGATGTTTCCTATAACCATCTATCGGTCTCTGACATTGACTGGCAGGAAGTTTTCCCCCCCCCCGTCAATGCAGAATTGCTTAAGCAATATGTGATGTTTGAAGGGTGTCTTGCATGCACGGCCCATTTTAAATCACCCTACAGCATCTCAATAGGATTCAGATCCGGGCTTTGACTTGGCCATCCCAGAAGTCTCCATTTCTTTCTTCTAAGCCATTCCTTGGTAGATTTACTGAAATGTTTTGGGTCATTGTTCTGTTGCAGGAGATATTATGCACAGCCTCCTCAACCTGCGCCTGACTTGTGTAAGTTACAGAACGTTTTAGAATTTGTGACAATGTGCAGCGTTTGGTCAAAGACAATCAGGAACCACAACATACTGAGATCAGGAACGATAGGGTGTTGATAAGCAACTTGAATTATTGATAATTCTGCCTTTTGGGCATCCTGATTACTCAGTCCATTGTTTGCTGTTAGTGTGGTCTATAATCAACAAATAGAGTGTGCACACAGTTCCCTTTCCAATTGTCCAAAGTGGGTGAAAGCAGGGTACGGGATGAGGGTGATTGTATTATCTGTGGATCTGTCAGATCAGTAGGCTGAGTGTAGTGGGCAATGTGGAGTGGGTCTAATCCTTGTGAAGTCAAAGCACTTATAGTTGAGGTGCATGTAATCAGGCGGTAGTCTTTTGGATATGCGGGGTGAGGAATGGGGATGATGATGGTCTTTTTGAAGCATATCTGTATTCTGACTTGGAACAGTGATGAGTTAAATATATCTGAGAACACCAGAGCTAGCTTGCCAGTAAAGGCTTTAAGGACCCGTCCAGAGATTCCATCTGGTCCTGCTGTCTTTTGGATGTTCACTCCTCTCACGCCATGCTCTGTAAAAGTGATGGGGCTCTGTGTATCAGATTTTCTGTTGTGCATGATAGCAGTAATGTTGTGATATAGCTTGTATATTGCGTATTGTCTGTAAATTATATGTTCATTGTCAGTGTATTGTCTGTCTAACTTGAGAGACATCATTGGCCAGAAACAAATTCCTTGAGTGAGCTAACATAATTAATAAATCTGACTTTTATAAGCTTCACAAAACACATAATATATGTTGAGATGAAGTCTGTGATTGTTTTCCCCAAACCTTCTATGAGGCAGCTTTATAGTTGAACTATAGTTACAATTTCATATGTGAAAATCCATCCTTGGGGACTCTATTAAAAACAAATGCATGCGACATGCAATTGATGTGCCGAAAGAAAGAACATTTTTCTTATTCCAACCTGCTGAAACCAATTTTGGCTTATGCCCTGTTCCTGACTTAGTACTCCTACCCTTTCAGACTTGCATTTTCCTAATTTGGGCAAAACGGTCAGCTAACGATTTAAGTTTAACATTCTTCATACACTAAATTTAGGATCATCCACATTTTGATAGGGACATATAAGCACTGGTCTTTATAGCGTGACATTCAAGGTCAGTGGAATATTTCTCTTAATGGATCTATCCATATAAGTCTCTTTTTTAATGATCAGTAATATGTTTGAAAAGGTGAATGTCATTTAAATAGTTTAATATGTGCCAGATGCCTAAAATTGATACAGCTAACAGCAAACATCTTTGGCTGTGCACAGTAGAAGAGACACCAAAAAAGAAGAAGAGGAGTTGAGATTGACCAAGTTTATCTGATCAGTTTATGTGGGGGTAACGGATGCCAATGGTATGTGGCTCTGCATCTTAGCAACTATGAGCAAGAAGCTGCCGGTTCAAGTCCTGCACCAGACAGCGTGACGGTGTCAGTGCTGGGCCCTGAGCAATGCCCCTAACCCCACCTGTACCAGTCAGCGTGACGGTGTCAGTGCTGGGCCCTGAGCAATGCCCCTAACCCCACCTGTACCAG
>JAODKM010000037.1:3322248-3337861 GCA_026780845.1 Petrocephalus sullivani | reverse complement strand
ACATTATGAAATGAAATCATGTTTTGGAGGCAAAAAAGTCAACATTTTCAGATCTGTCAGGCGTTCTAATAATTTTGACCACCACTGTATGTGCCTGTGATCAGAAGGTAACTGGTTCAAGCCTGGCCTTGGCAGAATCACATGTCCGTGGGCCCTTGAGCAAGGCCCCAGGGTGCCCCAAGGTGGCAGCCCCATCACTCTGACCCCCCCAAGCTTGCTGTCACCTGTATGGCGAGCAAGATGGGGCAAAGCGAAAGAGAGAACTTACTCACAGGGATTAATAAAAGTACTTCTATTCTATGCAATACTGACAATATATAACTATATAATACTTTCTATGTAATAAAAAAAACTAAAACAATAAACATGCCCCCGCCCCCCCATTGATGATTACATTTTAAATCACGTTTTTGCCTCCCTCAGAGGCTGAAGGCGGCTCTGTCTCAGACACCCGGCGGCCACCATGGTGCTGGCATGGCTATGGGCTCCAGTCCAATGGGGCCCCAGAGGCCCGAGCAGGGCCAGCTGCTGGTGCAGCAACCTGATGCACCTTCTCCAGCACAGCCTCAGGTATGAGCCTCCACCCTCCACTTCTCATCTAGTGTTCATCCTTATCAAACCTCAACAGCGGGCCTTGCACGTTTTTGGCCTACAGGCACATATTTTTCATTAACATTTAGGGCTGCAAAAACAATTGTTTTGATAATCGATTAATCATGTGATCAGGTGCTAAGCAGCTAAACAGTTAGTTGTGCCCAAACACTGGGTTTACACAAAAGTGCACACGTTTTATTAAAAAAAACATTGAGGGGTATTTTTAAGTGACAGCTGTAATTAAAATTTTACACGGTAGATGGAATCTAGGGGTGTAACAGTTCACAAAATTTACGGTTCAGTACGCATCTCGGTTTTGGGTTTAAGATTTGGTGCAATTTTTGTACAGCAGGAAAACTGAAATTTGTTTTAAAATTGATTGTAATTAAAACTGAAAACCTAATTAGGAGTTGTTAGACCTAAAAAAAGGCGATATGTCTGTCGATTTGTCTGAATAACAAAACCTAAGAAACACTCCTTTGTACACTATAAATAAATATGTAAAATTTTTGGGAAACCAAAATGTTCCCTGATTTATATGACCTGGTAGGGTTAGTACGATGGGTTAGTACGATACGATAGTACTTGCCGTAACGGTACACAGCCATGATTAGCATGTTTTCTGTGTTGAACATCTACTTGTGGATTTGTAAGTGTCAGGAAATGTAATGATTCAATCCATTGTGTGTACCTAACTAAAAATGATGTAACCGAACTGTACACGACAAGTACGTGTACCATTACAGCCCTAAGATAATCTCCATTTAATATATTGGTTTGACAGATATTGCAGGATACTGACTTCTTTGACAATGCAAGATTAATGTGATTCACACTTAAATGTACAAATCACAAAAATCCAACTAATCAGTCGTAAAATTTGTTGCCAACTATTTTTATTTCCAATTGTTGACGTTATTAGTTGTTGCAGCCCTGTTTACACCAACTTTGTAAGCTGATGCTTTTGTCCAAAGCGATGTACTGTACAAGAAGGCTAATATTAAGTTCCATCTGGGAGTGGAGGAATCGGCTACTGGCAGTACACTGGTTTCAGTTTGTTTCACTTGGTTGGGGATGTAGTAATTGACTATCTTTGTAATAACAAGGGTGTTCATTGTTTTTTTTACAGTTTTGGCAGCGTATAACAAAAACATACTCATTGTAATTTGATCATTATTTGAAAAATGCTGCAGTGGCTGTTTCAGTGCGCCGGGTGCTGCTTGTTTGGCTGCCAGCCTGTAGTAGCATTTCATCAGCTTGAAATTGACTTACCTATTTCATGCTTATTGTTACCACCAGATTTTAGAATTAGGACAAATTAGACTTCTCTTAGAAAGGTTCTCTGGAATCCAGGGTGGATTGTCATAGTTGCAGAAAGATGCATCTGATTGATGCGAGCTCAGGCACTCAGATTTTTGCCTGCTGCAGCTTGGCATCATGGTGCGGCCCTGATTTGTCATGACTCTGGGTAGCTGGACATTAAATGAGGTGGATATTTCAGGATTTTATTTCAACCAACCAGCTAAGTACTATGTGACTGGGATTTTTTATTCTCAACTAGTAGGTTGAAACAAAATCATGGTCTGGATTTTTACTTTCTGGACCTGAAATGTCTGCCTCTCAGTGAGACAGATAGGCTTATTCACCTCCACATGCCATCCAGGCTGAGGAGAGGCAGTATCTGATTCTACTTTTATACCAATGCAGGATTTTCCACCTGTTTTCCTTAAAGACATGATAAACACACAAAATGTAACCTGCTTGGATTGTTCTTATTACCCATATTACATCTTAAATCTCGCTGTGGTCTTAATTAAAAAAAAAAATCGTTAAACTTTAAAGCTTAAGCTTTAAATGCATGGCTGCAGTGCAAAAATACAAATGTTGAATGTCCCTGTATTGCACTTAATGTCATTTCTGTGCTGCTGGACTTTGTATGGTGAACTTTCCACATTCCGGACTTGTGGCCCAGGTGTCTCCAGCCCAGCCCACTGGTGGTCGGCGGCGAAGGACAGCAGAAGACGACCCTGATGAGAGGAGGCAGCGTTTTCTGGAGCGTAACCGGGCAGCAGCGTCACGCTGCCGTCAAAAACGCAAGCTGTGGGTCAACTCTCTCGAGAAGAAGGCTGAGGAATTAAGCACCATGAATGTGTCTCTTTCGGTGAGCGCCCCCACCGCAGTCCCACTGCGCATTCCTCTACTCTAAGGGCAGTTTAGAGGCACCACTTTATTTACGTTTCATTTTTTGCGTGTTTTTGGGCTTTGGGATGAAACAGGACTAGAAGAGTTATAAGGCTGTTCAGAGTAATTAAAAATGTTTAAAAAAGCACTTCAGCTTACCCGGATTTGCAGAACATTGTATTTGACCTGTCTTTCACAAGCGGTTGCTCCAAGACTACACAGGATGCATGGTCTCCTCCAGAAAATTGCCGTAAGAAATGAATTAGACATTGTATCAATGTAAATTTTATTAGGAAGATTCATGTACGCTTTGTCTAAATGCAGAATAGATGAAAGCTTATTGGTGAATATGCGTCAGTGATTCGTTCGACACCATCTTCACTATGAGAGGTTCATATTTTTTTTTTTTTTGCTCAGGCCACATTGATTGGACAGGTACTTGCAGCCTTCGCCGCTCAAATCAAGTAATTTAATAATTACTTGATTATTAAAAAGCATCAGTTCAAATTTCCCTGCTTGATTACTGTGCAATGCAGCGGAAGGAAGATGGCACAGGCAAATAAGGTTCCAGATAAACCATGAAAACATCATTTGTGTGGAAGCATTTCACATTAAAAATGAAAGAAAACACAGTCATCTATGAGCATTGCAAAACAGAATTTAACCCTGGGGAACCCACGGGGTTATATTTGACCCTACCATTTATTTCTGCCTTACATTTAACCCACTTATCAAAGTAAAGTATTTTTTTGTTTTTTGCTTTACAGCCCAAAAACAAAAGTAAAATCTTTACTTTGACAATAACATGTACTAGATGACGCTAAAAAGGAACCATCCTTAAAATTGTAAAGCTTGCTAAGTCTCGTTATAAATTAAGGGTGACTTATCGATGGGTTGACCCCAGCAGACTATCGCTGTCCTTACGATGTGACGATTGAATGTCGGTATTAACGTCGTACATCGTGCGAGCCTGTCAGGGTGGTACAGTGGCACAGCGAGTAGTGCTGTCACCACACGTCGTCTCTTTGTGTGTGTTGCGTCTTCATGTTCATCCTGTGTCTGCATGGCTTTTCGGTGGATTCAAAATTGGTTTCAGTCCTCTGGCCAGAAACGGGCAACTTAAAAATTGACCCATGCATCTGACTGCGTGTGCACTCTGCAGTAGTTCGTAGGTTCCTGCCCACGCCGATTGCAATGTATATATTATATTTTATTAGCCAATGAATCATCAGACTAGTCTGTAGATTACTCAGTTGTTGATATAATTGATAGTGACAGCCTTAGTCTCAACGAGGATTAACTACCAATAACATTAATGCTTGCGACTGACAAAAAACGTGGTATATGGTCAAAGAATTCACTCATTGTCACATGCAGGAGCAGAGACACATTTTGTTGCAACCCAGAGTGATAGTTTATCATTTCGTATGTTGTCTTTCACCATTGGTCTTTGTAAATACTTTAAAATCATTATCAATGAATGTTGAGTTTAATCGCTTATTTTTCAGTGAAAGATTTTTAGTAGACTATTTTGGTATTTGATTGCTAACTAAGCTATATCTGTGAGTATTCAAAATGAACAAATCGCTTGAGAAGAAGTTATGCTGGAATGGCAGGGCAATAGGTAAATTCTCATAAAAATAAAGGAGAAGTTTACATATAAGTAGCTGACCGACTAAAATAAGAAAAAAAAATGTGGCCTTCTGTTGACACCGCTACCCCGTTTTTTAAAAATCACCATCTTCCCTGTTTTGTGTAGTAATGGCCTCCATTATGTAGACTGTCTGTGTGTCAGATTCTGCCCTATAATGCCTTGAGCCACAAAAAAAAGCTGACAACAGTTTTGCCTCATTTCTGTAATTCTAGTTTCTCAGTAAGCAATCCCTATTCCTCTCCCCCATGCATACGCTTCTAAGTGCGCCTGCCTCTCTCCCTTTAGAATGAGGTGTCCCTGCTGCGGAATGAGGTGGCCCATCTTAAGCAGCTACTGCTGGCCCACAAGGATTGCCCTGTTACCAACCTGCAGAAGAAGGCTGCCTACCTGGGTAAGTCCATCAGTTTCCCGATTGCCTGATGGGGGAATCCTGGCTTTCAAGGCCTGCAGTCCTGCCAGAAACCTGAAATGGCTGGTTCTCTAGCTACATGATATGTTCAGTACTCCAGTCAGCTTGACTGAAACCCCCAGGTCAGCTGACCTGTGTCATCACAAGTGAATAAGTGAAAGGGAAAGTATTTGTTTTAAGTAACCTGAATCTGTGATCTGGCATATTAATAAGGTACTAACACATACGTTCTTTGTGTGGAATAAGACACCAGTTTGACCCTGTGTGTATGTTTGCATTGGTTCCTGTATGTACTGTAGGAGAAGAGAGCCTGAAGGAGCCGTCCGAGCCCACAGGCTCACCAACTCAGGTTATTCAGCATAGCTCCCTCGCACCCAGTCCCCCCGGCTCGGGGCCCAATGGCCTGAGTGCGCGTGCTGCAGCTGAGGCAGTGGCCATGTCTGTGCTGGCTGGCATGGGTGGCCAGCAGGGCGGCAGCACTGGGGGGCCGTCCCACATCATTATGTCCGCGCAGTCCCAGCCTGCCGCTAGATGATGAGCACAGCAGCGGCCGCGGCACTGGGGTTACCTAGAACTGGACCGGCACCAACAAAGGAGTGAGTCTTTGACCCCTGGCTATGTCCTCTTGTCCTTCCCACCTTCTTCTTGGTGTCCACCCACCCAGTCGTGCATGGCACTGGTTCCGGAGCTCTGCAACAGTCTGAGGATGAACTGAGACAAATGGAGTTCTTCCTATTCACGATGCCATGGACTACAGGGAGAGTTTGTCAGCCCTCACAAGCTCCCCAAGCATTTCATAACTCCACCCTAACCTCATTTGGCTTTATGACTGCATAACTTGTTCTGTGTGCATTCTCGGCTGACTCCAGTGGACATTCTGTGATGCTTACCACACACACACACACGCTCGTGCTCACCCTCACACTTTGTGACCCAGCAGTTCAATACATACAGGTAATTTCCTGGGTTTTTCAATCGCTATTCTTTCCCAGATGAAGGCCAAGCCTTGCTCTGCTGTACATGTTATGTTTAAAGTAGTATCTGTCTTTTCACACACTGAATGTTGTTTGCGAACAGGATTTTTGTGTTTTTATTGCGGAAAAGTAATTTAAATTCCTGGCCAGTTTGAAATAAGACTTGAAGATGCTCAACCTTTAATAGGCCATAATTACTGGCTAGTTCTATAATGTTGTTAGCTAACCTCTACCAGATCTACTACATCAACCTGTGTACGCCTACATATAGGAGTGTGTATGTGTGAGCTTGTATGTTGTGTATGGGCAATTGCACACTTAAATGTACATCAATAATTAGTCTTCAATACACTAATCTGGTTTTGTTAGCATGCTCATTTTACTCACAGATTAGTCAGTTTTTTGGTCATTTTATTTTTTAGTTACAATCTGCCCAAACTGGATTCCAGGAAGCCTTTTATCATTTTGGGCTGCTGCCTCAGCTGACTGCATCTGCTAATAGCGCTGGTTTGGGATGAGTTCAGTTCCTTGTTTGGTGACCTTGTGTAGAGTGCCTTCCCTGGGACTGTTCAATTCCATGCTTTTTGGCTTGTTCCCTACACCCCTGATTGGTAATGTTTTTGGGGGGGTCTTCAGTTGTGCAATGGTGTCTCGTGTTGCTCTGAGCTGTTGACTAAATTATTTAGTTCTGCAGTATTTTGCTGGTCACCTCTTTATCCTGCCATCCTCTCCAGCAGTGTTTCCCAACCCACTCCTCGGGGAATCCCGGACAGTCCACATTTTTGCTTCTTCTCAGTTCCCAGCATGCCTGTACCAGGTTTTCGGTGTTCCTGATTGGCTGAGAGCTGGGAGGGAGCAAGAACGTGGACTGTCCGGTGTTCCCCGAGGACTGGGTTGGGAAGCACTGCTCTCTAGGGTCCCTCAGCATTAGGGTCTCGCACAAGAAAGCGCTATTGCCATTAATGGTGTAATTCGTGTGACTGATTTCAGATATGATTGAAAATGCTAATTGACTGCATGTTTTCATTCCATTTTTTACAATTTCAGATTTTCTTCTAGGGGTGTAACGGTACACAGAATTTAGTTTGGTTCACACCTAGGTTTTGTGTTCACGTGGTTCAGTGCAGTTTCAGTACAGCAGGGAAAACAGAATTTGTTTTGAAATTTTTATTAAAACTGCAAACAAACACAATTAGGAACATTTGTAACCAAACAAAAGGCAATGTGTTTGTCAACGTGTCTGAATAACAAAACCTGAGAGACGCTTATTTGCACATTGTAAAAATAAATACAAATAATTCAAAAATAAGACTGAATCATAACAATCATAATGAAGTAAAACCTGTGTAATTCCCATTCTCTACACACACGGTGTATCTGTAGTGATAAACACTTCTATAGCCTTAGAGTTTTTTTTCGCCTGGATTTCGTGGCAAAAGCGCCTTAATTGCCGCGGGGAAACTATTGCCGAGTCTGTTTCTGTTTTGCTGCGGTCCTACGCACTCGGACGATGATATCGTTTCAAATGTGTTACCATGCTGAATGTGTCTCCAGCATATCTGAGTTTGATATAACAGAGTCGACAGACAGTCTTGGTCTTATCAGCTACTCTCTGTCCTGTGAAATGTTCCCAAAGTACTGATTTAAGTGATGTGGGGAGGGTCTTTGTAGTCTCTCTTTGCCATTATGACTGACTGTAACCAGCACTAGCTGTAACCAACTCAGCCACAGTTAGAATAATGTTTAAGTGTTGAACATCTATGTCTGAATTTAGGCTCTGTTCGTATCAAAAATGCATTAATTTTAAAAATGTTGCATTCACGAGCCAAAAAATGTTGACCAGGCAGCACACAATGAATACATGTACCGTTACAGCCCTGGTTTCTTTTAACACACTTGCAGCTCACGGTTCATCCTCAGCTGCAGATTTTTCTGTACAAAAGTGGAAGAAGAGAAAAATAAGAAGAGCAATTTGCCTTAAATATCACACTTGTGCCTCCCACCTTTCCAGGATAAGCTGATGACAAGACAGATGAGAAATGGATGGACAAGATTTTATTCTCCTTGGTTGCTCACTGTGTGAAGAACCTTTAATTGTGGGGGGAAAAGTAAAAAAAAAAAAGCATATATTTGTATACTCTGGTATTTTGTAAATATCTTTGGATAAAAAATGTGCAAACCTTTCAGTCTAATGCCAGCATGCAGTCGCAGTGTCTTTGTGCATCCACTGAAGTGTCTTTGCTGCCAACTTATTTTAAGTATATGTAAATTGGTCCTTCTCTCTGCGGTAAATCTGCTCTGAAACACATGCAATTGAAATTGAAAAAACTAAGGATTACTCTTCACTGTTTATTACTGTACATGTAACATATTACAGTATATACATATGTAACGTAACATGTCACCTCTAACATTTGGTATGCAGTGCTTAATGTTGCAATCATAAAATATTAAGAATAGAATATCCTGAAAACAAATATGCAGATTTTAATGACATCATTCTGCCTTGACATTCATCTCATTTTTCACAGTAATAATGAGAAATAAAAATGATAAATGCTTCCATAAGAGGATGTTAAGTGCATTGTATCACACCTTGAGTATGTAAATGTATGCATAAAGATTGTTGACTACTTTAATGATTTCCACGCATCTTCCAAGTGACTGATCTCACAGCCTCTCTGGTGCATATAGCTTCCTGTGTGAGTTTTGAACTAGTGTCAAACCTGGGTGGGTAGTCCCTGTTAGACAAATGATATAAAATTTCAAAATGAAACTTTATTTAGCTTTCATTTCAGTAATTGTCATTGGCACTTTTTATTACATTCATCGCGTGCTCGTCACGATTATCCTGATATCTGCTATGATTAAAGCTTTTTTTTTTTTTTTATTAGTTCTAATGAAATATAGAAATGCTTCTTTTGAGATTTTTTTCCACTATTTTCATTTTTTGTTGATTCGATGTATTCTGACATAATGGCTCTTTTTTGTATTTTTTATAGGATAATAATTATACCTGGACAGATTTGTTTGACACTCTATGATGTCCTAGCAGCAGAAACTGGTCCATCTCCCTTCATAACATCATGCAAACCGCTTAATTTATTATGGAGTATGATTCAGGGGAGAATGAGAGTGGGGTTTTTTTCTGTAATGTATTAGCAGCTACAAATAAATAGTATAACCTTATGTGTATATATATAAAATATATATAATATATATACCATTTAAACTCTTGAACTAATTCTGTGAAAAGAATTCATTAAGAAAAAAAGGCCATTTTAAAAGGAGTTGCTGTTAGTGTATAAATCTATTTTCTGTAAAGTTGCACCTCAAAATGTTATTCTGGCAATTTTAGACATTTTCAATGTATTGTACATATGTGTACTATATATATACTTTTTCATGCATGTTAAAGTGAATTATAAACATTTACTGTGCTGCAGTTTTAATTAAAGTAAAAAAGGAAAAAAAACTTTTGGTTTTTAATACAATAAGTTATTTCTTTATATGACATGTTGTAAATGATGCGAGTTTTGCCACTCGGTGAGCTATGCATAGGGAACAGCACAAGGAGACCATCCATCCGTGTTCTGCACCTGCTTGTCCTATTTGATGGTTGCGTGGGGTCCGGAGCCTATGGAAATCAGGAATAACAAATGTAATACAGATTGCATCATTTCATATTCAGGGAGTATTGTAGTATTAGTACAGTACAGAAGAGTATGGTATAGGAAGTATTGTACATGTAGAGGTTTGGAAGCTGCAAGGCTGGCTTAGTGGGCAGAACCATATCCCCTGTGCCGTTCTGTGTATGAGGCTTCAGCTGGATGAAGGAATAATCCCAACAATAATGGATGAGTCGGTTAAGAGTCTGTTCTTCCCATGGTGCACAGTTAAGTGAACTGTCTGGAGAAAACACGCCCTGGGGAAGCAGCAGGAGACGCTCTATGCGATGAGCAACACAGAGGTTTAATATGCAATGCAACTGTGAAAGGAACCCTGCATGACTATAAACAAGATCACATGATTAACTGGAGAAACATTAATGGGCTATGATGCATATTGTTACCAATTATGTAACCATATTTTATTTTGTGTCCTCTGATTTGAAATTAGTTGTTGGTTAGTATTAATTGCATAACAGGATTGTATGCGATCTGTTGTAGTAGGCCTAGGTCTGGCCTGATTATCCAAAATAGGATGCTGCAAAGTAGCTGCCACCTCAGCTGGTAGGTCAGGGACACTGTGCAGGGGAATGTCTCAGTCCCCATCCACCTAGCACCCATCCTCCACCAAAGGTACTTTCCACACTATCACCCTGTTGTAGAGAACAACACGGGCATCTGCTACAACTTCTGTACTGTCTGTCACCATTATTATGCCTGCCGTTGATTAAATGGTTGTACCATGAATTATAGAGGTTGTGCGTGGCCTGTTTATCTAGCAATTTATTTTGAATAGCATTTTTGCAAAATTGATAAATTTGATAATAAAAATTAAGTTAAAAAAAATTATAAAAATCATAACGATAAAATAAAAGGTATCCACTTTGCCATTTAGTTTTAAATAAGTCTATGCGCCAGGATCCTGCAAACATGAGAAATAAAATGAAATATCCATTTGCTTTTGTAACTGGAGCAGGTCAGTGGGCAGAGCTATGGCTCAGTGCGTCTCAGGCTGTGACTGTGCATGCTCAGTGTGGTTGCTGATTCCACTGAGAGATTCCATTGTTCCATTGCGTCCCTTTGACATGGTCACCCGCGTCGCCCAAACTTATGGCAATGTCACAGGTTATTTGCAACTTCGCAGCTACGCTAGAGGGGAGTGTTCGCGGTGATTCTGCACTGTTTAGAATCAAGACATTTTTACAGTACTTTGTGCCACCGCGAACAGTCCTCTGTAATGAAGCTGCAAAATTGTGCCACTGATAAGAAAATAGCCATTTTCTGCCTCCATAAGGTGGTTTTCTCAGTCTTGCAGAAATAAAAGCACTGATGGGATTATTGTAAACCATCCGTTTTACAAAATAAGAGTATGCAATATTTCCAGATTAACTATGTGATATGTTACAGGAATATAATGCATTTCAAATAGGATACAGTACAATAAACGGCTACAATACGTGTCTGTGCTGTAACAGTGCAGAATATTGCACTCCAGAGTTACAGATGAGAGTAGTATGTAAATGACCTACCTATTTTCCTCTCTTACAAAAGCTACTTTGAAGAGGCCTAGATTTGCCTACACTCTTCGAAATGGCAATTTCTGCACCCAGGATCGATCCGTTTTGAAGACACCTCAGCCGTGGATCACAAAATGTTTCAAAACATCAGTCATGTGACCGCTATGTCATCTCTCCAGAGGAGGGAAAAAAAACATAAAACCTGGACGATTTGGGTGCAAGTAGGGTAGCTGTGGTGTTGTTGGTTTAAGTGAATAGTTTGCTGCTAGATTGCTACCATTAGAAATGGAGTAGCATTAGATAAATGGTGATTGATTTTATGGATAATTTGGTTTCCCAAAACCCTTTGTTATTCCAGAATTAACAAACAAGCTTAAATTAATACATTGTTGGCTCCTCCCCGGCCACTGCGCGAGAAAAGCAAAGACTGTCAATAACAGCATCCTTTGCGGCCAGATGAAGGATGAATTTCTGAGGCCCATTTTTAAGAAGCTTTGAAGAGGCGGGGCCTCTTATATACATTTAGTCTTGGAATGCATACTTACAAGGCTGCAGCCCCTGAAATGTGACACAGTTCGGGTTTTTGGTTTTGGCTACCTGAATAAACATTCTTTTTTCTTAGTTTTACGTTTGATGCATTGTGGACACCCATACATCCATCCATTTTCTGAAACCGCTTGTCCTAATCCGAGTTGCCAGGAGGTCCGGAGCCTATTTCATAGGCTATGGGCACAAGGCAGAGAACAATCCAGGATGGGGCATCAGCCCATTGCAGAGCACACTCATACACCAGTTACTCATACATCCACACCTATGGGTAATTAACAGTTAACCTCAGCATGTATTTGGACTGTACAATGTACCCAATGTAAATGTTGCTGTTCAATCCTTAGCTTGATCTGGCCACGTTTGCTGATTTTGTTTTGTGAGATAAGGTTAGTGGGAGTTTTTACAGGCAATCAAGACATGCAGTTTATTAGAAAAAGTTCCCCATCCCCCAATTAAGGGCGTGTAGGCAAGAGTGGGTTATTTTAGAAGAGTGGTTATTTTATATAAGGTCTGGTATATAATACCCAGCATATGTCAAATGCGCACATGTCGAAGTACAGTGAAACTAAAATGTAGGGTTGGGCAGTATATTGACATTTTCAAATAATGTGAAGGTTTACACAGCACTGTTTATATTGATACTTTGTTGTGTGCTAAAATTAGGTCTATCAAGCAGGAGTGGAGATGGATGGGATGGGGGTGGATCCATCCCCACCAGCTTCATAAGGACCCTGATCCATTGCCCCCATTTTGAGGACATAAAACAACTTCCAATGAATTGCATTACATCCCTAGTTATGGTTGGATATCTAAATATTCAAGTTCATCATTTAGCCTACTGTGAAGACCATCACAAACTAGGCTACTCGCAGCAAGTGAATGTTGTAGTGAAAATCAACTTGACCCTGAAGTTATGCATGTAAGTGTTCAGAAAGAGGATATTGAAATTCCAGAAATACAATATGGGTATGAGGAGTACCCTTGGCTGCATGTCAATCAGGGTATTGATCTAAGTATTGATTTTCACTACTCCAACTATTCTAAGACAGGAAAATCTACACAAGCAAAGAGTACAGAGTCAGCTTTTATCAGTGCCAGTTATGCAATTTGTTAAAAAAGTCAAATTTAGCAAAATTGAGAAGTTCTCACAACTACAGCACACAAAACCTGATCAGTCAATGTACAGCAGAGCAGTGCTCATATTGATCAACGGAAAGAATGCAGCGTTAATCTGCTAAAGGTTATTGATGGTGAGATATTTCAAGTGAGATATGGTTTGGCCTTTAGTGGGCATGATCATTAAAAAGGGAACCTAGACTAGCTTTCAAGATGCAAAGCTGAGGACAACTCACCATTAAGCTGGTGGCTGTCTGCCAAGAGAGCGGTGTACACCTCTGGGGACTGCCAGAATGAATTAATCAATTTGATAAGCTCATCAATTGTCAGGGTAATCACAGCTAAAATCTGGGCTATGCCTGTATTGTCGTTTTCAGTAATAATGGATGGGACGCAGGATGTGTGAGGTGCTAAGTAGGAAGCCCTGTGCCTGTGCTATTGATTGATTTGGTGGTCCATTGGGTTGTATGAGACAACATCAACAGGTCTGAATCTTACGAGATTATCTTGAATGTACTGTTGAGCATGGATTTGCCCGTATCAGGCCTTAGAATTCAATCATTTACCAAAAACAGCTGTTAGTACCATATGTACATTTTGGAGCCCAGTGTATGAACGTAATAACACGACAAGCATGCTTAGCCTCCAATGTTGTGAGAAATGTACTTCACTGGATACAAGAGATTGGCACATTGTTTGCACACTGGTGAACTAAGGAGTACCTTTAAACCTATTGCTGTAGCTGCTGGGGAGGAGCCATCCTGCCAATCAGGCCTTTTTGTCCCACCAAGTTGACTGTGCATCTTCCATTCATGCCGTGGTGGCCCAATATGAAATAGTGCTAAATGCACTGGAGGAGATGGCTGCAAATTGCTGCAGCTCTCAGTCTGCAAGCCAAACTCTGGGCTTGCATGATCAAACACAACAAGGTAATGTTGTACTGGGCCTTATGCTTGCCCTAGATATTATAAATTAACTTGAGACACTAAATACATCTCTCCAGAAAAACATTCAAACAATGGAAGGCATGTTTTCTGCAGTCTCCCTCGTCTCAGGGAGCTTGGGGGTAAAAAGAAACACTGAACACTGACAAATGATCTTTAGGGAGGCAGAAGACAGGTATGAGAATCTGCTTCTCCAGCCTATTGCTTTTCCACATACTCATAGGCTGGCAAAAAGATATTCTGGGTAGGTCACTGCTTATACACGTGGTTTGCCCTTGGATTTCTGTAAAACAGAGTTCTACCATGTCTTAAACACCGCAGTTGTACAAGTGAACGACAACAGTGCACGTAAATGATAAAACACCCGGAAAATACATAGATGAATAGATAGTGTGCATTACAGATGATGCTGTTGGTAAGTATCCCAAACTGAATGAAGAAAACTCGAAACTCCAATTAATTATGTTTAAAAGTACAAAACAAGTACAAAATCAAGACAGATATTGTACAAGCTTTAAAAGAAATTGTCTCTGAAGTTCGTGGCCTAGTTGATCGGGCAGAGAAACTTGTTAGACTGTTGATGGCGGTGCCCATATTATCTGCTGAGGCAGAGTGCAGCTTTAGAGGATCGCATAGACAGAATCTGGATCTATCATGAGTCAAAAAAGACTCAATGGTGTTGCTGTGTGCCATATACAAAAAGAGAGGTTTGACAGATTGGACTCTAGGTTAAAAAAGCACAGTGGTTAAATATTATTTTTCTGTTTAAAAATCTGAAATACACTCCTTTTAAAACAGCTACACATTTTACAGCAAACCCTGGGTTCCAAGCAATGCCATATATTTGACCGACCAGCTCTGCACAGCTACGAATAACATTTCATGAATGGGGAAGATAGCAAACAACAATCAATATACAGGTTATTGTAGAATATTCAGAAAATCATCTTGTGCCCCGCAGTTTTAAAATAACTCCCCTATACAAAGATCTACGGGAAAAGTTGAGATGGCAGCTCTGTATGCAGTAAGTCTCTCTTTCCACTCTTGGCTGCACTCTGCTGGCAGTTTCAATTTTGCTGCCCTGTATCATTGCAGTTAAAATTTTGATTAAGTGCCCATTTTTAGGTGTAGATTTTTATCCATATGTTTTTGTGAAGGGGATGTAAGATCTGTCAGAGATCAGATAGGGTACTTAAAGTAAATTATGACAAATAGATTTGTCCTGTTCTCAAGGATAAGCCTCTAATTAAACACGCACTTTTAGTGTAAATTATACTTTTCCTGGGAAAATTGTTGTAGTGATTACAAAATATTATTAAAAATACCAAACTCTGGAGCAAATGCCATTTTTCTCTAGTCCCACCTTCTTGATGTCTGATTTGCATATCAAATATAACAGTTAAAAGAAGTATTAAGTGTTTTTGGGTTATGGTTTTGTTGATATATGACTTTTGTCGGTGTTAAAACAATTAGTTTCGTCATTAACACATTTTTAAAAATAGTTATTGTTACAGAAACCAATTTAGCCTGGCAGAGGAACCGAAAAAAGCAGTGAGTCACAGAAGACGGAGGAAATAGCATCACGCCATTGCTAACACCATGGGTAGGCCAAAGGTAAGTCCACTTTTATGCATTGTATTTTTTTTTTCAGCCTTAATTGACTGTGTCACTGTAACAAACACAACCCCGTTACTCATAGTATCACAATATGACAAATACATTTCAAAGTTTTCTTTAATTATATAACTAAGTTTTCCCTTGACCTTGACAGTAATGCTACATTCCACAGGAAGCATCTATACCCGAGAAAAGGCTAACATTGACATTGATTTTCAAGCATGTTACTTGCACCCAAATTACTTTAATTAGAGTAACAGGGTTGTGCTACAGCCAGGTTGCATCTCCTTCAGTTCACTCGAAAGGGACAATCTAAGATAAGATAAGATAAGATAATTCTTTATTGTCATTGCACAGTCATACATAGTACAGTAGTACAATGAAATTGGA
>JAODKM010000037.1:3278476-3320183 GCA_026780845.1 Petrocephalus sullivani | reverse complement strand
GACTCTTTTAGCACTGGCTTTCTCTCATACAGTGCCAAGGAGTGGTATACACCCAGTGTTTAATCAGACTCTTTTAGCACTGGCTTTCTCTCATACAGTGCCAAGGAGTGGTATACACCCAGTGCTTAATCGGACTCTTTTAGCACTGGCTTTCTCTCATACAGTGCCAAGGAGTGGTATACACCCAGTGTTTAATCAGACTCTTTTAGGGGAAAGGGGGAGGTGAGGGGGGGTTTCCATGTTAACCCCAAGCACACCTCTCCCCCCAGTAACTCACGGTGTCTTCTTATGTCAGGGCAACAGTAATTTTCTTCACTGCGTTCCCTCCTTAGGCTTTGTGGGATTTTTTTTAATAAGGGCGGGGGCCTGTACTGGATTATGTGGCTAGTTGCTAGAATAGAACCTATATTACCCCAAAAATTGCATTCCTTTGTACCTCTCATTAAAGTTCAGGGGAACTTCAGATCATGCGTTATTTTCTCCTAATTTTCCTTATTAGGTGCACACACAAGTTTGAATCAATTACAATGTATCATACAAAGAAAAAAATATGCATTTCAAATACAAATTAGTGTAAGGAGAACAGAAACATAAATCCTTAATAATAGTAATAACGCTACAAAATGATTCCCATAAACATTCAAATGAAGCAGGGTCCAGTTTCGTCTTTTCTCTTATCAGTCTCTGCTTCCTTACTTACAGACACCACTGGCAGACTTACACCAGGCGCCTTCTCCGAGTAGGATAACAGAATGCGCTCGTCCTGTTTACATGCCTCCTGTCCCTTGTGTTATAGGCCAGCCTTTAGCGTCTGCTTTTCCTCGTACCCTCAGGCTTGAGGACAGGCATTGCAGCCACTGGTGCTCCCCAGTAATATATGTAACGTAAAATTGTATTTAAAAGGCTACTAATGTGCCGTACCTTATAGAAATGGTGTCAGCTGTTGTTGTTCCCTTTCTTCCATAGTCGCCAATGTCCCTGTGTCCAGGCCCATCTGGGCAGTGCTCTCTGCAGACAGTGGGTGGAGCTGAGCGGGGGACGGCTGCTGACTCAGCCTGCAATGCTGCATCCGTTTATCTGCAGTGCAGTCCCCACACCCTGCCTGCAGACACACAAGCTACACGAGCCCGCCCCCTCCCCTCTCCCACACACACACAGACACACACACACTGACGCCACTGTGCTGCACCATAAATGAGGAGGACTGTGAAAGAGTGAGACAAAACATACCCCATCCTCTTATGTGCTGCTTGGATAAAAAGACGACTTTATATATATGTACACACACACACACACACAGACATATATATATATATATGTGTGTGTGTGTGTGTAAAAATCTAATTTTCATAAAAGGATGAAGGCAGGAGAAAGATCACAATGAAAACAGAGAAACAGAGCAGTTGAATGTAGAGATGAAGAGGTGGAGGGAGAGACAGAAGGAGGCCAGGGGAGACTGAGAGGTAGTGAAACGAGTTACAGGAGACGTGGAGATGCAATGCCAAAGCACCTATGCATCCAGGTTAAGAACTAACAGTTTATACTTATGCATAAAGCATAGCAGAGGTATGGCTAAGCAATATCACCACGTACTATCCATTGGTCCAGGAAACGAGATCTATGCCACATGATTGCACTTGTGAGATCATTTCCTTGTCTTCTGGACAAGGTAAATGTGCAGATAAAGTCATTTTGCCATTTGAATGGCAAAACTGGTCTCCCCTTTTCTAATTGTTGGGCCTTTATCAAGCCTTTTCTCCACCCCACACTGCGCTGTGTTTTGAGTCTGTTCATTAGACGTGCTTGTCTGGGTTTCGGTGTGCATCACTGTCTTACATATTGTAGGTTGTAAAAAAGGAAAATATGCAGATTCCTTTCAGTTGCATACATGGATGAAAAAGTCACCACATTTATTCCTTTCAAACGTTTAGTTTATTTACATATAAACACCCAATGCAACATTTCAGTCAAAAGACTTGCACTTGGAGTCTAAAAGGAGATCCCCAACAGCAAACCAGTTCAAATTTGTCGGCAACTGAAAAAAAAGCTTGTATAAAGTAAACACTACATTCTAAAGACCATACAGTTACAGAACACAAAACCAGTCCAAGTACAGTTTCAGGATTCAAGATTTCTATCTAGAGAAAAATGTGAAAATGATTTTTTTTTTGATGATACAAATTGACTTATTCTCTTGATTTGGATTGCTACAGCTAAAGCCAGCTTAAAGCAGTACCAGTTTGCATGTATTTACATCCAAGAGAGCAAGACTCCTCACTAAATCAAATTTTATACCAATATGGCTATTATTGAGGTTTCTCCATTTGTAACCAGCCCAGAGAAGCATTTTGACTGTAATGTTGCCACTTTCATGTGTGTGTTTGGAATCCCCTGAATTCAATATGGCTGATTATCAGAACAGTTCAGTGCCATAAAACCACATAAATGTCCATTATTGTCTAAATGATGATTCTCCTCTTAAGACATGATGATCATGTTTTCATATGGACAAGTATGGTATATATTGATATGTCCCCAATAATCTAATATAAGGGTATCGTGATACCTACCTTCAGTCTAGTATGTAAACCTTACAGTGTGCAATGACACATATGAATGGACACACATAGCAGCTAAATTTTACTTACCTATGAAGAGCCATACTGAATTGAGGAGATCTCAAATGGTCTGTTAGCTGCATTATAGTCACACAGAATAGTTGCAGACATTGGGTATAAATATCACAATGTACACAATAAAAACACTTTTGACAAAAACTAACTTCCAACTTGAGACCATATAAATAGTCTAGACAAAACGCAAATCTACACAGGCAGCCAAGATAGGGCAGTGTGCGACAGCTGTATGTAACCGACCCTCCCCGCCCCCCCAGAAACCTCTGAAGCTGGAATGATGGGAAACCCAGGTCCCCTAAATCATGCAGTCTCCGTTTGTCCCTGAAACCCTAAATAAAATGAAACACAACAAATAACTGGAAGGCTGCTTTATTATTAATAAAAAGTATCGTGCTCAAATGAAGACAATATTTCAGAAGTCCATGTAGTTGTGCAACACACCCTCTTATATCATCATTTTATCATATTGGCAGAGAATAACAATATATTATAAAAAGCACCTCTTACTATTTTTCAACAGAAATCAAATCATCTCAGTCATGCCAATGAGTAAAACATTTACTGAACTGAATGTCAAGAAATGATAAACGCATGTCTGGAACAAATCACTCCGGAAGATGACCTACAGAGCTTTTTTTCCAGTTCATGAGGATGTTACACTGAATGCTTTGCTTACAATCTGCAGGTATTTTTTTCCTAATGTACTATTTTGTGTAATATCTTTTATTGGTCAGTTCACAGGCAGTGTTTTCAACTTTCAGTATGTTCACGTCCCTGATTCACATTGTGCTGCTTTTTGAGAAGCTCCTACAATTATGGAGATTTTAGCCTGGCACTAAAAAATAGAAATATGCACACATTGTAAAGACAAAAAAATGACAATATGAACAAATCAAGATCCAAATAAACAGGTAAAAATGCAAATGACAAAGCAGAGATGCAGGAGCTTTGGCAGAATGCAACAAAGAAGAATACTGAAAAGGAACTCAGGTGTGTGTCGGGAGCCCTTCGATCAGGAGCAAATCATTACCACAGTACAGTCTATGGACACATTTGTGGTTTCCGCATGGTGGCAGTAGAATTTTATAGGGCAGTTAAAGTTTATTAGAGTAAGCCTGTTCAGGAGGGGCACACGGGTGTGATAAAAAACAGTATAGAAAAAGGTTTGCTGGCAGCACAATCCTCTCACCTCAGGCTATAAAACCACAGTAAGCAGCTCAGAAAACACTGTGCACCAGCTGGTCCCCAAAAACACAGAGATCCAGGGCCAGCCTAGAGTTTTGGTCATCCATTACACTGTGTTGCACAATAAATGTAAGTGATTACTATTAGTAAAGGTTCTTAAAACCTGGAATTAAGAGAGGAGAGACCGTGTCGGACAGTATCCAGTTATAAACTTATTGTATATAGTTTTTGTATATATTACTTCTTTCAATTTCCCTCATTATTGTGAAAACTTTCTCAAATATTGAAAAGTGTAACAAATGTGTCAAAGGGCATCAGCTGGAAGCCATTCTATATTATTGTTATTTATTATTAGATTAATAGTTATTTTTTAATTCTGTATTTACAAAAAACGGCATGCTAATAAAATAAAATGATATATTACATTATTTATAGTTTCTCTCAGAAAAGTTATCTTTTCAGCATTTTCTGACACATCACAGCCTGTTTTGTACACATAGTTTGTAAAATATATTTATCGTTACTTCTGTATGAATGTACATTTTGTTTATATGTCATGATGGGCACACAAAACAATCGTATTACATTATTTGCTGCACTGTTTATTATTATTTTTTATATATTTTTAGTTTACTTGGATTTAGTCCGCACCACCAATAATTCAGAAACTTGTGTTTCAGAAAAAGGCAAGGGTTTAGTGTATAGGAGGTTAGGGAGGACATTTGATAGTTAGGATAAATGCCTCAGTGCCAAGGTGGGGTAAGCCTTGGCCTGAATGAAAAATGTCAGCTGGATGTTGTGTATTACTCTCCTTTGTTGACACACAGTTTTGTGAGGCTCCCTCTAACCTCTGGGCCTCCCGCCATACCATTTACACCCAGAATAAAACTGCTTCACAGAGATAAGACTAGAATTTTCTTTGCCTCCCACCCCCAGCTCCTCAAACTCCAGAGGTGGGGGCCTGAATGTCTAAGTTCAATGGCAGTTAAGAGACCTTAGTACTACACTGATCCTATAAAAACCTGAATGAGCCTGGGCTTGCTGCCTTCTGGAAGGTTCACTTTGACCTCAGGTCCCGAAGGGTGGGACATTCACCAGTGCCACAAATTTCGCTCAAGGCAGTGATCTTGCTTTAATTTTTTTTTCTTACAGCCCTTCTAATGAGTAGGTTGGCAGCTTCAGAAGCATTGACTCTCCCAAAATAAAAATCATAGTCCCCTTTCTCTGCACACTAAACTTACACTTTCCCTACACTGGCCGTATCCCCGTCGTGATCTGTTCTAATTATCACATCCTCTAACAACACTGGATTAAGCTATTTTCTGTGCAACATACGTTTTCATTTATCTTGAGTATAAAGCACCTCATTTACTCATCAATATGAAAACCAACCATACTGAAAAGATGCATTGAAAAGTTTGAAAGTTTAAGGTAGCTAAAAAATATTTAAGTTCGCCATTGCACAAGGATGGCAATAGGGAACAGAAGTAAGGATGCGGGCCGGAGCATCCGCAGGGCTAAGCCTAAACCAACAAAGTCAGCTGCCACTGTTTCAGGAGTATAATCTTCTCATCATCAGTACTGCCTATTAGTGCTCCTTTTGGGGAAAAATAAAAATAATGTGCACCTAGTCAATCAAACCCCTCAACAGCTCTCTGGCTAAAGACAGCCAGAATATTGCAGACCGCATAGCTAACCAGTGTTTGTTAGCCACAACTTCGTTTTGACGGGACTCTTCTCCGAGTAAAACCTTCCTTCCCAGTGCATTTCCCTTCTTTCGTTATTTGATGTGGCACATTACTGGTATACTCAAACAGCAAAGTGTTGTTTGCCTTAAAATACTAGTGAATTTTCACTTAAAGATGTTGATTGGACAGTAACATCTGTGAAGGACACGGTTTATAACAACTTATTTTCCGATTATTGTGAATCACAATAATAACCTTTTTTCCTATATTTCTTTCCTGTGGATAGCCTACAACTTATGATCAAACCACTGGTGCGGTTTGAGTATTAGTGTCGTGTGGACTATGATATTCATGCATGATTCCTGATCAAAACATGCCATCATGCAAGTCATCTCTATGCATTGAACGAACACAATAATTTATTCACTGGGAACTCAGTCTGAGTAAGTCCCCTTCAACCCAAGTAAAAACCCTGAATAATTTCCCCCTCTCCTATCAATATGAAAGCCCATATAGAAAACGTCCATTATGTAGGTATAACAAATATAAGATGAAAACACTAGTGACATGGGCTGTTTGTTCCATTTCAAATAATGTGGATGCAAGAATACTCAGCACAAGGACCTTATATTGTTCTGGGTCCTTCTGTCTTTTTTGCCTTCTACACAAACTTAGTCTTCTTGATGGTTACTGTTGTTCATGCCTATTAAAGACAGACAAAAAAAACCCAGACTACTCGATAAAGTCATTGTAAAAAGCCCCGGTGGTGCAGTTTCCTTTAGAAGAAATCCACAGAGTCATTGCTTTTGCACCAGGACACAAAGGGTCTTATTTCTTTGTATATCTCTGTGTTCTGTAGCAGATGGTCCCCAGTAAAAATAAAATAAACAAACAAACAAACAGACAAATAAATAGATTTGTCATGAACCTGCACAGATTCTGTCCTGCTGTTCAAGCTGGTTGGCATTTTTAAACTCTCGCACAACAATGTCACATACTTAGCTGATTTAGTTTCATTCAAGTGTCTTCAAAGTTAAAAGAAACTGAGTGTTTTCTTCCACATAGACACTTTTCCAAATGTGTGTAAACAATTTTTGTGTTACTCCTTGATTTTTTTTTTTGTAACTTAAAAATGAAACATGTTGTACATGTGTTGCGTTTGATTGAGAGTTACATCTGGATTTACTCCACCAGCTACTGCTATTGGTTCCTAACACTTTGATTCCCTGATATCTTTTTGGGTTTTTCCCTTCTCTTTTTGAGCCCGTCCCTCATTTTCCTCCTGCTTCTCTTTGTCAGGTTTCGTTACACTGTCATAGGAAGGGAGGGAGGCAGTGGATGGCGTGCCCTCCTTCTTCTCCTGGTTGGCCCCCCCGTTCTCTAACTTGTTGCTCTCCGGCCTGCGCTTGCAGATGAAGCCCTGTCGAACCAGGTGGGCACGGAACGCTCGCTGGATCCTGATGGCTGACACGTCCTCTTGCTTACGCCGCAGTGTGGTGGTGATGGGCTCGTATGACACTTTGGAAGGGTTGGCTGCCACAAAGCGCTCCTCCATCTGCTGCCTCAGCATGTCCAGCTCACCACTGTCACCCAGCACACGCTTGGTGAAGGCAAATAAGATGTCCAGGCAGTGGATGCGATCCCCACTCACCATTGGCATATCCATGGCAATCAGCTCAATGGTGTTAGGTTTGGGCACGCGCAGTGGGTGCTCCAGTGCGTCCGCAAAGTCCGACAGTTTGGCAAAGGTTATGAACTGTGAGGCATCTGGGTCGAACTTCTCCCAGATTTCATAGAAGGTCTCAAAGTCATCCTCACTGAGTGGGTCTGCACTCTCTTCGGTGGCGACGCTGAAATTTTCTAGAATGATGGCAATGTACATGTTGACCACAATAAGGAAGGAGATGATGATGTACATTACAAAGAAGAAGATACCAACGGATGGGTTGCCACAGTCACCCTTCACTGTGGTGCCTGGATTCTCTTTCTCTGGACTGCAGTCGGGTGGGTAATTGAGGATGGGCAAAAGCAACCCATCCCAGCCGGCCGACGTCGTGATCATGAACAGACAGATCATGCTATTTCCAAACGTCTCGAAGTTGTACATATCATCGATTCCAGCTTCCCTCTTGACATAGGCAAAGTTGGACATGCCAAAGATAGAGAAGATAAACATCACCAGGAAGAGAAGCAGGCCGATATTGAAAAGGGCTGGCAGTGACATCATCAGTGCGAAGAGCAAAGTTCGAATTCCCTTAGCTCCTTTGATCAGACGCAGGATGCGGCCTATTCGGGCCAGACGGATGACTCTGAAGAGAGTCGGTGACACAAAGTACTTCTCAATCAGGTCTGCCAGGAACATACCTGAAATTTAGAGTGGAGAAAAAGATATGTCTTATTTGTGTCACCGGATATTCATTGCTGGCATTAAAAAAAATGATTTCTACCACAATTTTCCATGACTCTGAGAAGATATGTGAAACCCTATCATGGTCAGAGCTGCCAGAAGCTAACACCAGCACGGGGAGAAAACCCAAACATTTTCGGCGGAACACACAACAGAGGTAAGGTTAGAACTCCCAGTCCTGGGGGTGTGAGGCAACAGTGCTATTCACCATCCCATTATTATACAGTGTCCCCTGAATTACTTACCCACAATAGACAGGATAACAACAACCACGTCAAAGATATTCCAGCCATTAGTGAAGTAGTAATGGCGCAAGGCGAAAAGTTTGAGCACAAATTCAGTAGTGAATACAACGATGAAGATAAAATTGATCCAGTACAGGATATTTTCCATTTCTTGTGTTTGATCATCAGTCTCCACCATCATGGTAACCATGTTTAGGCAGATCAGGATCATGATGGAGATATCAAACACCTGCTGCGTCACAAAGTCAAACACCATTCCCTGGATCTTGTTCTGAAAAAGGAGAGAAAAACCTAAATATTGGGTATAATGTTACGTCTTTCACTGGGTCATCTAGTGCAATATGGTTGTATTTGTTACCGACTACTGGGTAATGATTATACAGGAAAACAAAGATTTTGCTACTGGAAGTAAAACATGTGATGTGCATGAAATTGACTGTGCCGAGTCCAGATCTGCACTCAGATTTTAAGTTATAGGCATAGTATTGTTTTTGTCGCGTGTGTCCACTATTGCCTCATTTGAAATACGTTTCCTGCTTGCATTCATGCATCATCTGTGCACATTCCCACAGATCACATGATGTAGGGCGACATTCGGGGCCGCCATCGCATGGCTCGCACGTGGCTCACGCCCAGTGTATGGCCTGGTGTCATGTGCTGTGTGGGTTTAGGCATGTCGGTGAGCTTAAGTCAAGATGGGCGAGTACTGTTGGTTTCTGCAGTGGGCAACAACGGACACTCACAAGCGCAAAAGCTATCTAAAACACTTTTGAACAGTACATTATGTTTTGATTTAAGTCTCAGGTGAACTTCTGTTTTTACTATTGTGTCGCAGCAAATACTTTTTTCAAACATCACACCGCTGTTTCCTTATGTATGGTATTTCTACAACAAAAAATTCTTGGTCCTGCATGCATAACTAAAGATATTGATGTGATAGACAAAATGCTTTTTCAGATTTCAATCCAGCACACTGGAATTAATGTAGAACACATGGATTAGACAAAGTAGCAGACAGAAATTATTTTTTTTTGTGATTCAATGTTATAAAGTCAATGCTTATTGGAGAATACTGGATTAACAGTTTAACTGACATAATACTGAAATCTCTAACAATACAATGACAGACATGTAAAACCTTCAAGGGTCCATTTCCAAGAGCATAGTCCCTAACAGCGTTGACAACTTACATAGTTGGAACCACGACAGCTGAACAGTACCGACTTTGTAAGTTGCGAACGGGAGCTTTTGGGAAACAGAACTCAGATTTTTCAGATTGTCGATTTTGTTTCAAACTTAAGGAAAATGACGCTGTACCAGTGGCCTGGGGATCGGCTTCTGAGGCTTCTTGGATCCTAGTTTCTTCATGGCATTGTAGTACTTCTTTTGTTCTTCTGTCATGAATATATCCTGACCTCCAAAGTATAGAAATAATATAAAATGGTTATAATCTTTCTCATGTACAATATTTCTCAAGTCATGTAAAACACATAATTGGTAACACTTTGCTTTGAGGGGGTACAAATAATGCGGTGGTACAATATTACTTAACCTATTAATTAATCTGGACGCTAAGTGTTAGTTACGTACTTATCCCTTGTTTGTTCATCATTAATCAATCATTCCAGTTCATGTATTTCATGCAGTTACTATATTTGTTCATGATTTCTGCATAAGTAGTAACTGATTTACTAAGTTACGTGTGCCCCCACAAGTAAAGTGTTAAAAATGATTTGTAATATTTTACTTATTTAAATACCATAATCTTTTAGAAGCATTACTTGCTCAAATGTGTATAATGTGCTAAAACCATGTACAGTATATATAAAAAAGAGAGATAGTAAGGAAAATGGTCTTATCTTTTTCTTTTGCTGATTGAAGTTGTCAATGATGACACCAATGAAGAGGTTCAGAGTGAAGAAGGAGCCAAAGATTATGAAGATGACAAAGTAGATGTACATATAAATGTTGTCTTCATAGATAGGCTGGTCTTCCACCTGTGGAAGAGCACATGTTGCTTAAGAGGTTCTCCAACGGGCAACAGGCCAGAATATTATTGTTCACATTGCATTCAAACTCTCAAAGTATAAATGAGCGAGGATGTCTAAATATATTGTTGTCCAATGAAAATTGTGTATGTCCACTTGACAATTGTGACGATTGTGACTTTTTACTATAAATGGAATATGCCTATTCTCCACTGTCTTCTGATAGCATTTGATCAATTAACCAATGAAAATATCTTTCATGAAGTAATAAATTTAATTAGTTTTTTTGTATTTTATGGATTATTTTATATTAGAATTTTTTTGTGATAAAAATTTTATTAAAGAAAAATCACAGGGATGAAACAATTATATGAATATATTGCTAATTTTAATAATGTAACATTGATGAGTAGATAACTAGCTTTGTTTTGTAGTTTGTTTTTTGTTGTCACCAGGGTTACAATCATAACAAAAACTAAACGTGGAAAAACATTTTTGTTAACTGAAATAAAAATAAAAACAAGGCTTCACAAGAAAACGATAACTAACTGAAACCGTATTGTATATTTACTAAACAAACTAAAATAAACTAAAATTACAGAAACAAATACTTTATTTATACATAACTAGGTGGATGGGGGATGGACTTGCAACACTTTCTTTTTCAACTGGTTATGCAAATAGCCTGCCTCTGAAACACAATACAACTGCTGTCTCAAAAAAGTTACAAACTCAGAAAAGGTGCTGGAGAATTGGAAAAAGATATAGTCATGTGATTTTGTTGTAATAAATATATTGGGGTATTTTTAAAGCAAAAAGAAGGTCAACATAAATTTCTCACAAACAAGTCTGGGAGTGATTTAAACAGCAATGAAAATTATTACAAATGTCTTGGAGAACATATGCGGTGCATAAGCAGCGGAGGTAAACTTTAAATAGATTTTTAAACATATACTAGATAATCCTGAAGAGGAATAATCATTAAAATTGCAAAGTTAGCAAAATTTTTCCAGAATAAAAATGTTCTAGTGAAACTAACCATACATTATGAAGGTATTACATTTTTATAGGTTCATCTTGTAAAGTAATATATGAGAATGTGTTTTTACACACTCCTGAATTAATGTATTTGTGGACAGTGTTTTTCACTGGATAGGATTCTTCACTGGTTGGCAACAATATGCTAAAATATGCTGCAGCTGTTATAATAAGCTTAAGATTTCATGACTTAGTAAACTTTTCCATATGTTCAGAAACTCAAGATCTTTCTTTTTTTTACACACAGAATCAGACAAAACCTACTCACCCTTCTGGAGTCAACTGCTGCATACATGATGTCCATCCAACCTTTGAATGTAGCCTTGACAAGTCAGTAAGAATAGCATAGGGTCAGAGAAGTATGAACACGGCACAATTCTTATTCGCAACTGACAATCACCCAGTGAGACTTAATTCAAAGTTGAGACTATTTCTGGAAGTTTTGAGCAAGGCTAATGAATACTGAAAATAAAATGATAACAAAAGCATTTAGTTAATCAGAATAAAAACTAAAGTCATGAGACATGAAAATGAAACTATAAAAACAAACTTCAAAACTAACTGAAATAATTTGTAGCTTGTATTACTTATTTTTAGAGGCTTTAGCCTGTCTATAAGCTATCAGCCTACTGTATATTGGCTTACTAGACGTCCCTCCTCTAAATAAACAAGTCAATGTTGTCAAATACACAAAATATCCGAAGCTCATTAAAAATACAAAATGAAAATTCAAAACACAAAAAAAGGGAAACAAAACTGAAAAACTAATAAAAAAAATGGAACCAAAATAACCTTGGTTTTGCAGCACATATTTGGCTACATTGATTCAAGTAAGGAGTTCACAATGGATACAAACCTCAGTTTTCTGTGGACCTTCTAAAAAAACAACACGGACCATGGGCTTCCAACTTTTATTTGCGAATGAATGAGGGAGAAGATACAGAAAAAAGACAAAACTGTTGGAGTAAAAGGGTCAAAGAATGGATGGGAAAGCAGAGGTGCAAGGAGAATAGACACAGGGCATTAGAAAGCTGAATGAAGCAGAAGAGATACCTAAATATAGCAGAGGTGGTGAAGACATGAAGATCCAAGGCAGAGAGGTGAGAACTAGTTACATGTGAATGCAAAGTTAAGGAAAACTCACCACTTGCAAAAGAGCCAGGTATCCTGCACCAACATTGTCAAAGTTGATCTTGACATTCTTCCACCTGACCTCAGTTTTGTTGGCATTAATTAAGTTGAAGCACTCAGTTTTGTTATTGACATCCTCGACTTCGAAGCGTTCTTCTGATGTCTCATTAAAGCAGTAGTAGTACTTCCCCGCAAACAAGTTGACCCCCATGATACTGAAAATCAGCCAAAAGATGAGGCAAACCAGCAACACATTCATAATGGAAGGGATGGCGCCTACCAAGGCGTTGACGACCACCTAGACCGGGAAAGACAGGGCACCACAGTGTGAGGACCACCAGGTGCTCTCACTGACACACGCACTCATACACACTGGCACACTTCTCAAAGCTGCTCCATACTTGTATGCCATTTCCAGCATTAGACTAAAACCGCAGACTTCCATATAGACTGAAATAAAGCCTAAATGGAAAAAAACTATAAACTTATATTAGACTATCGTGGAAGCTGCGATTAATTAAATTTGGGATAAGTGAGATTTTGTCAGTTTCCAGTCATTACAGCTGCAAATGAATCCATGCTTGCTTTGTTACCCAGTGCACTGTTTCTCCATGCACACTGGTAATCTAGTGTTTATTTAGAATATTACATATTTATGCTATAAAATGCTAAAATTGCTAAGTTCTGGCACACCCATATGGAGCATCAGCTCTGTCTCACCTCACCTATCAAAAACATTTGCAATGAATAACTTAAGCAGTATAGTAATTTCAGCACACACTCCCAACCCCCCCCCCCCCTTCAGTCATAGACACATCAGCAGTGAACCCAGCAACACAGTAACAGATGACAGTATTAGAGTAATACGCAGGCTGGCCGGTAACTCTCAGGCAGACAGCTGGGCATGCATGACTTTCCAAAACCTAGTTATAAAGCCATATTCCCCCATTGAACAGATATGTGAGCTACTTTACTGGATTTTCTCAGCAGCTGAGGCATGACCTGTGTACTGTTTGTCATGATGGTCATCTGCCATCTGCTTTTATAACAAGTCTCCTGCCAATATTTAGTAATATACATTATACAATATTTACATTTTTTGCCATCTCCAGTAAATCATGGTGATATTTTGATCCTCCTATTCATAATCCTCTAACACACACTTTTCTCTTTATAGGGTAAATTGTATGTACCCCATGGTGAAGAGTTCAGAGTGTGTGTAAAAGGACAGCACCTTAACCAAATAAGGCCCTTCAGATGTCCAAAAATGTGCTCCTTTTAAAATGTAAGCAAATATTAACACTAGAGAGAGATAAAATACTACCCAGGACTAACAAATTACTTTTTTTCATGGCTATCATTTGTTTTGGTCCCAACTTTCTACACTAGTGAAGTTTCACAATGTTTTGGGAACAACACAGCCATCCATGGAAATACCATGCTGTAAAAGACTGCATTGATTATTAAACACTGTCATAACATCATATCCAAAAAAAAACAAATAATACAAGTACTACCCATAACTAAAAAAAAGTAACAAACAGTACGACACATCTTCTGTCTGGGACATGCCTGAAGTTGCCAGGAGAATCACAGCTCGCTCTGACTAAAGGTAAATTGAATATTGAGAACTCAGTTACGACACTGAACAAACATTAACGTATTACTAGAAAAAGAGGGAAAATGGCTCTCAGAAGTACATAATGTGCATTGACGACTGAAAGGTTCATGCGTGTTACATGGCATTGTTGTGCAATCCTGAATCTTTAACAGAGAGGCACATGGTAATAGCAAACACCCCAAGTCAATTCAGTTGCATATTGAGTGGTATTGTGCATGGAATGTCAGACACTGGTACCTTGCACAAGGACCTGGGTTTCTGTGCCTCACAGCCATGCCCTTATTGGACTCACCTGCAGCACACTGAGAATGCCTGGAGATCTGATACAACAGTCCCTCCTCACTAATTCTGAATCGTCCAAGTCTCCTTAGAACAATTAGGAGCAGCATGCTGCTGGAACCATTGCAAAGATTCAGAATTTACAACACCTGCTAAGAAAGGTGTTATAGGGCACTGAGGTATTCATTATTTAGTTGTATGCACTGTGTAAATTAGACATTTTCTGTATGCCATAGTGTGTAGTCCCGTATGATGAAGGGCTAAACAAAACAGCTCATTGACCAATGTCATCAGATAAAGACCATGTGATTAGTCGCTATAGCTACACCTGGCATCCACAGCTTTGGGTACTTCAGTATATGCCTACTGGAAAAGAAATATATGTGTGTGTGTGTTGAAATTAATAGTAGATTAAAATGTTTTAAAAGCTATTTTGTATGCTAGCATAATTTCTGACACCTCTGTATATATCGCCATCATTTCTATGGCTCCACAAACAATGCATGGTACATGCCAAGTCAGAGCTCTCCTGTGCATGCAAACCCTACTTCAGAGTTTATAATCAAGCAAAACTTTCAAGTTTTATTTACCCAGTCATTTTGAAATACAATTCCAGCTCCCTGGTGACTCACTTATAATATAATAAATTTTTTTAAGTATATGTTTCTATGTGGTGGGAGTTAGAGTGTTGAGAATATTAATTCCAGTATGTTTTATTTCTAGAGAATCCCCATCTTCATTTCTGTGCAGCAATTACAGTTTTTCAAAATGACAGGTATCATTGTATTAACCTGAAAAATGATAAAGCTGCATCTGTTTATGTATTCTTTGAACCACAGATCATAGAGTAACATGTGAATAAAATTTGGGCACCCATAGTAAAATCACATTACATTACAACTGCTGCAGGAAACTTTGTGCTTAAAAACATTACATTTGCTAATAATAATGCAGCTATCTTTTATTCCATGTACATGAAAACACAGGAACAAATAAAGTAATAATTGCGGCATTTGATGTTTCATTCAGAGGACTGTGAGGGCCATTCCAAAACCTTCAGTTTCCTCTCCTTCCTGTAGCTCTTGATGGATTTTTGGGCATGTTTATTATCTTTGCCTTGTTGTAGACGCCATCGCCTTTTCAGTATCAGCTTCTTGGCTAACTGTTTAACATTGCCATCCAGAATATTCTGTTGTTCAGCAGAATCCACTCTTCCCCGCAGAATGTTTCCTATGCTACTGGGTACCATACAAACCCAAAGCATATTGGATCCACCCTCATGTTTAACAATAAGAATGATTTTTTTTTCATCAAATTCTTCGTTTCTTCAAACATACCTTTGGTGACTGTGGCCAAATAGTTCAATATTGACATCAGTCAGCATTTGTTTCCAAAAAGGGTCCAGTTTGTCTAGATTTTGTTCGGTATACCTCAGAGGCTGAATTTTGCGATGAGGTAGCAGGTAAGGCTTCCTCCTGATTAATCTTTTATGCAGATCATGTCTGAGCAAGTTACACTGGACCATGGAACCGAGGTGGAAAGTTCAGGTCCAGTAAGTACAAATCCAGAAGAAGATTTTGTTAACAGTGGAAAGAGATAACACACTATCCAGGACTAACAAATTATTTTTTTTTTCTTGGCTATCATTTGTCTTGGCCCTAACGTTCTACAGTAGCGAAGTTTCACAGTGTTTTGAGAACAACATAGCATACATGGAAATACCATGCTGTAAAAGACTGCATTGATTATTCGACACTGTTATAACATCTCCCAAAAACAAACAATACAAGTACTCCCCAAAAATGGGGAGTTCTGAATCTGAACTTTCCACCGCTGCTGTGGAACAGTGCACCACCACTCCTGTGTCAGCCAAACCTTCCCTCAGGTTCTGCAATCATATGAGGTCCTTCCTTTACCTTTCTGGCCAGCACACATGCAGATTTGGTCTGTAAGACCAACTTTCTTGGTCTTACAGATCTTGCCTGGACTTCCCCTTAACCTCCATTTCTGGATTATATCACGAACAGTAGAAATTGCGAGCTGGAAGCTTTCTTCAGTCTTTTGATAGTCTTCCCCTGCTTTGTAGGCGTCATTTAGCTTCATTTTCAGATCCTCACTCAGTTGCTCAGAGGAGCCCATAGTTGTTGAGAGACAGCCCAGCATTTGGGGTGGCTGGGAATTTATTAAGCTCTGCATTTGTCAACAGGTGACAACTCCAAATGGCCAAATGAAATTATTAGGGCCAAGGACCTAGAAAAAAATGCTTGATCAACGGACAAGTGGAAACTTTTGCCCATGCTACAATGGCTATTTAATTTATTTCTATGTTTTGACGTTCATGCAATAAAAGGTGTACATTAACATTTGCAAATAGTTTGTTTTTTTTAACACATTTTTTCCTGCAGCAGTTACTTTTCACTTACATAATTGACTAAATATGTAATTTGTCCAGGGGTGCCCAAATTTGTAATGTATTGTATTTCATAATATTCAGTGAACACTTTTCACATAGAAAATACCTTATGTATGGTACTGAGCACATTACGAATATGTCATCAGCTAAAAAATGTACTTTAAATGCTTATGAGAAGACAGGTTTTTTGCCTAAAAGTCTGTTACAGACTAACACATGGTCTTCTTAAAAAATCAATCTTTAAATTAAACTACGAAAAAGGTAGGTAAAGATTTCAAGCTTCACCACAAGTATGACAAGGCACTATATTTTTAACTATATTATAAGTGGCACCATGGGATGTTCATTAAACAACATCAACATGGAATTTTGCTGGCATGTATCCCATGCTACTGGGGCAGCAATATTTTTGTCTATGTGAAAGATCAGCCTCATGCCTCAGCTGTTAGACCTTATCACCCAATCGGAGTTCCCATTGCAAATGGAAGGAGACATCAAGTTCCCATGACTTTCCCCATGTTGTGCTGTGAAACACACTAATGTGTTACTCATCTGCCAGAAGACTTGGCCATTTCCTAAGCTTCTGTGACAAGCTGAGCGAATTAGTGCTGTTTTGCAAAATATTAATTCCGGTGACCATTCAAAATGGCCACTAAATAAATACAAAATAAATTGGGAGCAGGTTTAAAAATGTTGGTGATTGTGCTTTGGCAGAAGCTTAGTAAATGCATACGTCCTACAGCTATAGCTAAGTAAGTGCTGCAAAGATCCCACATATAGATCCCAGACCAGAGGGAGACTTGGGCGTAGCCATCGGCATGTGAACCTCCAGCCCTGGAGGAGGCAATGCAGGGTCCAATGTGCTAAAGTGGACAGTGACAAGATGAAGAGGGATGAGGGGATGACAAGGTGGGTGGTGGAATGGGGGCAGACTTGGAGGTGGGCTGTGGGGATGAAAAGAAGCTTGCATTATGAGACAAGGCCACCAGTCCTCAGACAACAAGAGACTGGAATGACAACAACCAGGTGCAATTGGCCACAACCATCAGGAAAAACGTTATTCTCATCCTCTGATGTCGAAGATTATCGCTGTACAACTGGTGCACAATTTTTGTGCTTGTTTTTTGCTTTCTTTTTTACCTATTTTTATTTTTTTTTACAAAAAGGAACAGAGTGTTCCAGTCTGTGGATTCTGCCATCTCTTTGAGGAGGGGGATTTGGAATTGGTGATGGTGTACCTTTGCTGCTGGTGGTTCTCTGAACAAGATGCATCAGGGTATGGGGTGAAGTGGGTGTTAACTAAGGGGGGAACAGTACAGAGTGGGGGAAGGGGGTTCCCAGTTAAAAGCAGTAGATCAGCGATTATTCAGGCCAAATGAACATCCAATTGCTGATTTAATGTTCTATGAAATGGCATGAAATTTGATTTATATCAAGGGGCTTTTTGGGGCTTTACTTATATTTCCTGGGCCAATTTAATTATTAATGCAATCAAAAATATAAATTTCATTGTGATGAGGCAGCTTGGCAACAAATACCTCAATTTTATAACTTATCCCCATTTTGTATACTTTATTAATAGTGGCGTTTGCAAGAACATTGCAGGCTACTTGGGTCTAAAAGGTTCAATTCATATTGGGAAAAGGCTTCGTTACGAAAGCATTTTTTTTTTACAAATATTGTTTAAAAAACAAATAGATTTTTCATTCACAGCTGCATCATGACTTGTATCTTCAGCATATGGCAGAAAATATGTTTATGAAAGTCCTTTTTAATCCCCCAATATATCTTTTTTTTCTTCTTTCTGTTTGATCAGTTCTAGCATGCTTAAACTGTTCAATAGGCATGCAGAAGGATCAGCTGCTTAGCTTTGGATCTTACCCTCATCCCTTCAAAACGCGACAAGGCTCTGAGGGGTCTCAAGGCCCTTAGTGTCCTGAGAGACTTAATAGGCCCTAGATCGGAGTAGCCCAGGGCATTAGCTATAAGGCTGACTATAGACACCTATACAGAAACAGAGAAGCAAAAGAGGTCCAAACTGTTAGAGATGAGAAAATGTTCCCCTTACAAGGAAATGGGCCTAGCATTGGCGGAAAGTTCTGTTACACACAAACAATATATACATATATAATATTCCAGTTATATATGTATATAAATATATAAAGTTCTTTCATAGGTCATAGATGCGCAGTATTAGACAGAGTGGCCCAAAATGTTTTTTTTTGTTTTTTGTTTTTTGCGCAGGTGATGGTTCTTGACCTTCTTTGTACCTGGAAGGAAAGATTTGATTGAGAGAAAGAGAGAGGCGTGAGAATCCGACAGAAGGGAAGATTAAAGGCAGTGAAGTGAGCACACAAGGCTAGTTTCATACGAGGAAGCAAGAAGATGGGATTCACAAGGGATGGGGATGAAACTTTAGGGGAGGAGTGTTTAGGAGGGAGAGGTCCCTGTGGAAAGAGAGCAAACAAAGTCCCAACAGAGAAAAACCCAAGAACCTTACCCTGGCCCTTATACTGTGCCTCCATGTCCCTCTGGGCAGAAGCATAAAATCCCACATAATTAAAGACAGACAAATTAAAGGAACCTATGAGAAAGAATACAGGTAAAATGTACATGTATTTCACGTTTCCAGCCACATACATTTATCACAGCACTGATAATTCAAAGGGGGGGAGAACCACAGTCACATAATCACACAAGAAAGGAGAGGGGGGAGAAAGAGATGCCAAGATTGGTACTGAACTAAAACGACCGTTACCGAAAGTAACGAAAGCCCACCCGGGCCTCTCTGCACCACCCTCCATCCACTGCAGCTGTGAACTAATGCCGCATTCCAATAACTAATTCCGTTGATGCCAGGTGAAAACATGTAGCACCATTACAATTTTAAGGAGATTTGATTATTTAGCATAGTCAGTCCATTATCCCACTCATTATCCATTCAACGAAAAGCAAGCGACAGTGCAGAAGCTATGTGTGCAACCCCTGGTGCTTCCATGGCAATTAAGAAGTTGACTAGCAGCCAGGTGCTGTTTATCAAATCAGCCTCATTATCAGATCATGAAGATGTTCCATTTCTATAAAAGAATATCTCTTGGCAGTTTGAAGCATTCTGGTCTATGCTTATGTCATGCCTAGTAAAAAAGACAGCAGTAATGATCCCTTAGAAGTAACTGTGGCTGTTCATTAGTCTGGCCCATTTACAAACAAACTGATATCTGGGAAGGACAGTTCAAGAAAGATTATTTCCAAAGAGAGAACAGTCATGACAGCTGCCATGGAATGCAGTGCTAAGGAATGCGCTTCCCACTAAATTCATCCTCAGCTCAGACCAAGAGCCACATCTAGGGATCTACAAGACATGGCTATCACGTTAAACTGAATGACTTTGGGACTGGAAACACAGTGAGCAAATGTGATCTTCATGGAAGGATAGCTAGAAGAAAGTCCCTTTCCTCAAAGAAAAACATGGCAGGACAACCTAAGATTTCAAAGTTGGATCTGAATAGAAATTTCTGGAACAATAGCCATTGAACAGATAAGATATAAGTTGAGATGTTTTATCATAATGCACAATGCCGTGTTTAAAAAAAAATCAAAAAGCATATGATGACAAACATTAATAACAATGCCGGAGGGGTAAGGATCTGGCCTTGTTTCACAGCCAAAAAACATGTGCACCTTGCAGTCAGTGAGGCTGTGTGCCAGTGTTCTAGGGTCAAAACTGGGGCCATGCTTCTGAAAGCCAAAGCTTGGCCAAAAATAGGGCACATGTTCCCTATATCTCAATAGCTGAGAAAAAAAACAGTAAATACATTGAGAGATTCTGATGTATTGTAGTGGGACCTTAAGAGAGCAGGGTATAAATTAAATGCTGCCAAGCATCAATAAACTTTAGTAATACTGCAAGGAAGAGTAGTCCAAAATAATGTAAATGAAATATAATAATATAAAATAATATAAGAGAATATAAGAGAATGATGATCATGCTTAATTTTTCCCATAATGCTTCTGCAATCTGGCTTTTTATTCGTTAAATAAATAATGACATAATGGAATCTGTTATGTGCTGTTTATAGCCTGAGGTTAGATTTACCTAGGGCCAGGTAACGTCCTAATATATAAAGCCATAGCACAGAGATTACTCTCAGTACTGCAACTTACTTTAATGAAGTGCCAACTGAAAGATACACTATGTGTGACAGAATGTGGCCTTTATGGGGTATTTTTATTTTTGATAAAAATTTTGACAGCACCTCAAATAAGAATTGGTTAACATCAACTCTGACAATAAAGTTGAAAAGAGTGTTCTGACGAGTTGTGCGGCCTTGTCAAAACATGCTACCATAGCATGAACCGGAAGTCGAACAATGCTACCTCACTGCGCTCGCTTGCTCTGAATGAGGGTAGAGCAGAATAATAATAATAGCAATAATAATATGCTTCTTAACCATAAGTTAACTGACTACAGAGAACCCTATCTTCCCATTTCAAAGGAAAAAAATCTCAAATTCGAAGCAAGATATAGTGCCAAGACAAGCACACACCACGTCTCCTTTAATGGAGACTCGGAACATTAATGGGTACTCGGAACATTAATGGGTACTCGGAACATATGCTGGAACAGCTTCATACTTGCCTTGGCACTATAATCAAAGGTAAGGTTGCACAATAGTTCGCAATAAGCCCATCAATCTGTACAACAGAAACCCAAAACCTACCATGGAAATGGCTTTCAAACAGTGAGGCCGAGTGGAGAGGGACTGCTGTATAATTTTATTACTTATTTTTATTACCATTGCATTTGAGCATATGCTTCTTAACCTTTGTATAAAGTAAATATCAATTAAATTCAGGATGAAATTAAGTGAAACATTATATTATTAATGGGCAATTCCAAAGGTAAACTCATTGTGTTACTGTACACAAGCAGTGTTGCTGAGAAATGTCACGTAATCTGCTCGCCTCTGGCGATGTTCTTCTTCGGTTATTTGTAATTTCATTATTATTATGTCATGCATATTTACATTCTAACAAAATTTGAATAGTCAACTACAAGTCTTTATGCAACTGCCCAACATTTAAATTATGAATTACATTATTCAGCACACATAATAGCATATATTGACTGACAAGTGTGCCTCATCAAAATATGCTTCCAGTACATGGAAATTTCAGATTTCATGAGGCGAAATGTTTACAGCTTTGGAGCACGTTTCGATAGGTTGCGTGGTTCGTCAGAACACCTGCTGTCCCTCCATTAATAAGTGACATCATACTGTCACTGCAGGCCCTTAACTATTTGCTCCTGCATTTTTCCTCCTTCTGGGCCATCCAAACATTTTTGCCGATCACAATAATGCAGAATATAGAAATTTACAGAACTACTTTTGCAAGTAAAAAAAGTGAACATATGTTTAATAAATAAAACTAGTGTAGAACTATGACCAATGTACTACAATTAAAATGTACCACGAATCAAGTTGACTTTGGGCTTAACTATGTTTGGCTTCAAAGTTGCTCAGAAAAGTTCTTAACAGAAGATACATCCCCCTAGCTCATGAATCTATTTTTTTACGCAGATTTTTCAGGGCAGTAACTGTGGAAAGTTGAAAGTGGATGGGCAGAGAAGCCAGCAGATAACTCAGTTATAAACAGTTATAAAGGATATAAACAGACCTGAGAACACCTCCACCGAGCCACTACTTGGTAAAAACATTACAGAAGGACACAACACCCAAAGCTGACCAAGGTCACAGATAAGGGATTCAAAGGCGAAAGCTTTATTGCGGTTAGCTATCAGTGCTAATTGTACAGAACATTATAATCTACGTACTTCCAAAATATTTCAACTGTGCCGTCAATGATTTGCATGATATGCAACATACTGAAAGAATGTATATTAGGAGTAACACTGGTCTGCTGGAACTCTTGGTGTGTAGGACACTTCCTGCCAAATTCTGGAATGCTTTTATGGTACTGATCATAGGACAGCTCCAACAACAGCTGTCCAAAGAGTTCCACCCAATGGCCTGTCCCCCAGCATTCAATTAGAAAGAAAATAAAGATTCCGCCTTTATCTACAGAACAGTCTTTGGGGTAATTTTCACCTTCAGCCTGCCCCCATGGAGAAGCCCATGTTTGGGGGCGAGGACCCCTGGGGCCCCCGAGGCCTGCAGTATGGGTGCCTGAGGTGCCTCCTTCCTCTGACAGTACTCTGCAAGGCAAGGTTAATGAGATCTGTGGCTCTGCAACCACAGCAAAACAGAAAGAAACAAGGCAAAAGGAGCCCCCCCCCCCAGCCTGCCTGTAGCCCTGACCGCTCGCACATCCAGCGCCCATTGACCATGTTGCCGATTCGCCGCTTAGCCTTCCTTGGACCACTTTTGGTATGTACTGGCCACTGCATGCCGGGAACATCCCACAAGACCTGCCGTTTTGGAGATGCTCTGACTCAGCCATCTAGGCATCACAAACTGGCCCTTGTCAAAGTCATTCAGATCCTTACTTTGCCCATTTGTCCTTCACATCAGCTCGAAGATCTGACTGTTCACTTGCCTAATATATAATGGCGCCATTGACAGGTGCCATTGTAGTGAGATAATCAATGTTATTCACACCACCTGTCAGTGGTTTTAATGCAATGGCTGACTGGGGTATATACAGTGTATCAACAATCACCCCTGTTTGTTATAGTAAATATAGGACCCTATGAAATCCACCTTTTTCCAAATTCATTCAAGTTTTTATAAGCTGCCAAACCAAAAAATCGAGCCTTTAAGGAAACAAAAGTCAAATTTTGAGACTTTTAAGATCTACTCAATTTTTCCTCCTGTGCTTCTATCGTTTCTCCCTGCATTTGCATGTAACTTCCAAGTTAGTGCTGGTGCTTGTAGTCAGCTACCAGCAAACTATCGATATAAAGGTCTCCCCGGTCGTTTTTGGTCGAACAAAAGTACAAAAGTAAAAGACTAGTAAAACTAGTCATAAGTAGGAAGTAGTAAAAAAATAGGTTCTGCAACAACCTCTGACGAACTAAAACAGGACCAAGTTCCTGCAGTGGAAACGTAAAAAAAGAAAAGAAGTACTAGGTTCCTAAAAACTTTCCTGGTTCTGGAAAAGTGCCTAATATCCGCAAATTCCATACTATTCCACGCTCATAAGTCAATACTGATTCCAGACGTGTTTTTCGCGTCACAGAAATCATAGGGCCCTATAATTATATATAATTTTTGGCTAAATGTACACTTAATTTTGTAGTTATTGTACAGTAATCATATATTTTTGATAGCATCAGATTATCCCTTTTAAAAAATGTTTTCAGTTCATAGAACTATTTTATATTTTCTTGGAGGGGGATATGGGAGATAATAGAATATTACTATTTGCATTGCAGTAAAGAAGATCAAGACCTCAAATTTGACAAGCCAGCTATAGAGTGATGTTAAAAGCAACGGGCCATAAAAAAGTAATGTAAATTCCTCAATCACAACACCCATGTGGCATCTCCATAGCAACAAAACGATAAACAAATTCTTACAAGAAATACACAAGATAGTGAAACATAAGAGGACTGAAATACAATACACACACACACAAAACATGGACAAACTCTCCTAAATTGAGCCCACTTTTTCTGTCTCAGGCCCGACATGTACTTCACCACACAAACAACAAAGTCTGTCGGTAATGCATTAGATCCGTCAAGAAAGACCACCTATGGTCAATCTTGCCATTAGTCCCTAACATAAAAATTTACCATATTAAACAATACAGGGAGCAGGGACAGGTACCGAAGGACAACCCACTTTCACTGGACTCTTAAAGGACAAAAGCACCAATAGACAATTATAGCTTGGATGGTTAATGTTTCATTAACAGTCCAAAAGTTACATGGCTATAATTTTCCTATAGAAAGTTTACGGACAATGAAGCCAAGGGAATGGTGGTAAGAGGCGGGAGACATGTACAGCTCACTCCTCTGAATGTGTCAGGAAGGTTAGAAGCAATAAATGTGCTCGGGGTGCGCAGGAGAAGTGTGACATGATACCACCCACTAGCCATTGCAAGAATTTCAGAATTTGGAATATGCAGAGTACCAATGATAACAGAAAACTGATTAAAATCTGACAGCTAGACAAAAATCGGTACCTTATACTGATCTCAAGGTACCGTAAGTAAGTCTCTTGGTCGTACATATTAACCCACAAATACTATGCAGTGCAGCAGGCAACAATTTGAATAGCAGAATAGCAATTATGTCTGTCAAGCTGCAGAATTTGGGTGGATTACAGAAGAGCACATGCCCCATCATCCCAAGAGATCAACAGACTTTGTCCTGACCAGCAGGTTCTCATAATATCGGTGAGCTAAAGGTTAACATTAAACATTAGAACATTAGAGAGGTCGTGGCCGTTTTATAAATATGACCGAAGTTATCTCCATAGGTCGTTCACATAACAATGGTCACACAACAGTTAACCATTCTGTGTGATCTTTTATAATACCAAACCACTCAGGATGTCTGCTGGATTTGTTCATTTCCCATTAAGCATCATTCATCTTTTAGAGAGTCTCCAAGATTTAGAGGTAGGTTTTATAACTGGGTCAAAATGTTTGAAACTCTGGCATGCACAGAGCACTCAGTAGACCAATCATTCCAAACCCCATATCTGAAGTTCAGAACAGTTCAGAAGTTGGCTTGCAAGAGGGACATGGAATGAAAAACATCGAGGACACAATCACAATATGCGAACAAGTTGGAGACAAAGTTTAACATTGACAAACAAACCTCCTGCTGGGCTGAGCGATGCTTGAATATTAGTCAGTAATTCCAATGCAGTGTTTTGAGGCATTAGTGTTTTGCACAGGCTAATTACAGAGTACCAGTACTAGAAGCTTCTGGAACAAGCTTTCTATAATAAAAATCGAGTCTAGCCGATTTTCAGAACTGAGTGAAAGTAACACAACAAGAAAAAATATTTTCTGAAAGATAACCATCAGTGACACTGTGACCCTGTACTGTAAAAGTAGATATGGAGGATGTATATATAATTATCAAGTACATTAGAATGTATCAGCAGATGATTACCTTTTAATATTTAAGCATCTCAGCTCTACATGTATCTTTGAAAAATGCAGAAAAAGACAAGACTTGATGTAACTGCCATGGAGATGGGTCAACCAGCAAGAAACAACCAGCATCAAGACATGTTGTAAAAATCATTTCCATATAGCTGAATAATTATTTTCCCATGTAAAGTGATGCAATCAGTAATTTACGTTGATCTTCATCCATCTCCAATGGCATTTTTACAGCATACGGTCCCAGGTTATACCTCAGTGATGTAGCTAAAAGCTTCAATTTCCCATGTTTCTTAGACTAAAATTTAAGGTTTTAGTAATTTAAGAAAAATCAACTACATTTATCCCTTAGAAGAAGATTCCAAGACTCTCATAACATTCATTGAGAATTGAAAACATGTCCATATGAGGAAAGAAATAATTTTTATAACTGACTTAAAGAAACGATTCTTTTTCATGAAAGGGTGGCTACACAGACGTGATATGACCAACTCCCCATCTCTTGCAGTTTAAATGTGCTTCATAGTGCAATGGTGAAGTGGTGGTCATGACAGGACACGTAAAAACGGATACTTACATCCACAATGAAGAAGTCCAGCCAGCACCAGGCATTGGTGAAATACTTGACAAAGCCGTAGGCTACCCACTTAAGCAACATTTCCAGGATAAATATGTAGGTGAACACTCTGTCAGCATACTCCAGAATGATACGAATGGTTTTCCTCTGCTCAATATACACATCTTCGAAAGCCTGGGGGAACCAAGAGGCATGCTGAGCACATGATGTATCGAAACCATGCTTTTCGTCTAGCGTTAAAGAAATTTTATACTGAATGTATAAAACCACTTTATACTGGATGTTGTAATTTGCACTGAAAGTTGGCCTAGATAAAGAGCCTGACAGAATTACAGAATATAATACCCAATGTAATCAAGCACATTCTCCTATATCTGATGGAAGTCATTGTTTCTCGTAGTTTTGCCTGAGCGTACTAGAATAGGGTATTACACTCACTTTAAGTCACAGACTAAAGACTCGTCACTGCTCTAATCTGAACCAATTTCCTATGCTAAATGGGAAATTCATTATGAAAATATTCGTCATTATGGGCAACAACAGTTTCTCTCCCGTACCTCCGAAAAACGTAATGTTTAGAAGGTGCGCATACTTCCCCATTAAATTGCTTGCTTTTTCATGAAGTGTTTTTTATACAGTTGCAACATTGCTTTACTTGATCAAATTTCATAAAAGTTGCTACAATTTTATGGAAATGACTATTTGAATATATACTCAGTGACAAAAAAATTAAGAAATTAAGCACCCAGACGGAGTGGTGGAAATGAAACGAATCTGCACGCGGTGAAAGGTCGTGTGACTGATTATATTGTCAGATCAAAGGGGCAGAGTTGGCAGTATGGGCACACTGCTGGTCCCATGTCAGTAGGGTGTGGCACCCCCCCGGGCCTGGATACATGCGGCGATACGGTACAGAAGGGAGTTGTACAGCTGTTGTGTCCTCTCCTGCAGTACGTTAGCCCACTGCTGTTGGAACTGGCCCTTTGAGATCCTGCAGATTGGTACTGGGTCTGAGATGACGTCCAAGTTGATCCTATACATGTTTGATTGGGGCTGGCCACAGGAGGACCTCAACATGACACATGTGCCATGTGTGGACGGGCATTGTCTTGATGAAAGACTGTACCGAGGTGCTGTCTGAGGAGGGGTAAGACATGCGGATGCAGAAGGTCGCTGACGTAGCGCTGTGCCATCAGGGTCCCCAAATCACTACCAGAGATGACCTGAAGTCATACCATATGGCTCCCCACACCATGATGCCAGGAGTAACGCCGGTGTGTCTCTCCACAACAGTGACAGGGCTGGTCCTCTCCCCTTGGCACCCCCACACCTGCACACGACAGTTATTCCTGGTAATGCACCAGGAATGCTGAACACGGTGCGACACCACTTGTCATCAGTCCATGCCTCCCAGTTACGGCACTACTCCAAACACAGCCGTCTTTTTACTGGCCAGTTGTTGAGACATGGTGCGGGATGACATGGGGTGTCCAATACCCGTGTCTGGATGGCAGGTGCCGACGTCATGGGGTTCTGTAATACAATATGACAATTCTCCCATGGTGTGGTCTGTCTTGCGCGACCAGAACCTGACGTCTGTGGGTGCCCTCACGTGCCCATTGGTTCCAACATCAGGCGACTGTGACATCTGCATGCCCCACATGCTGGGGAATTGCACGATACGACCACCCGGCCTCATTTAAATCCCACAATGCAACCCCTATCAAACTCCGTCACGTGCTGGTAATGCTGTCCAGGCACCCTCTGTGTCTGGTAACTAGACGTGCCAGCTCCTTGCAAATCAAATCATTTACATACCCATCGCCGGTCTGCATGTGTACCACATTACATCCAAATCGGATGTAACTTCTGGGTACTTAACTTTTTTGTCACTGAGTACATAAACACTACTAGACTTTCAGCCTTATAACACAAGCTCTTGTAATTAAAAGTCCTGCATACTTTAGTTTATCTTTAGTCTTTTTTTTATGCCACTTCAACTTCTCGCGTATTTCCGAAGCTAATTTCTAACTACACAATTACAGGTATTTACTCAAATCTCAAATGCACGAGCTACAAATTCAAAGCTAACATACGGCAAATTATTGTACAAAAATCTTAGGCAGTCAAAGAAATGTTTAAATGATCTTCATGTTGGTGTAAAACAATGAGATTATGTCTGTCAAAGTGTTTCAGGCCAGCAATTCCGAAACCTCTCCTATAACCAGCCCAGTATTTGCAGCAACCACCCGATACACCCACGTGTTTTTTGATTCGACCACTAGCACACCGCATGTGGCTAACAACGCCTCATTGACTTTTCAAAAGTAAATAAATTAGGTCGGTTGCAAAATCTAACAAATACATAGAATGGCTGTGGTGCCCCAGAGGAGAGGTTTGGGAACTGATGCGGCATTCATCTAGTTACCCAACAAAATAGCAGTAACCTTTTGGGAAAAAAGAAGAAATTCCTATTAGTGTTTATTGTGTTACTCTTACTTTGCATATGCTCTCGCATCACCATTTTTGTTCTGAGGAAATATGCACTTACAATTAAATAGCTTTAAACATTGCCTTTGACTGCTAAAGACCTTCACACTGTAAGTACTACATGTTTGCATGAGATAAGCTTCACAGTGATGCTTTGTCTCTGTCTACACGTGACATCTATATGCGACACGTACCAGTGCACCGCTACTGAGCAGGATCATAAAGATAATCAGGGTCTCAAACCAGTTGTGCTCCACAATCAGGTAGCAGGTCTTCCTGAGGTACCACCAGCGCTTCCCCCAGCCCTCCGTGATGGAAACATCACAGCACTTGTACCGTGCCACACAAGCTGCGTGAAAGAGCAAACCCAAGTCACAGAGCTGCGCCTTTACTGTTACTGTGACAGGCATGCCTGCTCTTTAGGATAGAGAAACACCACAGCTATTATAATGATCAATCCCCCCAGCCCACTAATCCAGTAAGGGATTTAAGGGAGTGGTTTGAACCTCACCTTCTGTCCAGCAGGCATCTGGGTCCAAATACTCTTCTACCACCTCCACCACCACTACGTCCTCCATCTCTGGCTTAATGTCGATCGTGCTTCCCTCTGAGGAGCTGCTCTCATCCAGCTGGACACAGGGAGAAGTTGCGGTAATTCAAACGCCATCTGCCTTCCATGTTTTCTGTTGGCATCTATTTTGCAACTCTCTGGCATTGTTCTTTCCCGAAATAGTCTAATTGAAACCATGACTTACATTAAGGGTACTAGAACGTTATCACACATTCTAAAGAGTTCTGCTAAATTAAAAATTACACGCTACAGATTGATGAAGACGAGAGAGCTGCCAACCAAATTAACAGTAGGGAGGAAACCGTTTAACATTCACCCTGCTAATTTACAGTCAAAGTTCAAGTTCACATTTTTTAATTTGACACAAGTAAATCTGATTTACAACTACTAACAGAATTAACAAAGAAGAGTGGGCTTTCCTGGGAAACTTACATTTAGCAAATCCTACAGAGTGAAGGAGAAGTTTATCTGTTCCACCTCAGAGACTGTAAAATGACCATGGTGTAGGTTTACGAGCAACTACTTTCTTGGCTTGGAGTTTGGAACCAGAATTAACATATACTGCCATTTAATTTTGAAGATGCTGTTTGGAATAACTTTTGTCTTGCCTCTAAAAATAATCCAGTTTTACATCTTCCGGCCAGTCATTATGAAAAAAAATCAGAGATCCTTTCAGGGGCTCCGTAGATACCAACTGTAGCATATGTACTATATACCAGAAGCAAGTGGGCCGTACTATTTTAAAACAGAAGTGTACCACAGCGTACTGCATGAAGTTACATACACAGACTGTGTGAACACAAAAACATACAAATGTATATCTGCAGGGTGAGCACCACCTCTGTGCCTCTTGACTAGCTATGAATAAATATACAGAATTTGGCCAAATGAGACTACTAACTTGGCTGTAATTCGGATTACGATGAATGAAAAGGGAGACTTTGCTCTCAAACCCAGAGACTCTCCACATCCATGCAAATTTAAGTTTTGTTATGAATGTTAAAATGGGCATTGACAGACATGTGACTATTATGCTTTGGTGATTCAACAAAGTATTTGTTTAAGTACAAAATCTTATGCGACCAGCTTATTGTATGTCGCCTAACAGAGTAGTTTGCTTTTCGATTGACTTTTACAGGTTACAGGTCACGTTAAAGGTGGAAATTTTTTTTAAATAATTTATCGTAGTCTCATTTTCTTACATCACAAAAACCTCACATTTAATTGTTTATATCACCTGTATATTTATGAAATATACTTGATCATTCTCTGAACATTAATTAACAGCCCCCAGATAATGTATTTTTCTGCTGTAGTCTTGTAAATCACAACAGTTTGTAATCATTTATTAATATCAGGCGTGCGTAAACCCAGATAATGCAAGGTATTTCTGTAAAGACTCAGCAGCAGTCTGTATAATAGAAACTGCAAAATACATCTCCTGAATGAAGCTTAATAATGGTTGATCTAAGCTATTTTCAGCTAAACTATCTCATCAGCTACCCATAGCTGTATAAGAATGAAATGCCATTCACTCTCACTCCTTTGTGTACTGCTTCATGTTGAGACCCCATTAATTTAGAACGCCCTGTCAATGTTTACATCAGCACATTTCTGCTTTCGTTATCTTTTTCCTCAGATACTAGCAGGTGCAGGTTCTCATCAACACTCACATCTTTGCTGCCCTCTGCATCCGACTCGCTGCTGAAGTCCTCCGTGTTCAGGTTCTCAAAATCCGACTCGCCCACGGCAATCGGCACCCGCACGGTCAGGTTGGGATTGTGGATGAAAGACATGCGGTCCTCGTCGATCATGTACTTCCCCACGCTGCTACCAATCCCACTAGTGGTGCCGTTCCCGTTCTTCTGGTAATCCAGCTCTCTATTGATGTCCGTGTGGTTGATGATGAGCTTCTTATCGTACATGTCATCCAGTGGCTTGACCTCATCGGTCACCTTCTTTTTTAGGATGGTGGCGACCAGCAAACGGACCTTGGATTTTACCCAGGCGATACCATATTTGATACGATTGATAGAAATTTGCAGGTTGTTCATCTCGCTATCATCATCAGTCGCTGCCAAGTTGTCCGCACTGAAAGAGCTCAGCAGTAACGCAAGGAACAGGTTCAACACCTGTGGAAAGCCAAACAAGTATCATATTTAAGCTCTACATGCAATTTTATCAGTTAAATTTTGTTTTGTTTGCAAGTAGGACCACCAGTCTTATTGCTAACCAAATGCCAGTGTTACTGTGCATAGCACTTGCTGGTTAATAGTGACTGTTTTGTGTACATTAACAAAGGAGATTTTCCTCACCACCAAGTTCCCAATGACCATGACCATCATGAAGACAATGAGGCACATGGTCTGGCCGGCCACCTCCATGCAGTCCCACATGGTCTCTATCCACTCCCCACACAGGACCCGGAACACAATGAGGAAGGAGTGAAAGAAGTCGTTCATGTGCCAGCGGGGCAGCTCGCAGTCCGCAGCAATCTTGCAGACACAGTCCTTATAGCTCTTTCCGAAAAGCTGCATGCCCACAACGGCAAAGATGAAAACGATAATAGCCAGCACCAAGGTCAGGTTACCCAGGGCACCCACGGAGTTCCCAATGATCTTGATAAGCATGTTGAGGGTGGGCCAGGACTTGGCCAGCTTGAATACTCGCAGCTGTGTGTGCAGGGAGCAAATGGAGGTGGCGAGGACAATGGTGAAAAGCGAAGTGGAAAGTTTGGGATGATTTGGGGAAAGGAGAAAATGAGAGGCATACATCAGCCAATCAAGAAACATTAAAGACAAGAAACTAAAAACAGCTAATTCTGCTTAATCACTGTCTTATTTTGAACAAAACAAATACAACTACTAAAAGCTTGTCAACATTACCAATCTGAATGATCTCAGCACGGACAGGCCCTCCACATTAGCAAGGCCCAGCTCCATCAAACTCAGGCTCACAATGAAGCCATCAAAGATGTTCCAGCCCTCCTGAAAGTAGTAGTAAGGGTCCATGGCAACAAGTTTGGCGAACATCTCAGCCGTGAAGATCCCAGTAAACACCTGGTGGGGTAAACGGTAGATTCATGCGTAAAATACTTATAGATCAATTCAAGTTAATGGTTACAGTGTATCTGGTCTAAGTTATCTTTACTGTCTCATCAAAGAAGGAGTCTTTTAGTTCCATAGGAGTCCTTTTTATCTTCCAATCCATCGCTGGGCACATACAGACATAGTCAAGTACTGGTACCTTTTTTTTTCCTCTGAACTAAGTTGAAACTGATAAAAATGTTAGTAAATCCACCACTGAGATGCTTGACTCCCAAATTCCTTGTCAGTCTCCTGACGTTTGTGCCCTGCACAGGTTCAAAGCACCCAGTGGTAGGGGCTGTGACACACCCCCAAGACATCGCTGAGCCTCCTCCGTTTTTCACATTTTTCACTTTATAAATCTTCTACCATGGAGAAAAAGTCACTTTCATTTGGATAATGATGGATGGAGCACCCTGAGCTGGAATGTTTCTTTGGGTCTGTTTTGAATTTTTTCTTGATTCTCTTATTCTCTTATTTATTCTTTCTCCATTTTTTTCTTCAGTCTAGGTTCTAATTCTCCTAATTTTCATGGCACATCCATCAATGCTGGCTACAGTCACACTGGCCTTAAATTTCCTGATAATACTGGCAGCAGTGGTCACATGAATACCAAGCTCTTTGGAGATGGCCTTGTCGCCTTCACTTTGACCATGCTTGTCCTAACTTCCCCAGACAACTCTTTTACTTCTCCTATCCACGTTTAGTAGGGCTGTAATGGAACATATATTTGTTGTATAGTATTCTATCACATCATTTTCAGTTTGGGATTGAATTAAATGAATGGAAACACTGTGCTAACTGCAGCTGAAAGTTCGTCACAGCTAATGCTGGTTACAGTCATACTGGTGAAGCGAGAGCTGCTAGAAACACCAATATTCCAACTCATCTGAGACAGCATCACGAGTTTGCATGGCCAGAGCACAGCAGTCTCCCTGTGGCATTCAAAGAGCTTTTATCAGGAAATTCAGACCAGGGTGTTTGCCGCTACAGACTGGATCGATTGAACCCAAATTGCAGAATGAGGCTCAGGGGGAGGAGGATTATGGGGGGGTTAGGGGTGTCGATCATCTGCTCAGTCTTTCCCCACTTTCACCTAGCAGCTCATGTCCTGCACCCTATAATAATACAAACAATTTATTTAACAGGTAAACTTTCGAATCAATTCTCTGAATGAAACTATTCAAAATCAAAAGAATTGATATTGCAGTATGAATCCACACATCCCTACTACAGATATGCCTCCATACTTGGTAGCAGAGAATTTAAATGGGATTTAGAAGAGAATTTAATCCCTAAGTATTATGATATAGTCTTATTTTTGAATTTATTTCACATATTTATTATTCTTTTGTGTTTTTAGGCTGCTACTCAGACACCTTGACAGATACATTACCTTGGGTTTACAATTCCTGATTGTATTTGCAGTTTAAATGATGAATAACTTTAAAACAAAATTTGTATCGAAATTGCATCAAACCACAAACCCAAATCTGAGATGTGTACCAAACCGTATGATGACAAAAGTGAGTAAAAACAGCGTAGTTAGTGCTCTTCCTCATTTAAATTGGGTAAATGAGTGATTTTATGATTTAAGACACCTGTGATACTTGAAAACAGCCTGCCTGAAGTATCACTGAAGTATCATAGCAAAAAAGTTCTTTTCACAGCTTTCCGGTTTTGTTCCATCACCAACGAGAGAAATGCTGGTTTAGATTACAAAATATCTTTGTGCCTTATTTTTGTGGCTTATTTGATTAAAAACACAGGGGTACCAATACTTTTGACTATGTCTGTACATGTACAATTATATACTAATATGATTTAGAGACCATTTAGCCTAACTGCATGTTATTGGAGTGCAGGAGGAAAGCTGCAAAGCACAGGGAAAAAAAACTGCTAAACACCACATACAGAATGCAACCAGGACTCAGAATCCCAATTCTATGCCAACCCAATGCTTCTGATAAAATTAATAACAAAAGATATTATTAATTCAGTTCCGTCAACTAACAAATTTGGGGTTCATCTCTAGAAGTGAGCCAAATACTCTGCATTGCAGGATATCTGCCCCTAGAATGAACATTTAGCCAAATACACTACAAATATATGGGTACAATTTACCATGGCTCACTAATGCCTCAAAGTGAACATAAAAAGATTAAATGCTGTAACCAGGATTGGGTTTCTAGACCCTTTAAAAGATCATTTTTCTGTCTGCTGAAGTATCACGGAAGTGACAAGGTAGCACTAGTCACTTCTCTTTTACTAATTATACAAATAACTGCTTTACCACTAACCCACACATTCAGTAATTCATCACACATCTCAGAATGTTCTGTGCCTGTCGCAGTGGCCGCAGATATCCAGGACAAGTTTGGTATGTATGTAAGGTGAGGCCAGAGCTAAGGCTGCTACAAGTCTTCAGATGTGCTGCATCAACATGAAAGAGTATTAACTTCACAGTCCAGCCAGACCAGGATGAATTTCAGCAAGGTCTATATAAGCTTGACTGTGTGCCACAGTGACTATGGTATTACGGTATTTGCCTTGTGTGAAATAGGTTTACTTATGGAACCTCCTTTAAGGTAGCAATGCAGACCAACCCCTCAACTACGAGTCACCAGTAGCCCACATAGAGCCAATGAGTAGCTCACATAACACTTAGAGTGTATTATGTGTATACATGTGACTCCAGTCTACAATTATTATTTTTTATTAATACAAATCAGATTACAAGAAATACCAGAAGTCATTTTTATGTTAAATATTTTTGTTCTTGTGTCCACAAAGAACTTTTTAAGCAGCAAAGCATGTCTGAAAAGATCCTCCCTTCATCAATGTGCAGGCTATAACTGAATGAAAATATATTACAAATTACTGTCAGTTTTACTAGTGGCAATTTGGAAACCCTGGCCTCCAGCGGTATGTGTTTGATTTCTGGCTTCCTGAATTCCATGAAGTCTGCAATTATATAAATGTGGAGGTGTGACTTCCAACAGACTGGCATCCTGCCCAGGGTAACCCATGCCCTGCGCTCCAGGTTCACTTTAACTTCTTTATGGAAGATAGATATTTCTGGAACCTGTGACTAACTGATATTCAGTAACATATATTCTAGGACATTATAGGATACTCTCTTTTGATACCTGAAGAACTGGTTCCACCAGATGTAAGACCACATTTCCAAATTCTGATATAGATCATTCAGAAAACTAGCAGTCTGAAAACCAACGGAAACCTAACAAGTATAACAGAAAGCCACTCACTAGGTTGCCCACAGAGAGAACATTCTCAAAATGGGGTGTCATAGGATAGTGCTCCATGGCCATGAAGAGGGTGTTGAGAACAATACAGATGGTAATAGCCAAATCCACAAAAGGATCCATAACAATCAGGTTGACAATCTCCTTGATCTTCAGCCACACCGGGCAGCACTCCCAAATCAGGAATGTGTTTGCAAACTTGTACCAGCATGGAGGACACTTGCGCTGGGACTCCTCGAGCTCTGTAAGGTCAGTAAATGGAAACAGTAAAGGTGTCATCCTGGAACGTCACAACCTTATTTCCAACAACTTGGATTCAATATAACAGCTGCTGAAAAGACAGCCACCCATTCCAGTTTCTACCACGAAGGCTTTCAGTTAGCTTTCAAAGAAATGCCTCTTGCCTTTTTCCCACCAAAGGAAAAAAGCAAAGTATGTCAATCTGACGAAAAACTAAAGAGAAGGAGCAACACAAAATACAATTACCCTCAACCAAAGTGTTGGTGATGACACTCATGACACTGTTTGCTCGTTCTTTGCGGCCAAAGGATGTATTGAGCTGGTCCATAGATACCATCAGGGAGCCCGAGAGCTTCTTCTTCACCTCCACCTCTGTAGTGGGCTGTCAAAAAGGAAAATAGCACTGTGAGGAAAATCACTGGGAACTGCTATGCTGTCTGCCCAGCAACACCAGGGGTAGCCCCAAAGGAATGCTTCGTTTGGTGCCTCGGCTGCTCAGTTTCTTTTTGCTTTTACTTTTTTTTATCTAAGTATCACTTGTGTATACAAAATGTAAGTACAAAAATGTACTCGCAATTCGAGCATCAACCTTTAAAAAACACCATGGTGCATTCAGACATAGAAGGGGTAGTCACAGAGATGTCTCTATTAAGCTCTGAAATATTGTTGTAAGTATGTGGCTTTCAACAGAAGAATAATGGGTAGAACATGCAACTGCACCCTACTGATAAAAAACAACTTGATCAGCCTAAGCTGGTTCAGCTGGTTAACCAGTTTATTATAGTTGACCAGTTTAAGGTACTGTATGTTTTCGCATGATGGTTTGATGGTTTAACTGGTCATACCAGCTTACAGTATGATGATTGTTCTAGCTGGTCTAGCTGGTCATACCAGCATGACCAGCTTGACGGTCTGGCCACACCAGCATGACCAACTGGTGACCCACCCAAAGAACAGCAAGAGCTGGCACATGACCATCTAAAACCATCTTAGATAATCTTAGACCAGCTAAAACCTGCTACCAGCATAAGCTCATCTTTTCGCTGTTTTTTTTCAGCAGAACACTCATTAGCATATCCATTACTGTGTTTGTGAAGTTAGTTTTAAAGGTTTAAATTAGAATCCACAGTCAAATTCAAACTCTCTCATCAAAGGGCACAATAGGTACATTTTTCCTTAAGTCTTACCAAAAAGCCCCGTTTCACTAACCCAAAGTAAGTGTTAGAAACCACATATAAGAAGGGTCTGCAGTACTTGCAGAGGTTTACATGCATGGACAGGCATCAAGTTAGACAAAGTATTACAGAAATAAAAAATGAGTGGAAAGCATTGCTTATTACTCATGCTAAATGAAAATTATACAGATATTTGATTTGTGAGGTAGAAAAGGGTACTAAACTACCATGTTAACTATGATGAAAAATATTTGTGATTTGCCAGGTAGGTGAGATCTAACCAATACATAAAAAACAAAATTTTTTACCTTGTAAGACATAAGATATGGGCAGTACAGTCGCTAATAATGCAGCCTCACACCCCCAGGCTCATGGGCTACATTTACTGATTTAGCAGACACCTTTCTCGAAAGTAACATACACATCCCACCTCTTCCGGAAGTTCCGGGAGTCTCCCACATATTGACAGCAACTCCCTGACAACCACGAATGATGCAATATAACATCATTCCGCTATTCAGCAGGGGAGCAGGCGAGATGTTCACCGCACCCCCCTCTCCTGTCTCCCTCGGTCGACTAATCTTACCGCCAGCTCCCCCCTCCCGGTTCTCCCTCATCCCCCTCCCTGAAATCAATATGCCTAAGGTGGGGTGTCTGCATACGAGTGAGGAGAGCTTGGTGTCAGAGTACAGAATCAGCTAGCATCTAGCGGCCCTGGAGTAGTTCAGGTTTGGGGCCTTGCTCAAAGGCCCAATGGTGATATATACTGACAGGCTATGACCTTCTGAAGATGGGTACAGATCCCAAACTTGCAGAGCTACACCCCTACCTCCCCACGTGGATTTTGGTGGCTCACTGCAGCCATGGTCTGTGAAAATGATCATAGAAGACAGAAGGATGCAAAGAAGATACAAAAAAAAACAAAACACCTTCTCATGCTACTATGGGCTAGCAGGCCTTTCTTGTGTTTCCTTTGCACATTCGCAAAATCCCATGCACTCAGTTTTGAACTAAAACTATGCATTCCTCCAGCTGACAGTCAAGTTAAAGTCAGTGGTTAGCAAGTCCTTGCGCAGCCACTTAAACAAACCAGCAGGCTTCAGCTTTGTTTGTGGCGCACATCCTATTCATTTTCCTGTGGTTGCAAACCCCCTATTCCATACATTAGCTAATTCCAAGACGTGGAAGGCAACAAACAGGAAACGATGTTTGCTTGCTGTGCCTGTGTACAGCGTAGTGGGTTTTTTTTAGTTTCAAATCTGGCATCGCGGGGCAGCATACAGAACATTCAGATAGGAAGAAAAGAGAGAAGAGACAGGGAAAAAGAAAATAAAGGGACATCCCAAAAAGAGAGGGAGAAACAGTGCCATGCCTAGACTGAACTAGTCATTGACTTCCTTACGCTGTTGTCAGAAGCTGCCTTATCTATTTTCACCTCAGGCAGTAGGCGTCCGGGCCCGATGAGCGACACCACTCCGTTGCAGTCCACTGTGCTGTTCCGCTTGCCGTGATAGCCGCTGTAGCTGCTGCGGCGGTAAGGGCTGAAGAGGGAACCTCGCCGCTCGTCGCTCTCCTCCACGGTGCTGTGCTCGTCATCCGCAAACTCGTTCTCGGAGCCCACGTCTTTGCCGCGGCCCTTGAAGCTGAAGATGCTGCTCTTGCTGTTACGCCGAGAGGGGAAGGGCGAGCCTGGGATGCTAAGGAGAGACTGGGGAGACGGGTGTGGGAGTCGGGGGGGGGAGACGTGGGGTGTCTGGTTCTGTTCGGCTAGCTACAAGTATTGGTGTACGAGCACGTCTGGATTAATTTGGTCAGCTATACATTCAACATTATCCGTAATATATGAAAATATCTCAAATTAAACATCTAGAATACATAAGAAACAGAGTAGGAGACTGGAGCAATTATAAGCAACTTGCTATAACCAAATAAATGACAGTAAAACCAAGCTACATTACTGGCTACAGAAGAACAAATTACATATTATAGTGAAATGAAATCGCACAAGTTTACCAGGTAAGTTTACCTGGTATGTTTACCAAGTATAAAAGTGATTACTTCCCACCTGTTAATGCTGACTTTTCTTCTAAGTAATTATTTAACAGAAATTGGATACAGATTGACAGATTTCTACCTTGGTGCAGTTCCCATTGGCATTATCAATATATGGCTTTAGATCAGGGTCAGCGTCATGGGGGGCACTCGCAGGCCATGACCCCCAAATGAACCATCGAGCCCCCTCTAACACCACCCACTAAAGACGCCGTCTTTTATTTTATTTAATTTTAATTACGTTTCTTGTTAGCTGGAATAGCTAACCCTGCCCCCCCTCAGGTCTGTTCAGGTACAGACACTGCTCCAGCTTAAACGCTCACGCTCCCATTAAGGCTGCAGTCCGACCAAACCGGGCTCGCCGAGGTGCCCCTCTCCTCCGTACCTGGTTCATGATAGAGGACTTCCTGCCCAGCCTGTTATCCGGGAAGCGGAATCGGCTCCTTTTGCTGCCGTCGTCGGACTCCGACTTGACGAAGCGCTTCTCGCTGTCGCCCTTCTCCTCGCTCTGCGACTGCTCCTTCTGCCGCCACTTCTTCTTGCGGTTGCGCCGCTCCTTGGCGCTCTTGGAGCTCAGCTTCGACATTTCCGACGAACTGCAGGATAGGTGCCCGCCGCCGTCGTCTTCCACCACGTCCTCGGACACGGTCCCGGCGGAGGTTGCCATAGCTGCCGCCTGTGACGTGGAATGATAGCGGGGAATCGACAAGGACGGCGCGATGTGAAAACATGTAACTCATACCGTAACGCTGCTATTTTGAATATGCAGTGAATAATACTGGTGATACTTTACGTGGAAGTCGGGAAGCTGTGTGAAATGTAAATAAAAACAGAGTGCAATGATTTGCAAATGATGCAAACCCATATTTGATTGGAAATAGAATACACAGTATCAAATGAATGAATATAGCACTTGCAGAAGCAATAGGGGAACTACTTCCACCACCGACCTGGATGATGCAAAAGCAGCCATTCTGCGCCAGTATGCTCACCACACAGAAGCTCAGGTGGTGAAGGGGCAGGAGAGAATTCACCCATTATATATGGGGGAAGATTAGGAGGCCAGATTTGATAGGGCCTCAGTGGGCAATTTTAGCGAGGGCAACAGGGTACCACCCCAACTCTTTTGAATGATTCCCAGAGATCCATTATGACCTCAGAGAGTCAGGACCGCAGTTTTACATCTCATCCAAAGAGCAGCACCATTTTTATGGCACAGTGACCCTCGTCACTGCACTAGGATCCATGCAGACCACAGGATGGGCTAACCGGTTGGCCACACCTCTTCTAACTGTAACCCAACTTTTCATAGTTGGTCTCCCATCCAAGTACAAGCCAGGCCCAAAGCTGCTTAGCATCAGAAGGATTACCCAGTCTGGACTGCAGGTAGTGTGGCTGCTGGCTAACAAATGTTGGAACTGAGAAATTTTATTGTTTTATAAGAAATATATGCTGAATTTGATGCCAGCAACAAGACTTAGAGGTTCTCCACTCTGTGAAAGACTGAGTGATAATGCCTTTACGGAATCTACGGTACATAATATCATTAAAAGATTCAGAGAATCCGTAGAAATCTTTGTACGCAAAGGACAAGGCCAAAAACCAGTATTGGATAGTCTTGAAAAACAGACATGATTCTATAGTGGCCACTTCTGAAAACCAATGTCTGTGAATTCAGTTTGTCGCTGCATCAACAAATTCAGGAAACTCTACCATTCAAATAAGAAACCACATCTAAACATGATCCAGAAATGCCATCAACATCTCTGGGCTCAAGCCTATTTAAGATAAACTGAGGAAAAATTAAGAACTGTCCGGTGGACTGACGAAAGAAAATTTCAGATTCTTTTTGGATATCTTTGGCATATCATTAAATGAAAAATACAACAAATTGGAGCCCGAACTGTTGAACAGTTGAAATCCTATATCAGGTAAGATTGGGACATCATTTCACTTTCAAAACTCCAGCAACTGCACTCCTCAGTTCCCAAACGTTTACAGAGTGTTGTTAAAAGAAGTGGTAATGCAACACAGAGGTACACATGCCCCTGTCCCAACTGTTTTGAAATGTGTTGCTGGCATCAAATTCAAATTGAGCACATTTTTGTCATAAAAAAATACAATTTCTCACCGTCAGCATCTGATCTCATGTCCCTTCTCATCTCATGTTGTATTTGTTATTTTCAATTAAATATGGATTTCTATCATTTGTAAATTATTGCATTCTGTTTTTATTTACATTTTACACAGAGATTAACCCAACGTTTTTTTGCAAAACAGGGTTGTATAAGAATCTAAGAACACAGACATGGCACATTATAATCCATTGATAAAGCATCACAAAAATGCTATAAATATTTATAAAAAGGCTTAGCACATTATAGCTAGGGCTGGACGATATGGCAAAAATTTATATCACGATATATTTCTTAATTTTGGTTGATACGATATAATTCCTATATCGATATGGACAATATTAAAAAGCCTCAGGATTTATTTGTATTTAGCCTTTACAAACAAGAAATGTGAAATAAA
>JAODKM010000037.1:3250302-3267288 GCA_026780845.1 Petrocephalus sullivani | reverse complement strand
ATAAACAAAAAAATATTAATGAAAAGATCTTAAAATTTTTATAATGTTTTTGTGATGAATGAGAAAAACCAACACCGCGCTCTAAAATGATTCCCTAACTAGTACTTGGGTCCCCCCCCCCCCCCCCCTTCATTCAGAGCAATGTAAGTATATAAATATGCCTGACCAATACATTTGGTGTAAATGTTAGTATAATTAGAAGCATGAACTGGAAATCAAGAATGCATGGCTGATAAAATAGCCATGCAATCAACTGCATAGTCCAAACAAGCTTAAATGCTATAGCACAAGCTTTAATGCATTAATCCAAACTGCTAGTCACTGCCATTAAAACGATACATCTATACCATTAAGGGTACAATGGTTACCAAGTGTTCTGGTCAAGTACTTCCATTAGGGACCCCATCTACTGGATGCATGAAACAATATATTCAAAAATAGGTGACAAATCATGTCATGTATTGGTTTAGAACAGAGTCTACATGGAAAGACTAGCATTTCGTGATGCACCCAGAAACACACAATGCATTCACTGTCATCATTGTCCGTTTGCAGACTGGAGAACACGCATAACTCAAAAGCGCATAATTTTCTATGCACTTTTTTTTACTCATGTACCTGATGATAGAATACTACCCATACTGTATCAACATTTGTGCTTAGAACTGACAGTCAGTTGTCAGCAAAGACACATGACGCATCACAATTCAAGCTATAGTGATGACTATTAATAAACTTATTGTACAAGTATTTCAGGTTGCTTGTAGAAATTCTGTCCATTTTCAGTTAAAGTCTCCTCAAACCCCCTTTTTATATTATTAAACCAGATGAACTAGGCATAAAGCCAGAGAATCCATGGATGTGATGCAACAAGCATCAAGCTTACTTCCATATGATTCTAATATTCGATGAAGTACTAGCTTGATATCACAAAACTTTTCTGGAACAAAAGTGCAAACTTCTTACCTATTTCATTTTTTTACAGTAGAATATATTAATGATGTTGATCAAGACTACATCCACCCATCTTTCATAAGCACTTATCCAATATACTGTCAGGATAATCCTGGAGCCAATCCCAAGAAGCACAGAAGACACCCAGGGTGAGGTACTAGGCCATCATAGTACAAGAATTTAATACAGTCTGTCTGTAAATTTACAAACATCTGGCAACCCTGGTCATAGGGCACATACACTGAGGGAAAATCAGAGGCATCACTTCACGTAATCTCGTCTTTGGAGTATCAGAGGATACTAGAGCTCCCAGAGGAAACTCATCCAAACACAGGAAAAACATACACACTCTTCATACACACAGCCAGGGGCACAAATGCAACCCAGAACCCTGGAAGTATGAGGACACACTTCTATCTAAGGGGCTATTATGTTGTCACATATGGCGTTATTAAATTATGAATAAAAGAATGAATGGGTATAATTTTTTATAAACACTGATTACTTTCCTATTTAATTAGAAATAGAATGTATTAGCTGTAAAAAAAACACAGTTACGTAAATACAGGCTGCAACAGTGTTTCTCCGTCCAGTTCTCTGGGAGCCCCAGACAGTCCTCATTTATGCTCCCTCCCAGCTCCCACCTCCCACAGTTGGCAGGGAGCAAAAACACGGTCTGTCCGGGAGTCCCAGAGGGGCGGGTTGAGAAATGCTGGTCTAGAACCTGAAATTTCAGCTTTTCTGGAGCACAAAATGTCAAGGTAGTAAGCCAATCCTTTCCCTTCTTAGACAGACTGAGAACTCTTTTAACCTTTCGTTAAAGCTTATTATTATTGTTATTATTGTTAACTTATTATTATTCAGCGTGCAGTTTGTGATCATTCCATAAATCACTGCCAGTTATAAAGAAAATTAAAATAAATTAAAGTGAACAGAAATCAATACAGAAAACATTAAAAAGCAATTTGTTGGGCCAAACTCATAAATAGCTAATATTATAAGAAAGCGGGTGACTTGAGAAGCATCATGCAGTATAGAATAAACCACATACTAGGCTTGGCAGTCTTTGTTAAAAATGAATACACAGGTTCTTTGAGATCTTACTAAATTGTACAGTATTCATAATTATGGAAATAAAAAAGTACATTAGTGACCAAAAATATTGGCACATCTGCAGTTTTTTCAAAGAAATGTTGACATTACAAATGTTTAGTGTTAACACAGTATTTTGTTCATTTGCATTGAAACAACACAGAAAAATTGGAAAAAAAAAACAAACCTAATCTTATTTCACACAGAACACCAACTGACACCTTTTATAAGATGTAAGAAATAATTGCGTTTCAAGCAGGTAATCCTGCCTTAATTTATATTTAAACTTATCTGTAACACCTTACAGGTGCTGGCAATTCAAAAGTCACACATCCAACCATTTTAAATAGAGGGAACCTGAGCCAACCAGGATGATTGTCTAAGGAGATAAGTACTGTAGAAAAGCATGGGCAATTGCACAGCTACAAGTCTATCTCCAGGGACCTTCACACTCCTGTGTCCACTGTATGCAATGTTATATAATGAAGTATAAGGTACATGGCACTGTAATCAGTGACTGGCCTGAATGGAGACATGATGGAAAGATGATGTTCTGGGCTTGCTTTGCTGGATGCTTTAAACCAGTGCATGGCATCATAAAATCTAAAGATTACCAAGGAATTTTGGAGTGCAAGGTAGGACCAAGTACCAGAAAGCTTGGTCTCTGTCATGGGTTTTTCAGCAGGATAATGACCCAAAACACACTTCACAAAGCTTCCAGAAATGATTTCAAACTAGCTGGCCAACAATGAGTCCTGGACTCCCACAGACTACTCGCGAAAAGCACCGTAAAGAGCAGCTGGGAAAAGGCCCCCATGAAATCTTGGTGACCTACAGCAGAGGTGCAAGAAGATCATTCATAGCAAGAGGAAGCGTTTATTCTTTTGCATTTATTCTTTCCGAAGTTTGTCCTGCAAAATATTAAGTCTAGGATGCTGATATGTTTTTCAATACAATTGATAAGAGTTCTGTGTGAAATAAAAGCAGATTTATCTAGTTCCATATTTTTATCATTTGTGTTGTTCTAAAGGAAAAACATATAGTAACACAGAAACATTTGTAATGCCAAAATTTTTGTGGTACAACTGGTACATTATCAAAAAAAAAAATGCAGATGTGCTGTCATTGTATGTACTGTATTTTTAACACACAATCCTTACTAAATCATACGTTTTCAAACCCTTTTCTCTAAGTTGCAAGCTACTAGTGTCCCTGAAAACTAGAGCTAAAATTCTGAGCAGAATCTGTGTCTTGTAATTTTATTTTTACCTTGCACTAATGAATCTTACATGCGCAGAAAATTTTGACTTGACAGGAAAGGATTCAGCAGGTATTATTCCTTTAAAAGAGCTGGAGTCTTCAAAAAATTCTGATTACCTCATGATCCTGACCAAGGTAACCACATAGATGATGAATGGGTGCATAGATGGATGGATATTTCTGATTATTTAAACCTGCTCTCCAAAGAAAATATTACAAATGACCATAAATGAAGTTGTATAAATACAAGTTAAAACTTCAATCATTTAAAACTAAGAAGTTTCTATTTGCACCCATGTGAAAATAGCAATACAGCCATACGGCATTTGTTCACCTATTTACAACAGGCTGCCTGGCTCCCAAAAAAAAACCTAAACACTATGTTGCATGCATAGTTGCATGTCACTTCAATGGCTGAAGGGACCAAAGTGGGATTGCAATATAAAAGGGAGGCTACATTAAACAGAAAATGTACCCTTCATCTAGCAACAGTTGGCTAGCTGATGGCACACAGTAATCTTGCTAACTAGCATTAGCAGTAGCTACAAGCCATACAAATTAATTTCCCACAATAGGGGAGAAAATTTAGATTTTCAGTGGTGCCATAAAAACGGTGTGGATTCAATAGCATTCGCCATGGATTTTTTAGTGGAACAGCATTTTTGGCTGCTGACACCAGGGTGCAAATAACATTTGGCAGCTACAGCATATACACCCGGGTGCAAATAGCATTGTTCGCTACTGACACCAGGGTGCAAATTAGCATCTGCCTTAACTACACCAGTCCCAGAATGTGTCCTGAAGCTGTTCCTTTGAGAAAAGTTCTTTCCACTAAAATATATATGTATGTATGTATAAATGCCTGAAACTGATGATTTTAGAAAAATAATTCTGAACTGGAAATTCTTTTTTTTTTTTTTTTTAATAAAGAGAGGACAGATTAGATTGACAGCAGACTGCAAAGCCTATCAAAAATGTATTGTACCATTTTTGAATGTTTTTGATTTTAAATGCTCCTTTTCAAAATAATATTTTTAGTAAAACCAAAAAGAAATGACAGCCTCAGTCAGCCTTAGTGTTTAAATTGGATCTCACCTGGAATGACAGAGATAGTTTTCAAAGCTCGGAGAACTCTGAACGTTCTCAGCGCAGACACATTCCCCAGGTCCACAAACTCTGTCACATATCTGGAACAAGGGAGGATCACATACAAACGACAAATGACAAATACACACACTCACGCAAGAGCACTGTACGACAGCCACCAGGAGGAACATCACTCACAGAGCCTTGTCCATCGAGGGAAGAAAAAAAGGAAAACGAGAAACACATCTAACACCGACCCCGTTTCCCATGCCAACCCCTAGCTCTCTTACCTGGGATTACAGAAATAGTTTTCAAAGCCCTCAGCACCCTGAATGTGCGCAGAGCTGAGACATTGCCTAGGTTTACAAACTCTGTTATATACCTGCAGAATCAAACCAAAGTTACATGTATCTGTTGCAAAAGGTAACAGTTATGGAAGATAAACGAATAAGTGAATCCGGCATGTCAATGACCACATTTAGCCACTGTTGACAGTCATTTTTGCCTAATCTGTTTCAACTCCATCTGGAGGTAGTATAAGGGTATGTGACCATCAGCATTAATTCTCTTGAACTGCAACCCACGATACAGATGCACATGGATGCTGAATTCTGGAGACATCTAAACACCCATATTCTGGGACTTGTCTCTGAATGGTGGCTGATAGATCCAATTACATCAGCACAGGAGAGCATTTAGGAATATCACTGTATTTTACTGTACTTAATTGCCGTCACAAATGTTGCACTTGTGCACAAAAAGAACCAGTTGCTCCTCAACTTACTTGGCATTATGATGTCTGTGTGTCTTTGGATGTCTTCTGCTTATAAACCTGATCCCATTTCTCACTCTCTCTCAATAACACCAAGTAACAACAAGTACCCCAGAACTCAGAACAATAAAACCAAATATACGATTTAGAATTTAAATTCCCCTTAGTCCTAATAGCTCTTACTTCTTCAATACAAAGCTGAGGAAAAATCTGATGAGCTGATGTTATCATAATGCATATAAGTTTATGCTAGTGGAGGGCTCTCAAAGTGCGGCCAGTTAGCGAGTGCCTCTTTTGCAGCTTGTAATTTCGTGCAGTAGAAGGCAATCGCTTATCTTGATGGCTTATCAGAATATCCAGAACGAGAGAGAAAGACAACAGGCCAAAAGAAATGAGAAAAATGGAAAGGTTGGCAGGAAGAGGAAGGGGAAAAACCCTTTAAGTACTAACAAAAATAAATTACGAAGTAGTAGAGCGGTATAATATTGCAGAATTCCCTGCATTGTGTCATATTACTTAGAAAACAAAGTATTTATTTTAATTTCTGTGTTTTTTCACCAGCACATTTGTGTGTGTGAAGCCCAGCACCAGACACCCCCTACAGTATATAACGATATCTCGTTAAAGTTATTCCTCCAGGCAGCTCGCATAATAATTGTCTAACACAGCTACCGGATTCGGCTGCATGCAACTGGCTGCAAAAAAATTCCAATCCAGAGAAATGCCTTTAAACTGAACTTTTTAAAATTACTGGTTGCAAAACTGATAGACAAGTGGACTTCTTCCTCCAGTAATGAAAAAGCTGTAAATGAGTAAGCATGTGAGCTGGTACTCACGCCATGGAGATCACCATGAAGTCCAGCCAGTTCCATGGGTCCCTAAGGAAGGTAAATCCATCTACACAGAAACCACGTGCAATGATTTTCACAGCTGATTCAAACGTATAAATTCCAGTGAAGGTGTACCTGGAAGAGAAGACCATAAACAAGCTTAACATAGTGCGCTTTCTATCGTTTCGTACCACAGTGAAATATTTCCTGCACTTGCAGCTTTGTCAATTCTGAAATTTGTCAATTTAATTAAAAATAATTAAAAAATATTTTCTGCCTTTTGAAGGTTGTGTGAAATGTTAAATACAAATGGTCAGTTCCAGAGATGTTTGCTAAAAATTAATTTAATGCCTAACAACCCCACAACCACTCCACCCATCCCCGGGTCAAAACCCATAAATTTTCCTGTCTTTCACATACGGTAGTTGAAATAGAGCCAAGTATTATCAAGTTGCTCATTTGTCAATCACCAAACATACAAAATGTACATAAATGCACTGAATATAAGTGAACCTATATTATTTAATCCATAGTTAATCCATATTCAACAAAGGCACAGAAAACTTCAGGCAATGCAGACTCCTGGCAGAACTGCAGTCAAATCTAGGGAATCATGCATCAGTAGGTACTTACTCCACTTGTTTGGACCACTCTGGAGGATTGCTAAAAGTCATGAACACACAGTTGGTCAAAATTGTACACATAATGATCATGCTGAATAATGTGAGAAAGGTTAAGGAAACCACTTCATCAGAACTGAAAAGGAAAACATATAAAACATACACATGTAATACAACCTGATTAAGTGTTTAACTTAATTTCAGCTTGCATCTGAATCTATAATACACCCTGTTACCTAAATGTGATGATCTATAATGATCAAGTTTGCATTCATGTGTTTTAATTTGTTGGCCACATTGTTGGACACAATGCTTTCAGAAGGAGATTGCTGTCATCTGATAGTTTAAAAGGAAAACGGCAGCATGCAATAAAGATACAAATTCTTATGAATCCTTTGTAAAACTATCCAAAGTATCTCCGAAAATTCCCAAGGATTCTTTACCACAAATGTAACACAGTAAGAGCTTGACAGCTGAGCTGCAGAATGTCACGCTCAAGCTCACACAGATCAGACACTATGAACATTAGAGTCACCACTTCACCTAAACTAGACTCTGGGGGAAAATCTGCATGAACACAGAAAAAACATGCAAGATCTGCACAAACAGAACCTGAAATGAAAGTGAAACACCTAACAGTCCTAAGATAACAACTTAGATGGACAGACAGCACTACAGCCCCTCTAGAACATATCTTTTTCAGTTTTGGGGTGAACTGCCCATTTATCATCATTAAAATCAATACATGGCAAATGGTGTACTGTCATTCTGTATCACCAGTATAGCTGCCTTTCACCTCAGTTATTATTCATTAAAGACAGAGGTGAAGGATCTCCCTAATACAATACATAATCCCTCAGTATCACCTCAGATTTAAGCTTTTCGCTTTGCATCCAGATTCTCTTATTCCTCATTTTAGGCTAGGTGTAACTAACACAACATTATTTTAGGCTAGGTGTAACTAACACAACATTATTTTAGGCTAGTTGTAACTAAGATAACATTATTTTAGGCTAGGTGTAACTAATACAACCTCATTTTATGCTAGGTGTAACTAATACAACATTATTTTAGGCTAGGTGTAACTAACACAACATTTAACATTTTGGCAACGTTAATGTCCCAAGAACCATTTGAAAGGATATGAATGTATCAAAATTTTAATAGCTATTCGCCTAACAAGATTAAAAGGACTTATGAAGTACAAGGCAGGTGTGGCACTGAAGCGGAAGATTGTTTTCCCTCTATTGAGCACTATAAATGTCTGTGGAGAGAAAGAGAGAGAGAGAGAGATAGAGAGAGAGAGAGAGAGAAATAAACATTAAATATGTCATAATATCAATTTCAAAACCACATGATAAAGAAGTCCTATGGAAAACATACATTAGTGTACTCGGCCGCATTGTTTCAAATGAACCATAAATTAAAACTGAATAAATAATATACAGGTCTGAAAGATTTCAGTAATAAAAAAAGAATAGCGACTACATGTACAGAAAAGTCTTAAACAATATTTGAAAAGATGCATATGACATTTGTAACAGTAAAACTGTATGACTGAAAACAGAAATGAGTCAGATTTACAGAAAAGGGGAATTGCTCAAGTTTTTCTTGACAAATATTACAGAAGAAAGCCAAAGTTTACTCCTTCCATATGAGCTCTCCAAGACAATCATAGTCATTCTCCTCCTTGTGGTCAGACTCACTCGTAAACTGTGTGATGTATTTGTGAGAGATTTAACAAGAACAGGCAGGCAGTAGACAAGAACTGGTCACCAAAAGACATTTGTCATCCGCTGTATGGAAACATTTTGGATTTCATATAGACGATACTGAGCCCACCACCAACTTCTTTGACAGATTATGTTCATATATTCTATTTGGCTATATCTTTTTCAATTTCCAGCTTCTTTTTCTTTTCTAAGCATTACATTGTTTATTGCAAAATTTTTAAATGCTGCAATGTGCATTTTTCCTAATATTGTTCAGCCCGAATTCTGATCCTTGGAATTCATGGATCCTAGAAAATCCATGGATCCAAGAAAATGTCCCATGCATTGAGGCTTAAAGACGTACAGGATGCCTGGGTGAGAAGTACTGGAGGAAGATTTGGAGCAATACATAAACAAAGTCACTGACCTGTCGGATTGCTAGCACAATAACCCATCCATCCATTTTTTATAACTGCTTGTCAGGGGGGACTGGAGCCTATCCTGTAAGCTTTGGGCACAAGCCTGGGAACAACCCAGGATGGGACACCAACCCAACCATCCATCTTCTGGAACCTCTTATGCTGCTCAGGGTAATAGGGGTCCAGAGCCTATCCCAGAAGCTCAGGCAAGAAACAACCCAGGACAAGAGGCCAGCCCATCAGAGGGAACACTGACACACCAGACACACACAACTGGGTAACTCCAAACAGCCTCAGCATGTTTTTGAACTGTGGGGGGGGGGAACCAGAGCACCCAGAGGAAACCTCACGACAACATGGGCAAACTGCACACACGGGAAACCCAGGCAGAGCCGAGAACCCAGGTCACAGAGGTGTGAGGCAACAGTGCTAACCACTGCACCACCATGGGGTGCCAGTCCATTACAGGGAATACTCACACATCCACATCTTTGGTCAATTCGCTTTCGGTTCGAGGGGGGCTGGAGCACGTGGAGGAAACCCCACAATGATACAGGGAGGACATGCAAACACTGCGCTACCCTGAATGTTGTGGTAATATTGAGTCACATCCCTAGCCCCAGTATGGGGGGTATTCCCCGTACGTGGATTATTTGTTTAGCCGGATGATCGTTGTTGACAATTGCTGACGATTTGGCATGACCCTAGATCTGTCCGGTCTTCAAAACTTGCTGGATGTATTGTTATAGCAACACATCCTAATGCTCAAACCTGCTCAGAGCAGGTTTGCTCTGTATAAGCATGGATTATCTTGCACACAAGTGAGACCTACTGTTTTGTCCACTTTTAACTTTAATATGAGGTATGTCCACCTTTTGCAGCAATTACAGCAGCAGATCTCTCTGACATAGTGTCGGTATATTTCCTGAGAACTTCAACACTAAAGGTATCCCATGCCTTCTGCAACTCAAGCTAAAGGCTTTCTTTTAAATGTACAATAGATCTGTCCAGTTTATTTTCCAACTCGTCACAAATGTGCTTGATGGGGTTGAGGTCCGGATTTAGCACAGGGATTCTCCATATGAAGGCTCTGTTCTATCGTTTGTAGAGCATAATGATCACTTTGTAGATTTCATTTGTTTTATGGGTATTTTAAAGGCCAATTCAACAAAAACAACTGAAACCTTTTAAATATGCCAAGTGTTATAATAATTTTGGCCACCACTGTATATTCTCATTATGAGATACCAGTTTGAAATATATTTTTCTACTTCACTTTAACCTGTTCCCATGTCCTGGCTTCTGTTTGGTCTGGAATTCTAACAATTGCAGAATAACAATAATAAAGACTACGTATGCATTTCATTTGTTGGCCACTTGTTGCCAGGCTTCTTTTCTGGTCTGGGCTGCTTTTGCTACACTTCCTTAATTCCTTAAGTACACAATAATTCTTTGGAGTCGTCATATCGCTCAAATAAAAGGTCCTGTCCAGCTTGAGTGAAAAATTGTGGCGTTTATTTTTCGTAATTTTGTAGAAGCCAATGAGACTTGCCGATCATAAGTTCTAGACTCAATATACATATAGGCTTTTCAAGAAGTGCAATCAGCTCGGATGATGGGATCCAGCTAAGCTAATCCACTCCTGAAGTACGTTCAAAGAACCGACTTAACCGGATGAATTTCACCGCCATTAACTGATCCAAGATGAGGCTTCTGATCTTGGATGATTTAAGCGACGTACAGAGAATACCCCCCATGGTATTTGCCCTTTTAAATAAGACTTTTTCCAGACTTTTTTTTCCCCCAAGACCTTGACTTAATGTACTTTTATACATGTGTGCCTATTCTTTTGTTGAGATTATACCTGTGTTTAGTAGAAACTTTCAAAATGACACAATGAATCAAAGAATGAAGAATTGACAGCAAATTATTTTACTGAGAGTAATTTTTAATTACTCTCATGAAAATCACAAAAGTGCATAAATTTTACAAACGTTTCATGAATTCAGTCTTTTCACTCGCTTCTTTCTTCCCATTTTTAAGGTAACTGAACTCTATCTTATCATTATAACTCACAAAAAAAATTGCAATAAAAAGTCCCAACCGTACAATCCAATTTTTAAACTTTGGGTGTTATAATTATAACTAAGTTCGGAAACACGCAACGACCCATTTCTGCTGGTAGCACTGGGCTATAGCTACTGTAAATGTGGGAACAAACTGGTCCGACCAAAAAATGCATTTTCTGTTCCATAATGCTCCCATAATGAAACATGAAATCCCTTTAAAATGTGCGTGCGTGAATGTCATAACCTATTCTCTGTTTGTGTGCAGTCTGCTCATTATCTACGCCCATAATGAAGAGATAACCAATCAGCCTCTGTTTAGGAGGGAAAGCGTGCACAGCATCACTTTGTACCTGCTGGAGCCTGAGCCTGTGGCTGTCACCTTATGAATTAGATCTTAAGCGATCATCCCAGGCCTTTTTCCGCGACCAAACCGTCCGCTTCCCGGAGAGCAGAAGAACGGTGGTCATTGCATTTCAGTGTGATGTGGCACGATTTCTTCATTTAATTGTGTGTAATTCAACCCTTCTAATTGTTTTTTCTGGATGGTACACTGGAATGTTCCGTGTTCATATGAAGTTATTTTCCAGATAAATTTGTCACTGGTGTTTTACCCTTTAATTTGAATTTCATGTTGCATGGGAGCGAGTACAAAAAAAAAAAATCTGTTAAAAAAACGGACATGTGCTGGTAATTTTCTGCCAGGACATTATCCGTTTTTGTACAGATTTTTTTTTTTACTGTGTACTTAAGTAAGATGCAAAGCAATGGAATGATGGTTTTGCTTTTCATTACGGTCTCTTCGCGACACTCACTGAAAAGCAATGACTTGTGCACTGCATTTCCTCATGGCATGGTTTCTGCCTGCTGCGCACTGTAACACAATACGTCGCGTATATCGCTTTTCCGTATATGCCGAATGCGTGTTTGCATTTCAAGGAGGCACGAATCCCGGTACCATGGAGAAGACCCACTGAAATGGTGGAAATGCCAGAGCATAAACTTCCCTTGGCTGTGCACACTTGCACAGAAATATATGTGCGTACAAGCAACAAGCTCCACATCACAGGGAGCTTTTAGCTTTGGCGGTGATGTGTCAGGCCAGCCCTCCTGTCTGAAACCAGACACGGTGAACATGCTGGTTTTTCTAGTTAAGAATCTATGAAGTGATAGCTGGAACCTTTTAGAACGAGGATACGGAAGTACAACCTGATGATTAAAACAAAAAAAAAGTACAATAGACTCAGACTTAATGGTTTGGTTTTGATTGCATGAACAACTTGAAGGATCACTTACATTTAGTGTAATTTTTAGAAGAGGTTCTATGAAGTATGCCCCATTTTGTAACTTAATCACTAATTTTTGGTTACACCGTGCTTAAAATGTTTAGGTACGGTATTTAAAATGTCTTATTTTAATGAAAAATTGTAGTTTCTTATTTATTTATTCTATTTATTTTATGTAGTTGAACAACTGAGAAAACCTAAGAAGTTTACAGAAATGCCTTTATTTTTAAAATGATATTTTTATTTTAATTTTGCAAAATATTAAGTTGTTCTGATAAAGTACTGAACAAATGTTTTACTTTTTGTATTTTTATACTAGTTTGTTTGTATGTTTGAGCTTGAGAAATACACATTTAAAAATGATCAGTAATCTGTGCATTTTCCTTGATAACCAAAAAGGTAGGCCCCTAATACCATGTTTACTACATTGCCAAAAGTATTGGGATGCCGGCCTTTACACACGCACGAACTTTAATGACATCCCATTCTTAATACATAGGCTTTAATATGGAGTTGGCCCACCCTTTGCAGTTATAATAGCTTCAACTCTTCTGGGAAGGCTTTCCATAAGGTTTGGGAGTGTATTTATGGGAACTTTTGACCATTCTTCCAGGAGAGCATTTGTAAGGTCAGGCACTGATGTTGGACAAGATTGTCTGGCTTGCAGTCTCCACTCTAATTCATCCGGGTTGAGCTCTGTGCATGCTAGTCCGGGTTTTATACACCCTTGGCCGTGGAAGACCTGAATTCGTTGATTTGGAGGGGTGTACTTTCGGCAATATAGTGTATATCGCAATCGCAAATTGTCCACAATAATCGCAATATAACCTTTTTTCCATATCGTGCAGCCCTAACAGAAATTCACCTGGATGTCCTCTCACGGAGTACATAGGCTCCTTCACAGCCTCAACAAATGATGTGACTGCCCTCAAGTTGAACACGTAACACGGGCTCTGATTGGATATCACTCCAGCACATTTGGGTGACCTGCTAGCAAAATCACAACAAGTTTTTAGCTGCTTTTTGGTTATATTACTTTGAAATATTTGGAGCCTTTGTGCATAGACATACTCCAAAATTCTACTATGAGCTATTTTTTTCCCCAGTCCTGTTTAACTTTTTCCAGACTTTCATACAAAATTCCAAACTTTTCTAGGTCTGGAAAACAGTGTTTAAAAATTCCATACTTTTTATGACTTTCAAGACCTGCGCAAGCAACCTGTGAGAGGACAAAATTCAACTGACTGGATCTACTCCGGCCATAACCAGTTGACACAACAGCAATAAGAAAGCACTCAGTAGCCCACACAAAAAAGGGGCACGGAGTCAGCGGTAAGACGGGAAGCAGCACGCGGTGTAGTCAAGGAAGAGAATGCGCTACCATTTTGGGACACCTTCCATTTAGAAGCAGACTGCACACACTCACTAGGATAAAATCCAAAAGAAATGCTCACATGCATGTACATACCTGCTGAAAAATACTAATAAAATGTAGATCAGATGGGACTTAATTTCGGTGAAGCTTTTGCACATTTCACAATGCACAGTGCAGCACTAAAGGGGGGAAGAAGAAGAAGCAGGCGGAGGCACTGCGGCAACATTATATGAGAGATAGAAGCAGCACGTGAAATGTGTGTGTGTGCAGTGTGAGAGTAGCACCAGCACTTCCATGTCAAACCCCTTCATTCCCACTATGAGCCTCACACCCCCTCTGGGAAAAGGCTGCTCTGTATGCCAATGTCTGGAATTCACAATTAGGCCCGACTGCTCCTTAAACCAAAGGTTATGCTGGACTGGAGACTCACCTCGATCGCTGTGTGAAAGAGCACATTCAGTTGGCAAGGTCTTGCTTTATTCCCCAGCATGACCAGGAGGCCTGAAATGGAGGATGGGCCACTTTCCTGTATACCCACCTCCCCCTTTAAGTGCACCAGCCTGCTTGCACTGCTCCCCACATTTGAACAAACATAAGATATCTCATCCTTAGGTGGCACTCTGAATGTACTGCCAAACCATTGAAATAAAACAAAGACACACATGTGCCTGCCTGAGGATATTCCACAAAAGCACATAATTTCTGTACCGGCACAAGTACAGGCACAGCGACTATGGGCCCCATGAAAGCATATCATATCAGGCCCTCGACCCGAACCAATCCAATTATCTTCAAAATTTTTGGGCCCCTGAGGAATAATACTTAATTTCCCACCCTTTACTTCACCCTTGCTTTAGAGGTTTTACATGCAACGTTAACAGCAGTTTAAGAGGTGCAATGCAGCTGACCCCTAGCTTCTGGAATAGGCGACCGTCCTCTTGTACCCAAAGCAGCAAAAATTTGTGTTCAATATAGTCATCACCCATCAGTGCAAAATATAAAAAATAAGGACATATTTTTAAATATACTGTAAATATATTTATATACAGTGGTACCTCGCAGAGATGGGCCCGATCCGATATGATATCGGTATCGGCTCCGATATAGCCGTAAATCCGATATCGGATATCGGTCGGACAGCTTGCGCTGGACCTTAAACTCGACACTGTGTGAAGGTGCTTTCAGACCGAACGCAGCAGGCACTGTGCGCACCGCGAGGTTTGCGCAACCCTCCGATCAACGGCGCTTTGCGCTCAATGCGCTGCGCTGGCCGTGGGCTTCAGCGCAAAAAGAGAGGTGTGGTTTGCGGAACACTCTCCTGTCATTCCGCTGGCATGCCTGTTTCAACAGTAATATTATATAATATGAAGAGCATGTTTATCTTTTATCCATAAAGAAAGGACAATATAAGTTCATCCTGCATTTTGATTTATGTGCAACACACTTTGCTCTTTTTTGACAACACACTTTATGACACTGGAGGGGTTTAGATAACAGGCCCACAGTTAGATGAGCTGATTACTAGTACGCTTAAAATATTAATGAGAGGTATACTGTTAGTCAAAAGTTAGTAATTTGTATAAATTTGGCATATCCTTAGGCTTATTAAATTCGACAGCTCAGCAACCACAACATATTTTAAAAGGTGAAATATTGTGGTTAAACTAGGTGAAGGTGATTAATCGTCATTGCTGACACACCACAGCACGCAACAATGAAATGTGACATTGTGGCACAGCAGGGGGCAGCTATGTGAGCGCCCAGGGAGCAGTGCTTGGGGACGGTACCTTGCTCAGGGTATCTCAGCGGTAGTTGTGGGTCGAAGACTCGAACCGGCAATCTTTCAAATATGCAGTTGTGCCCCTAACCACTACACCACCTGCCTGCCGGCTGGTAAAAAGGTGAAAAGGTGGTGTGGTGGTATTTTTTGCAGATTAAAGTGTGACTTTTTTTTTGGTAAATATTATTTAATTTTCATTTCAGTGTATGAATTATTTTTTTTATTTAGTGTCAATCAATCAACGTAGAATAAGTCCAGATTCTATCATAAACATTTTTACACTCATTCAATGGAAATTGTAAGGTAGTAGGCAGACAACTGATAATGAGTGTATTTAGCTATAAGGACAAAAGATATTAAAAAGCCCTCCGTAATAATGGTAATTTTAGAAACATGAATATACAACACTGGTGGTTTTGCCTATTATAGTGTTTGTGTGTTTTCTCACTATGTGTGTTTCCTCATGCATAGCGCTAGTGTCGCTGTAGTATGCCATCGAGACAGTGCTCAGTGTAAAACCAGTTTTGTAAAAACTGCAGTAAAGTAATAACGTAGTGAAAATAATATAAATTCTGCAGTTCATAACTTCTGACGTCACACTTTGGATTCATATTAAAAAATACGAAACACTGAAAAATTTACTGGCTAACAACACTCCAGAAACACACGTCTAATGTCCTTAAAGACGTCCAAAGAATGTTTTCTATTGGCAAGCTGAACCAAATGACAACCAATTATGATAACTTTTATTCCCCACCCACCCCACCTCCCCTGTGGCTGATAATTACACCAACATAGAGAGCAATAGGGGGCCATCAGACAACTCAAACAGCCCACTGGCCTTTGACCATGTTAATTTGCCTCTGGGAAGAAGACATTAAGGTTGAGGAATTAGGGACTTTGGGGATGGGAGGTTAAACAAAAGAGGGTAATTTTGACATAAAAAAAGGGAGGGGGGCGGGTGCTAAAATGGAATGTCAGGTCACAGAAATACTATAACTAAGGACTGTGACAAGCACAGGGACCTGGGTGCATTTACTAGGGAAGAGAAAAGGAAATCAAACTTCATATTAAGCCAAGGAAAAAACAGGCTAATAGAGGGAGAAATCTCTCAAATTCAACCCTTACCAGAACATCCTTGCTTTCCTATATCTAATACTAATACTAATACTAATACCTATATCTAATACTAACATCTAATAATGTCATTAGATATTAATTCTCAGTCTTTACCTGTTTAAGTACAGCTTAAATTGATGCTGGACACACAAAATAATTCAGTTACCTAATTTGTTTTGTCCAACACTGTTGCATTGAATTGTTGTTTGGTATCAAGTAAATTTCCAAAAACCCTTATCGGTTACGGCTTGTGCTGTGACACAGGCTAACCATACTGGCAGCCCCACCGCAGCCTTGTCCCTCTAAACCCTTATCGGTTACCCTGAATGAAGCAGTTTGCTATCTGAAACAACACCCTTTAGTCACCATGACACTCGTATTGCCCAATATATTAGACAAAATAAGAGAAAATAAGACATATTAGACGTTACAAGTATCATATAATTATTATTATTATTATTATTATTATTATCATTATTATTGTACATTAAATTACACACACACACACATAGTTCTTACACAGAACCACTAACCTATAAAAATAAGAAGAAGCAGAAGGCTTAGAAGAAGCAGCATGTTTAGGAGCCATCGTGGGGCTTAGATAAAAGTTCTCAG
>JAODKM010000037.1:3234760-3245656 GCA_026780845.1 Petrocephalus sullivani | reverse complement strand
ACGGGGGGTCACACCAAATTTTGAGAGCATGATTCACTTACTTTTGCCACATGCAGATATGATATTGGATTTTTTTTCAATAAATTACCAAATATAATAATTTTTGTGTCATTTGTTCAACTAGGCTTTCTTCATCTACTTGTAGGAATTATCAGATAATATTTTAGGTCATTTTCATATAAAAATATAAAATAATTTAAAGAGTTTCAAGAACCACTGTATATGTAGCATTAAATAACCCACCCTAAGCATCATGGCACTGACACTGAGGATGAGGAGTGCCACTTTCACTTACCTCCATTAACTTTCCTACGTTACAAGACCAAAAAATTTCAAAAGTAGTTTTGACAGTAACTTTAGAAGGAAAAATGCATAAAAAGTGACTTTGTAGCAGCTCGACATTTCTACAAATTTGTCCACGGGAAGTTTGGAGCAATACAAATATAAGCAGGACTTGATAAATTGATACTTTGTTAAATGTTTGGTTGTTTCAGTTTCAATTGCATGTTTCAACAATTGAATACTGCTACATTCCAGTTATCTCACAGATCAGAAGTCAGAGCTGGGAATGACATCACACCCAAGTTAACCTTGTTCAAGTACAATAAGTCGGAAAGACATTTAGGAATACCAGGGACCTGATCTCAAAAATCAGAATTTCTCGCTTCCCCGGAAAATTTGTCAGATTTAAGGTATCCCAGTTTAAATGGCCCTTACCTTTGGTCACTGACATTTAGCCCAGAATACCTTCAACCCGACAAGTTACCCAGCTAAGCAAGAAATTCTGCTTTCTGAAACTTGCCAAAGGTCTAGCCAGGTTTTTTGCACATCAGACACCGCAACCACAGATAGTGGTTGGACAGTGCATTTGCGTAACGACTGATTTTATGAAGCACAAACAAGACATAAGTGCAAATAAAAATACATCACCTACTGTTTTGAAGGTGTTTCATAAAACTGGCACACACTGGCAAAGAATAAAAGTCAGCCTTTAGATAAGATCGAATCCATTACCACAGCTGGGTAGCCGAGCTTGAGTCCAGAAAATTTTAATTCTAGGCTATAAATCTGAATTGGCAAACTTAATACTTGAAATACTTGTTAAATTATGACCTTCATTTTAAGTATTTTATGAATATCTATTAAAAAATAGAAATAATAATTTTCAACTAACAAATATATAATTTGTTAAACACAAATGGAACAGAAACACACCTCCACTGCATCCTGTACTAATTATTAACTTCATTGTAACATGAATGTATCCTGCTGAGCACATTTAAAATTGGTTCTAGAACCAAGAAATACGCATAAAGTAGAACTGCCAGGATTAGCTGATGGAGTCGATGACGTCAAGGCTAAATATGCGGTGGGATCAATATTTTAAATCAACACAATGTTTTTAAGTTCTTTTAATGAAATTACCTTTATGGTTTCTAAAATGCTTAAATTCACTATAACAAATGTTTATCACAAAAATTATCACAAAAAAAAAAAGGAGATTTGTACAAAGTTTCAATGGCATCCCACAGAAACACTAGTGCTATGCATGAGCACCTGAAGGGAAAACACGCAGGCACCATTTTGGATAATGGACTTCAAGAGTAGGGAAAACCACCGGAAGTGTTTGTGAAAATGTTTAGACTAGAATCTGGGCTAATTCTACGTTGACTGAAGGTGCCGGTGTGTGTGTTTGTGTATGTTGGACTTGTTGGGACCAGTGTTGTTATCATTAACGAGAACTGAAATGAAAAGAGACACTAAATAAAAGAAAATAATTTGTGAACTGAAGTAAAATGAAAACCATATTTACCAAAAACACCAAAGTCTTTTTACCTTGTTTACCTTGTTTAAAATCTCCTCTTTTAAAAGATGATGAGGCTGCTGAGCTGTCCCTTTCTTCACCGCGAATTCAGTGCTTATCACGTCCGTGATTTACCAATTTGCCAAAACAGTTGCATTTGCTGTGCTCCACTAACCAACTTTAATAAGCATAAGGATATGCCAAATGTACGCAGATTACTAACGTTTGGGCATAACAATACACACCTCATAGTGAGTGAAAATAATGTGCGTATAGTGCCGAAAAGCCAGCATCCATTATCTAAAGCCCAGCAAAAACAGTTTGTTGCTATCAAAATAAAATTTAATTAAACAGTCAATTAGATTTTCTGGAGGAAAATTTGTTATTCAGATTAATAAACCGACTGGTAAGATATTCACTAGTGGCAGCCCTAGCATAAAGCAATACAAAGTTCCTTTGAAAGGCTTTTTCAGGCCCTTCAGTAGCATCTAAGTATTAGAGCCAGCTATGTTGAAGCTACGTTTGCTCTAAAACTGAGATGCTACTGAAGGCCTGATTATCTGTGTCAGGTGTGTTAAATTACAGCACCTATGCACCTAAGCTCTGCAGGGTGGTAGATCTCTAGGGTTGGGCTGCCCTGTATTAAGGTATAACTGTAATAGGTTTATTTTTCTGGATTTATCAGGGAAATTTATCATGGGGAACCTACAGTCAGAAAATTTTATCACCAAGCTATCAAAATACAGGAACAGCACTGCTTCTGAAAATACCATCAAAATACAGTATACCATGGTATTAGATACCACCCAAACCAAAACATCCTGTTCAACTGTCCCCAGCATCCCCTAAAACCTTTAAACGTAACTACTCCATAGAGGCTGAACACTGACTGACTGTCTCCCACAGTCCGGAATGAGTAAGAATGAGTTTTGGACACAGGGATTAATAAAGTACAATAATTATTATTATAAGATGATGGCTAGCGAGCTAGACAGCTATCAGTAGACAATAATAGTCATAATAATAATGAACGATACTTTATTGATCCTTGTGGGGGAATTCTCTTTTTGCCTACCCCACCCTGCTCTCCATGATACTAAGACGCACATATAGGTAAGAGCAAGCCTGCTAGCAAAGTACAGCCACCTGCAGGGTGCTCATGATGCTGAGGGTTAGGGGCTTTGACCAAGGGCACACAGACGTGACTATTCTGGTCGGGCTTCATTACTGGGGACCCTTTTCCACTGCACTAGGTACCATAGGGTACTTTCCTTATTCCACTGATTTGAGGACGAGTTCCAACACATAAAGTACCAAACCGGCTGGGATCCTTTTTTTGGTACTTCAGTACTTTGGGGTGGGACTTGCAAATGCTTTCTTTGTTGATTGGTAATACAAATAGCCTGGCTCTGATACACAATACAACCCCCATCTTGAAAAGCAGTAACAGACTCAAAAAACAACAATGGACAATGTAAGTCTCAGAGGCCACATGCCGCACTCGTGCAAAAGCACCGGATGTAAACTTTAAAATGAGTATTAAATGTTTACTAGATAATCTTGAAAAATGACAATCATCAAAATTGCAAAGCTTACTAAACTTTTTTCCCCAATGACAATAAAAATATTTTAGTGAAACTTACACCCCCCAAGCTATAACGTCCAGACAGTATGAAGGTATGAAAAAGCTTGATCGCAGCCTAGCTATCGTGGTCTTTGCGATGTAAGAACTGCCTGTGTATAATATGGGATGTCGGTATTAATATCGCACACCGCCCAGCCATAAAATATCCTATAGCCATTTTGCAAATTCAGCAGAAAATACTCGCGCTGTGATGTCATTCAGTGGCAGGACCCGTTTTTATGCCCGTACTTCTGAAGTACCAAAAGCACAGGACCTGGTGCCATGAAAAGGCGCCCTATGTAAAACACATTTTGGCTTGACATATCTGTTTGTATATTTCCTTTGCAAAGTTGTGTAGTCATTCTCCTCAGTTATCAATGCTTTGCAATATTTGCATTCCCTAGTATGCTTCTTTTTACTGGATGTCTTACACAAAAACTCCTCATGGTATATGTACTCAAACTGGATAATCTCTAACTTGGCAGGCATGATGAGGGACATGGTGAATGAGCCAACAAAATCCCTTGTCCTCCACTACGGAAAATGGCTGATAGTCCAACGCAATCATCTCCATAATTTTAGTAGCTGAATCTCTAGTTCTTGTGCTGCTAATTTTGAATATTGATAAAGTTTTAAATATCAGCTGGTAATATCAGCCAAGACTGTCATCGGACTGATGCCAGTATCTTGATTTTTAATAAATATCAGCTTCTCCTGAAATATTGTAAGCTGTGTTCAATGATTATTTAAGTTATCTTTACACAAATCTTGGACTGCTTTACAGATCTTGTCTTTGTGTTGTTAAACTCAGATTCTAACTGTGCTAGTTTGTTATATCTCCTGTGTTACATGAACTTGAAATCTGATCTGTCTGTACTGATATCCAATTGAAACTGCATGTTACATTATTGCTTGAAATGCATTAGTGCAAACTGCAGTTCTTTTGTTAAACTGCACAAAACTGGCTGTCAGCCCTTTATTTCTAAATTTGAATTGATTATTTTCCTTTGAATTTTTTTTAGTTTTTTTTATTACCTTACTACTATTAGACAATAAAGTGTTGATAGTGTTTAATGTTTACTTTTTGGTATTTAATTGTTAGATTAATGTCCTAAAATGAATATATGCTGATTAACCAAGAAAAATACATCAACAACTGTGTACAACGGCATTATGAACATAATAATAGTTATATAACCAGACTTCATCAGAATAATCCATGACAAAGTCAAACTATGTGAAATCTGTCAGAGCTGCTTCAGGTACCACATAAAAGTACCAACTTTTACCTTCTAGGGTACAATTACTTGTCACTGGGGGTCAGTCGTACTATAGCTGTAGGTCAATGTCCCTTTACAAAAGGGGTACAAAAACAGACTCTGAGGAACATTTCTGGACCATTGGGGGGTACTTTCATGTTATTTGTACACTGGGGAACAAAAATATACCAGAGATGTACCCTTTTTTCTGACACGCAAAACCCTTAATGGGAAAATACTGTAAATTGCAACATATTTAACCCTATTCATGAATATTAATTTAGATACCATAGCTTTGATGTGGTGGCGTACTGAATTAGAAGCATCTAATACTCAAGTACACAAGTATTTCTAATACTTCCTAATACCCTGCCAGTGGCAGCAGTTACTGAGAGGTGTCAGTACCCTGAAGAGGAAAACAAAGAGGAGTATCAGTGAATATGGACCCAATTTAAGCGCTGGTTTTAGACAAATCAGTTACAATAAAGGCCAAAATGACAGAAAGTCTGCCACCATTCAAACAGAAAATAGTGTTTATGAACAACCTAGGGATGTTTATATGCGAGGAAAACTGAACAGTAGACACACTAGCGCTATCAGCCAAAATGCACAGTGAAATTATAGCTTAAATTAAAATGTGTTGAACGTAACCTGACAAATGTAACTGCATCCATAAAACCTTCAGGATGACGAATGGAGGGTCCATATGAAATAAATATTCAAGTACCAAACTGAAACGCTGTCAGTTATACTCTTTTTTCCCCATTTATACTTTCCAATTAAGGCAAATGCATACCGCGGCCATTACTGCAACAGTCCATGGGGATAATTAGGCCTATCATTCTCCGAAAGGTACATTCTCTATCATAAAACGACCGACAAATTTTATATAGATTTATTCTCAGTGGCATTGCTTGGGAAAAACTAATAAAAGTAGCGCGCTGCAGAAGCCTTAGCCGGAGTGGCGCTGTCCCTTTCAGCACCAGGCGCAGCGCCGATGACTGAAATCCGCCCTAAGGAAATACATGCCGTATGATTCTACACACGCAATTAATATTTAAAGATTTAAAGATTTTTTTTCTATCGAGACGTTCTTAAATTACCAAATATTCATTTTAAATGACGGAATATGTCTTCAGCAAAAGACAGCGTTGGGGCATTTCTTAGATTTTAAGATTTTAAGGAGCATTCATCAGCCCATAAGCAGAAACGAGCCTCCATCACCCCCACCCCCCCCGAACCACACACAGACACACAGAACACCGGAATAGGTCATGCTGATATATTTCCCACATCCAGAATCCCAATGCATGCGATCCTTCTGAAATCGGAGCCGCGGTATTACAGGAGCATAACCAATAGTCACTTACATGCTGTTTCCTTACATTCGAGCCCCGTTTTCCTCGCATTTCGGCCGCTCGCTATTCCGGCCGCACGCCGCCGACGCCTAATCGGACTGAGTAACCGCGCCCGGCGCGCTAGCCACCGCTAAGGCGTACATAGCGCCCTTAGAAAGCGGTCGTGCGCCGCGTTACCCCGGTACGGCTCTTATATAACGAGCGCTTCCAAGAGCACGCAGACAGCGCCCGCGTATCCGCACGCAATGACAGCATCGCGGCGCCCGGCCGCCCTACACTCAGCTGATATTTCAATTACTGCCCCGGAACATGCCAATGCCCAGCATATATTTACCCTATTCTCATGCGCTGCACAAAACCAACGCATTCGAGCGGCAGCTGCGAGGATTCTCGCCGCAATTCCACGGAGCACTCAGGCTGCGTTTCCACGGCGTCCTTTAACCATTTTGACCACCAGAATTAGAATATTCTAACCGATCAGTTACATCTATATAATGCGTAGAAGCAGCAGTGCACATTAGGCGGTATGCGCGGACGCACACACACGCACACACACACATACACACATATATGTATATGCGCATGTGAGATTATATATGTCTTATATATGTGTGCGCGGCTGTGGCACACAGACTGACATACGGGCCACAGACACAGAATTACAGCAGATACTGCAGTGGGTGGTTTCTTCCAGTGCTACGCTCGCTCTTTGGGGTAACATTCGGAAAACGCAGTTAGGAGCGAATAAGCATGTATAAAAGCACGCTACGCATAAGATAAGACATTGCGCATAGCCCTGATACTGATGTAGACTTCGCCTCGAATAAGGATATTTAGACACTATTTATAAAATATGACAGTAATCAAAATGTTGGCTCGTTCGTCTGCGGTCACAAATCGCAAGCAACCACATCGAATTTAAACGACGCCCTACGCAAAAGGGCCAACACCCTGTCACCGTCTGTGTGCGTGTGTATATATATATATATATATATATATATATATCATGCGCGCAGACACATATATACATAGATACACGGCTCCTTCCTAGTTTCCCCCCGACGCGTAATTTCATATAAAATCCGACATGCATTCACATTAAAGCTGTCACTCAAAAGGAAAAAACCGAGTGCTATGCGACATTTTTATTTACGCTGTTGCGCGCATATTAAATGTGTCACTTCGCCACAGGCGTATAACCCCTTCAATAAAGAGAACAGCTGCTTACTTTTTAGCATTTTCAGAATTCCAGGAAACCACAAATGGAGCGCAGATATCGAAAAAATTGAAGAGAAACTGCAGTTGTCGCCATATTGTTGCTGCTTTCCTCCTTCTCAGTACGTGCGGCTCCCCTGCATAACTGAAGACTCTCAGCAAAATATTAGGGAGCGTCTGAAAATGCACTGAACAGAAAAGGCAATTCTATGTAAATATGTAACATGACGGTTTTAAACACCATGAATGTAAACTAAGCACGATTCATATCACCATTAAAAAAAACTACACCAAATCCGCAATATCGGTAATTTTATCTGTTGTACAAATGGGCAGGCAATCAAAATCGCAGAAATGTCTCCACATGTAAACTGAAAAAGAAAGTTGAATGAAAAAGAAGGGTTGATGAGTACGTATAGGCCTATTTATGTTCAATTGCTTACTTTTTCACCCATCCACTTTCCAACGACCTGTCCAGCACAGGGTTTCATGATTATTTACTTTTCCATGCTTTTTTATGGATGGCTGTTTCACAAAGCATTTTTTTTTTTTTCACAAAGCATAGTATTTACTGAAGAAGAGCAACCACTTTCGCAGCTTTGGAGAATGCATGTTGTAAAAGGTACAGAAATAAACATACACTTATTTTCACACATTTGAAAAAGTTCATAGTGTGCGAGATTAGCTAAATTAATTAATTTACCTTATAGAAACTTTATTTACCATTTGAATACACAGTTTTCTCATATCGAATTGTGCCCTTATTTGAAATATACACCAGTGAGAACAAACCCTGCGGTCAAAATGCAAAGTTCACAATTTTTTGGGGTTAAGAGCCCAATAGTGATAATACTCAGATGACCATGGGATTTTGCTTTTTGAGTAACCCACAGAGTGATACACTGCCAACACATTACATAGTTACATCATTTAGATTAATTACAATTTCAAATCACTATATATTTGCATATACATAAACTCTGACAATAATAATACTAAACATGAGTGACCACATTATCCTTAGTGAGTATTTGTTAAAGAAATGCAGCCATACTGCATAATAAAGCATCCCGTGGCCTCTGTATATCATGAGTGCATTACTTACATCATAGGAGTATGTAATCATGATCTGTTTCTTTAAGCTTTTCTCCTGTGAAAATGTAGACAATCATAAATGAGATCATGCACAAGTAAGTGGCAAAAAGTGGGAGCAAACTTGATAAAATGACTAATTTTGTTGTTTTTTTCTTGATATTCAATCAACAACAACTGACATAATTATTAAATGTATAGTCTGAAAGTTACTTGATTTTAAATTGATTTTTCTCAACATTTACCAACTTCAGTGACGAAGCAATATGATTTGAATATAAATGAGTCGCTGACATATTTTCTTCTGTTTGTTTTTATACTTTGTATACTGTTATTTGAAATTATCAATGGAAATATACCATTTACAAAAATGTTATTTTCGGTTGTGTCACAGTAATGTTAAGGCTGGCAGGGATGAAAAGAGTTGGGGAGATTTAACTGCACTGTAAAAAAAATTACTCTCATTTAACAGTAATATACTGGCAGCTGTAGACGCCAGCAACCTCCCGTATTTTTACAGTCTTATTACTGTGTTTTACATTATATTGTATTACAATAAAACTATCATACTGGAAATGTGTTCTTTAGAGAATAATACTGCAGCTAGATTTGCCAGTAATGTCCTGTGTTTTTTATGGTACCTATCTGTACATGTTACAGTAAAATACTAGTCGTTCATTTCATATTAATATTAATTACATTCATTACGCAAATCTGCATCATAAATCTAATAATTATCTGCTCAATCTAAATATTCTAACTGCAAGCATAATAGAGAGACAAGTAACAGCTTTATTTTGGAACATTTATTGGAAGGCAGAATCGACCAAACAAAAAAATACAGTCATCTCAATCAACAAGAGCTATTTCAGAACCACAATATGTCAAGTTTTTATGAAAACAATCACCACAATTAAACAAAATAACCCTGAAGTATTTTTTTAATTGCCTCCACTACTAAACATTTTTTATTAGAAAAAACACAAAACAAATTCCACAACAACATAGAATTCCTTCAAAATACCCACTTCAATTAAGATCCCCACCCAGGTACCCAAGCTTACAGCCCCCTCCACGAGAGAGTTGCAGACTCAGAGAGGACAAAACACACATGAATAAAGAGTGGAGAGTTGGCAGAACATTTTAAAAATCACCTCATTGCCCTTAATAAAGTGCCACTCAAAGGCCATAAGATTCTTCAAAGGAGTACCAACATGGGTATTCACAGTCACTGTCTTCTGGTACACTGGCTTCCCCTGGCTGGCCACAGTTCCCCTGTAAGGGTTAATTGCAATGAAGTACCTTAAACAAAATAAATGCAATTCCAGGCCTCTCATTAAAAAGGCTCATATGTAAAAGAGCAACTGTAAAGCTGTATTGCAGAGAAGTAGAAAATAAAATACAATTTCCAGTCAAAAATAATAAAACCTCCCTCTTAATAGGTGGTATGACCTCTTCAAGCTGCTAATACTCCAGCTATGTGGCATTGATTCAATATGGCGTCTGAAGGTTTCCTCAGGGATGCTGGGCCATGCTCACACCAGAACTTCTCATAGTGAATCTATGTCCTTGGTGGGGGGACTCATACAGCGAACTTGTCAGTCAAGGTACTCCCTCAACATGACATATGGCAAACATGATGGCCAGGATAATACAATGAAGTCACTGTCATGCTCTTCAAACCATTAGCGCACACACCTAGCAACATAGCAAGTACCATTATCCTACTGGAACAAACCCATGCCCATCAGGGTCATCGTGCAGGGCTTCAGACTGACTCTTTCCACTAGTAACACTGCTGCTCCTTACTGAAAATTATAGGAGCACCGGTACGAAATTTAAGTGCACCACTTAAATCGACATGCAATGCAACACATCTTAACTGTATTACTGACAGAATGCCTCGGAAATAAGTATACAATTTATGGAAATAATGACGAGATGTTTTATTTTAAAGAAAATAAAGTGAAGTAGTGCTTAAGAGAAAAAAAAATCATTAAGTTAAATGCATAAACACCAAATAATACATTTACAAAGGAAAACAATGAGGTATGTAGTCAGCCGCTGTTCTACCAGTGCATCTGTTTTTGTTCTTTATGAGTGTTTCTCGAGGCAGTCTCCACCAAGGAGCCTAGTTCCTGCTTCAGTGTATCACTCTCTCTCTCACACACACACACACACAGTGTGTAATCCTATCATTATGGGGACACTCCATTCATTCCTATGGGAATAACCCTGATTCCAACTATGACAACCTTAACCCCTACCCAGCCCTAACCTTAACCATAAGTTTTTTGACTGCAGACACTGATTTTTATAAAACTGAGGTTACCCTTGTGGGGACCGAAAAAATGTCCCCACAAGGTAAAAAGTAGCAGGTTTTTATCACATTGTGGGGACATTGGGTCCCCACTCTGTAAGAATTACAAAGCCACTAATTCTCACGCTCTCTAAGTGTTTCACATGATATATAAGAACATAAGAACATAAGAACTATACAAACGAGAGGAGGCCATTCGGCCCATCAAGCTCGCTTGGGGAGAA
>JAODKM010000037.1:3218283-3229034 GCA_026780845.1 Petrocephalus sullivani | reverse complement strand
TGCCATGTGATTGGTTGATTAGATAATTGCATTAATGAGAAATTGAAGAGGTGTTCCTAATAATCCTTTAGGTGAGTATATAAATGGCCAGATGTTGAGACATTTCTTCTTTTTTTATACTAGGATTAATGTATATATTTATATTCTGGTTGACTGGTGGTTGCAGCATAGTACTTTGTAATCACTGGACACATACTAAACCCCCATTTATTATTATTATTATTACTATTTTATAGTATATTGATATTATTCTTATTGTTGATGTCATCACCATTATCACCATTATTTTTACTTCATTGTATTCTTCTCTTTCTTCTTACAATTGCATCGTCTATGACATCACATCGTCCATGACATCACAAATATGCTTCCTCTCAAGTAACGTCTTCAACGTATGCCCCTTTCACTAATAAAACCGGTTTGGTTACAGTATTTCTTCGAACTTTTATAGCATGTTCCAAGTTATACTTATCTCACTGTTTCATGCTACCTTACCAGTGGACGATACTTATTATAAGGAGAGCAAATAAAGATCCCTGTGATACAGCATTGGTGCTTCTCCATCCGCGCAATGCTTACAGTTTTTCTCAGTAAATCACTTCATTTTTGAAAATCCAAGGTTATAAGCCATGTGCCATGAGGCACAGCTCTGAGCAGTACACTTGGAGTGCATCCAAAATAGCAAACTTGTTTGCTATGTAGTAGGTGATAAATAGTATGCAAGGAGAGAAGTATGTCCGAATTCACAGTATGCATGACACAGCAGGTGAAGGGTACCCAGGTGACATATCATACAACTGTTATGTGCAACATTCTGTTATGTGCAACCAATGTACGCTACACTACCCAATAAGGCCCCCGGAGCTGCAATCATAGACTCAAGCTTGCTTAGACATTTTTATCAAGGTGGTGGATGAAGTGTCATTTAAGTCAAAATAAGTGCATGCATTTCACTCCTTAGACCTCCCTAACACATTGGGGGCAAGATGGTTCCTTTTCTCAAAGTCCATTGTCATATCTGCTGGTTCTGCTTCCAACCACCATCTTACCGTAGGGACGCCACATCAGTGCTGAAGTGGAGAGTAGCCATGGGTATGTTGATGTATGCTCCCAGCCGGCACAGCAGGTTCAACCTTATGATGCATAGGTCACATCATAACATAACAGCAGAGGTCCACGGCAAATGCGGCCAGAGTTTTGCTCCCCAGTCTGTGCTGATTCACCAGCTTCTCTCTTACGGCCTCTTCTGGCAGCAGCCAGCTGAACTGCTACTCCAGTGTTGAGCAGCAGGAGTGGTGCAATCCCACTGCTTGTCTCGGATAAGCGCGATGGGAGCTTGGGCGGCTTCGCCTTGCAGAACCAGTGCCAGTTGGACTGCAGTTTTCGAGGGGGACCAACCGTTATGCCGTGATGCCCAGCTAAGTGGACTCCTGGATATTGAAATGGATGGAAAACACGACATGCCCATCCTGCCTACAGAAATGCTAGCATTTATCATCCAGTTGACCCTTGATGCAGATATGTCAATGCTTGGGGAACTTCTCAACTTTTTTGAGGCCCTGCTGATCCATTCCATCCTCAAATCTACGTCACAGGATCTTTAGCTCAAAACCTTGACTTGGATTATAATAATGGCAATGCCATTAGTATGATAAGGCTCTACAAAAATGCTGGATGCGGTAGTGGTCTTATGATGAGACTAAGGGAGCTATTCAGCAAAAATAGCAAGTGGTTGATGGCCTGGCTCCTGCTTAAGTATATTGGCTATGATCAATTTAAAATCAAGGACATTCTTGCAAGAAACGGTATTATTTGTTTTTTTTTTTTGCACTGTAGCTAGATTTTCTTGATTGAAGCAAGTTTAAATGTAGTTTAGTAGTTTCCAGATGGTGTAGTTCACCTATATGTATCTAAAATGTGAGCTAGATTTAGGTCAAGAACATGTTAGATTGGAAAAGTTTGTTCATGGATCTTGATAAATAGTTTATGTAAATTATCCACTGCAATTTCATCGTGCAATCATGTATACTGTGGCTGGCCTGTTTTTCATTTAATTGTTTAAATAGTTAATTACACTTTATTTTTACATTATTAAATGCTTAGCAGCCTAAACTGTTCATCCATGGTGTTTGTGACCTCTACAGGGTGGCACATGTTCTTTGCATAAACAATAATTGAGCATTTAGAGAAATTGAAAGAATTCTACATCAGTCTTTTTGCTATGCAACCACTTCTGTCTCTTCTGTGTTTGTCTGTGTCTGTGCATGTCTCTCCTGTGTGTGTGTGTGTGTGTGCGTGTGCATATGTGTCTTCTGTGCTTGTGTGTATGCATATGTCTCTGTACATTTTTTGTCAGAATAACATTATGCAATTTCTATGTTTGTAATGATCCCTCAAGCAATACAATGATACATATTTTGTCAAGTTAGTACATAAGAGATCTAAGAGATCTAGCATATAGTATCACTATTGGTTCTTGTTTACAATCTTGAGATGTCACATAGGGCTCATAATCTGTTCCCAGTACTAGAAAAATCTATAAAAAAACAAGTTTAATTTCACAATTTATTGAGTGTTGATTTGGATAAATCCACCTGCAAATATATAAAATCTCTCTCCTAAAAATAACCAATTGTTAATGAGATTAATTTAGATTATAGTCACCATGTTCCCAGTCTAACTAAAACTTGGATTAGACAACATGCACATTTTCGTTTAAATGACAGTAGCCCTGGAGGCTATAAAAATATACATCATCTCAGCAAACTGGCAGAGGCGGGGGGATTATAATGCATATAGCAATGCATTAGGCATTACACAGAAACCGGGTCAAATCATTTTAAGTACTCATCCTTAATGTGCCACAACCAGGGCCTTACTCCAATTTTTTTGCAGGAATTTGCAGACTTTCCATCTAGCCTAGTAGTTTCAGTAGATAATGCTGCTATTCACAAGTAGAATGAAAATTACTAATTAAGAGAAGCTTTTGCATCAGTTCTTGACTGCATATGGGTGATTCAGAGTGCGACAGGCCCAAATGACTGTCACAATCATACATTGGACTAATATTAAGTTTTGGTATCAGTGCTAGTAACAGACATACTTCCTCCGAGTAACATTATTTCAAATCACTCTCTTATCCTGTATGAGCTACATCTGAGTCATGACATTTCACTGGCACCTTTCTGCAGTGCTAAATGCACGATCACACTTGAAACCGTAGCAAGCTTTGTTTACATTAGACTCATTACTTTGCATGTCACATAACATAATGAATTACAGCAACTAACAGATTGTTTTGAATCTACCTTGGGCCACTAGATGTTGTTATGCCATTCAAGAAGGGGACCAGGTCATTGGCTCTTGACATACTCGCTAGCATTAGCAAACTTATCTTGATATTTCCTTTTTAAATGGCAAAAGAAACTGGAAGTTGTGTCAGCTCGATGCTTTGCAAAATTTGCATTCTGCAGTGTGCTTCTTTTTACTGGATGTCTTGCACAGAAACTCCCTATGGTACATATGCAGACCATGGCATGTTGAGGATGTGAGCTAAACAGTGCATGCATCCACACAGCTGAAAAACATTAAAAGCTACAAAGAACTGGGGGGCTACATAGAGGTTGCAGAGATGCACTATAGACTCAGATGGATTTAGGAAAAAAAAATTTGAGTCAAGACCGAGTAAAAATTCATCTAGTGCATGAGAAGAATGAATACATTCCTATAATTTGTCCCATCATAGATGGGAAGCTTATCTTGTCCCTGATCTCTAAACGTACCTTTCCTGCTTTCTTTACATCTAGGATAAACCCTACACTAGGGGATCCCAACCTTCTGAAGACCACAGACCAGGTTAGCCTGTGCAAAAATTTCAGGAACCAGTGGATCGATTGGCAGACAGATTTAATAAGTTTAGTCATTTCCATTTCTCCATTTCTTTTTCAGATGCGAACATCAGGGGTCATAAAAATGGCATGGCTTGAAAATGATTTAGTTTTTGGAAATTAACCAACCCTTTCCCAAACTCCCAGCATTCCATGGCTCAGTGCAATACTGGACTGGACCAGTGCTGGTCCATGGCTTGCGATGGAGAACCCCAGCCCCACACAGCTGCTGAGTGGACATGGGACTTCAGTAACTATATAAGCCACAACAGAACATTAACAATTGAACCATTTATTTAAGTATGAAAATGTAAAGCACAGAATTCTTATTTAACAATAAAATTTCAGTCAAAAATATAAGTCAACAGAACTAGAAAAGCAAAATGATGTTTTAACAATCATGTGCAAATTTTCAAAATTTCTATTTTTAAAATATTTTCTTATTCCCCTTATTACTGCATAGAAACATTCATGCTGAATACAATATTACTGTGTGAACCATTACCATGGCGCCAAAATACACTGAATTAGGTCCCCAACTCAAAATGCAAAAAAAAGTGAAAAATAAACATTATATATATAAAACTTGAAAATTTTCTAGAATTTATTTTCCATTTACTTAATTTTAGACTAAAGAAATTGAGTTAAAGCAGAATGGGAACTCTCCCACAGTCCTGAATTTCTTGGTGGGGGTCACGTCATGTCACGGTGGGAAGCATGCACTGTTACAGTGCGTGGCTGCACCCACCACACAATGAAACACCTGGGGATCCTAGCTGGCAACCCTCCAGGCTGACACGCAGATCAGTCCAACCCGAAAAAAATCTACCACAGCCAGGTGTTACGTGGGCACAGCTTGGTCCAGCTGTGTGAGTCCTCACCAATGAGGATCCTGCGAGCCAGATCACCCTCTGGGAATCAAGCCACATGGCTAAAATGCCATAACTGACGTTCCCTCACAATGCAGGTAAAGTGCCTCATTTGGGACTCCCTGAGCAACCGCTTTTTCAACAAACTAGCAGTACCCAAGGATTCTTAGAAAAGACACAGTACCAAAGGAGTCCAGTCTTCGTCTCAGGTTACTGGATTGGGTCCATGTCCCACAACCATACAGCAAGACAAGGAGCACCAGAACTCTTAAGACTTGGACCTTCATCCTCTTGAAAAGATTTTGGGAGTGCCACACACCCCTTTCCAGTGACCTCATGACCTCCCATGCTCTCCCAATCCATCTACTGACTTCATAGGAAGAGTCACTGGAGACATTATTCACTTACTTGGGAAAGGTAGGTTTTCACTTTGACAATGATCCTACCAAATTTCAAACTATACAAAGATGAACGCACTTAAAAGTTTAAAGGCCTGATACTTCACTTTAAAGACAAATACACGTAAAATACTTATGCTGCTCATTCACACAGCTAAATTAAACAGATTGATTCAGCTTATTGGCGCCAACCTGCTCAAATGAGACGCAATAACAAAAATTAAAAATGAGAAGAAGGCCTGAATTATCCTTCAGGTATTTCACATCTCGAAAATATGTCAATATTTCAATACGGGGGAAACTTTTGAAAAAAAAAATGATTGAAGTGAGCATATGTTCTTATGAAGTATAAACATGATTCTTTAGTATGTCTGAAGTAGACAAAACGTTACAGGTAACCATTCAGAGAAATGAACCTACATCCACCCAGGAGAATAGAAGTCTTTATGGGCTTCTCTGACTTCCGTCTCACAAATGGAAACCAATAGTCACTGGAAGAGACGCCTTTCAGCAGCACTATAGCAGACCTACCCATGAATGCAGGCGACAGAGGCTTGACAGATAGAGGTCCAGATGATTTTGTATTACTCCAAATGCTATCTGACCATCTCTCTGCCGCACACAAACAGAGAGCAGCAGCTGTAGTCCAGAGCTGTGCTGCTGCACGACTACGCCTACATAAGCATGTTAAGGATATTACCGAAAACAATTATGGAATAAAGGCAGTGCCATTCAGACACTCGTCTTCCCTTTCACTACTAACAAACAATTATTAACACCACCACAGATAATCAAAACAAGAGGTTAATAAAAACAGACATGCAACATGTTACAAAATTTTAGTGCCTATATTTTGGTCTATATTACCTTTTTCGATATATCTCAATGCCAAAAGGAGAGTGGTAAGAAAGACATCCTTGCATGTCTTCACTGACCAGCAGGACTGGGATGGAGCAAATCCTGTTGCAAAAGAAAATCATTTTAAAAAAAAACTAGACCTGGAGAATAGCAGAGTGGTCCAGATCACACCTGCATTCCCACAGGGACAAGTGCTGTTGGTGGGGCAGGATGAGGGCCGGTGGACCACAGCAGAAACGGCAGTAGCAGCAGCGGGAAGTGGGTCCCCAGGAGTCAGTCAGCCGTGATACCTTTCTCTCGAAGCTCCTCTGTGACCCGAACTAGGTATGTGGGATCTGGATAGCCAAAACTGAGGTGGTGAGGTGGGGGGAGGGGGGCGTGATTAGTCACCACCACGATTCACCCGCTGGAAGCAAACTTCACACAACATATCCAAATATAGAAATGGTGAGACTCACTAATATTTAAAGAAACACAATGGAGCACAGTGCCAGCAGCTTGTAAGAAACTGACAGACTTCCAAACTTCCAAAATCTAAACTCATCTTACAAATATACATATACTCCATACTTGAACTAAACATTACACTTATTTTGCAGATGCTTTTCTCCAAAGCAACATACAAGTGTGTATCAGAAGGCAGGGTCAGACAGTATCCTAGGAGTATCTGAGGTACAGCGCCTTGCTCAAGGGCCCAATTGTGAAATCACTCTGCCAGTCATGAGATTTTAACTAGCGACCTTCTGATCATGGGCACAGAGTCCTAACTCCTAACCAATGGAGACACACACCACCTGATATAAACAACATGAGAAACAATGCAAAACTGTCACATGATGTCTTCAAGTAGAGCACATACCATCGTGGCCCTCCCCAAATGGAGGTTTTGTGGTGGATATCATTCCAGGTGATGACATTCTGCATGCCTGTGGTCATGGAGGTACCAATGGTAAAGATGAGTCGCTGTTCAAAGGCCCGACGCAGCAGACCTAAAACTCTGTTTCCTTCTGGACTGTCAGGGAGGTAGGCCACACGGTCTGTCCCTGGATACCTCACCCCTGGGTTTGGGTGCTCTTGCTGCAGTTGAACCATGTGTTTTGGGACAGAAGGAAACAAGTGAGAACTCATCAATAAAAAAAAACAAGTTAATAAGACCTCCACCCACTCAATTTGGGAAGCCCTAGCTTAGAACTTGTATCTCTGAAGCTACAAGTAGCCAGAATTTAATTTTGGTAGTCAAGAGGAGAAATATCACATAGAAATTTTCATTTCTACAGTGGTAGCCTCTTTTTCTGAATCTTTTGTGTTCAAAAGATAAAGTATTTGATAAATGTTACATTTACCTTCCATTTCCAAAGACTGCCCATACAATTTACATAGGAGAGCTACGTATGGCAGGATGTAGGGCAAAATGTATGAATGCCAGTCCAAGATAGAAATTAAAAATGGACTAATTTCTCTCAAAAACATGAGTGCTTCTGCATGTACTCACTGCCTGCAGGCCAGGTGGGAAGCTGTAGATTATGCAGACACAGCCGTAGCCCTCATGTCCAGGCAGCTCAAGGTCTGGGTCCCGCTCCACCATCATGCTGCCATTGGCAGGCTGGTTCCCGATTAACTGGCCATACACCGTGCGGCACACGGGACACGCACGTTTTACCTGGAACGCCTGATCCAGGCAGGTCCGACAGAAGGAATGCCCACACTTGTCCAGTGTTGTTCGTTCCACTATCTCACCCATGCAGATGGTACAGGCAGTCCCACTGTCTCCACCCAGAGAGGTACCAAATTCAGCCTCCCTGCCAGCTGATGCTTTGTGGCACACAGGCACAGAAATGGTGGCATCCAGATCGATGGGTTTCTTATCCTTATGATGCTGCTTCTGAATATGGTGAAGCTGGGTAGGCGGTGGGGCCAACAGGCTTCCCTCACCGTCGGCCTCCGAGGACCTGACACAGGGAAGCAGGGGGCGCCTCCTCTTGGCCGCTCCATCCTGCCTACTCATCTCCTTGCGAGCACAGCGGCACAAGTCTATGAAAGCTCTGCGAGCCGCAGGGCAGATGTCACCCCCGGCAGCACTATTTTCCGCTGGGCGAAGCCTGACTGTGCAGCAGTCCCCAGACCCCCCGTGCCGTGCTACCTCCACATACAGCCCCTGCCTGTTCTGAAAATCCAGCAGCCAGGGCTGTCTAACAGTGTCCAAATAGTCCCACACCACCTGTGAGACCAGTACCACATCACTGTCCTGTCCTGCAAGCACACTCATTGCAGTTGATGAAACTGCATGAGCACAGGCACACAAAATAGGAAAAATTACTCAACACTGGAAAATTCAACACACGTTAAAATACAGTCCAAGAATGAACAACTTAGTCACTAAATAAAATCGTGTTTAACAGAAATACATCACTTTAATCCTGTTTTTATAATCGTTATATAAACTGTGTAGAGCTTAAGATTGAGTTATATAACCCTGACTTGCCTAAATTAATTGGAATTAATACATTTATCTGAAAAAAATCTTGGGACAAAGTCGCTCCAGTCAATCACCTGAAAGAGTCTCCGCAGTCATATTAAAAGCTGTTATTAGCCTGTCATTCGCATGCGAGTAGTAGGAAATGACATGCGTGTTCTGCCTATCCACACGTATGTTATAATGCGGATGGGGAACTCTTTCGGCCCGTTACTTTCCCCTGGTGCTCTGGCCTTTAGCTTTAGCCATCAGCTGCCCGAGGTGAACCCGCAAGGCTCGGCGTCAGTTTGCCTGCTTTGCAAAGCACATGGACACACTAGCCAAAAACAACCCCGTACGCATTTGCCACTGCTAATAAGACCTGCGGCATTTTTTAAATGATAATAAAAAACAATCGTTATAAATTAAATCTAGTCTTTCTCGGTTTTCCTGATGTCTATCGCGTCCGGCACGTCCGACACCCCCAACAGGCTGCACCAAGGCATCAGCAACAAATTAACATCTACTACCTAAATATGGGTTTTTCTGTGTGTCATTAAAACTCGCCTTAATGTTTCCGATAACTCTCCATGTCTGTAAAGACTGCTTCGGCCGGTTAGTGAACGAATATATAATTATTACCTCTTGATCCCATATATATTCCTCTCAATCGTAGGTGGCTGAATCGTTGTCTGGAAAACAGTGGAGGAAAACAGAAAATGAGGAGTAGCAAGAATGACAGATGCACTACAGCAGATTAACAGTTAACTTGGGTAACAAAAAAAATATATAATAAAAATACCGTTCATTGCGCAGAGTTTTAATACACGTTGCTAATAAACTGGAGTTAAAGTATTTTGCAATTCCAAAAGCGCCAGTGACGTACGTGTAAGCCGATTCCGTCTAATTATACAGCATAAAAGAGAAAGGCTCACCTTCTGCGAAACCGGAAGAGATCCCTCTCTTCGAGTAATGAAAATGAGCATCGGCAGCGTTCTCTTTGGCTGGGTTTATGGAATACATAGAGTATGCCTTTTCACTGCGCTACGGAAGCTGTCCCTTTGTGTACATCAACACTTTACGAGAAGTCGTACGGAATCTGTGCAGGACTGTGTTTGGGCTCATTAATACCCCCGACATCCAGACTCTAAGCCAAGAGGAGATCGTTTATAGTCCCCCATCGCTCGAAATTGCTACACTTCTGCACAATTTTCCCATCACAGTTTATTGCTGAGATCCAAAACACAATTATATAAGGAGGGCTATATTAGCAGGAAGTTCGTCACTAAGTGCTCGGATTGGTTATAGTCGCCGTTATTATATTGAGGATGTCAGGCTGAATGACGCCGATCCCCGGTTCGTGGATGCAGGCAAATAGCAAATAACGCCTTATGCTTAGTTTACTGCATGACTCTTTACGTTATGTCGCAGTTGGGCTCCGTTGCTGCGCCTAATTACTTTATTCCCCGCTCACTAACTACGGTATTTTACGCTTCTGAGCTAGCTTGTAGCTTGCTAACCATCCAAAGCCCGGTTTTAGCCTTGTAGCAAAGAAGTCCCCCCTGGCGGAAACAAACTCCCGTAAAACAGTTCTGTCAGTATTCAGCCACCCCCCATTTCCACTCCCTGACGTCAAAGCACAAGCTTGGCACACGTGTGTCCACCTGTCATGGCCGTCTTAGAGAGTATGACAGTTGTCCTTGCAGTGTGCAGTTCTTAATTATTTACCTGCTTGCGTCAGTGTTCCATTGTGTATTGGGGGAAACGAAAAAGTTCAGAAAGGAAATCATGTCCTGCTAGAGAAACGTTACTCAGTGGCCCATTTAACTGATAGCAAAATCAATGAGGAAGCACCTTTCTGCAACAGAAACAGCCGTGTCGGATCAACCTTATGGGGGTTGGGGCAGTAAGCAGAGCAGAAAAGGGTAAGAAAGACAATGGAGGAAAGGAGGAGTAAGGGAGAGAAAAAATGAGAAGAAATTTGATGTTGGTTCGGCTGTGCCTTACATTTGATAGGATGCCTTTTTGTGAAACATTAGTAAACGAAGCCTTACATTTTGTTTACATATATACATTTAATAGTATAATGCATAAATATATAATACATTTTAATAATGTCATTGAGAGCAACATTGATGTTCATTCATAACTGCACCACTGAAAGCAGAAAGGTTAGGATAAATGGAATAACTATTACAAGAAATGAGAGATGTTCAGTAAAGTGTGGTTTACGTCATGGACTAAGGGAGACAATGCACACCAATTTTCAAGTTACGTATTTCTATTA
>JAODKM010000037.1:3189153-3199193 GCA_026780845.1 Petrocephalus sullivani | reverse complement strand
ACACTTTGCGTGAAAATGTTCTCACGCAAAAAATACGCACAAATCTGTGCGTGTGAACGGTTGATAAATGAGGGCCCTGGAGTCATCTTTGATAGATGCTCTCAATGATAATTTTTCTATTTATAGAAAAATTGCAGGGGTGCCCACACTTTTTCGGCTTGTGAACCACTTTTAAAATGACCAGGTCAAAAATGATCTACCCACATTAACCCGCACTAACTTTGTGATCTACTGGTCGATCGGGATCAAGGTATTTGGCACCCCTGAACTATTGGAACATCTTGGTCATCCCATACATCCTATAAAATACATCATGGCCAATTTTCTTTGGGCCTCTGCAGCAGTGACACGGAAGATCCACTTTTCCTCATTTGTTTAATCAAAAGAAATTAACAGTTTTTTTTAACCATTTCTAACTGCTTTTACTGTCTTTACCCTTTTTATCTGAAAAGAATTTACCATGAAAAGGACATTTACAGAAAAAGACTGATGTCTCCCACTTTGTTTCCCCACCGAATCCACCAGCTGTGCCGTGGTCAGCCGGAATAATACAGAACTAGAAAGAAGAATTTCACAACTCTATAAAATACAACGCAATGAAAAATTTATTGACACTGTTTGCTGCTTCCCACACTGCTGCCCTGGACCTGGGTGACTTAGATCCAGGGACATGAAACGCACTGTGGAGTGCCTGTTGCGCATAAGTCCCACGCCGACAACCATGTGGACTCTATTCCCTGGTCTGGCCCGAACACAAATGGAAATTCGCTCAAGAGCGATACGACAATGGTCCTGAATATGTGCTACTGGGTAAAAGGGGGCCCAAGACCAAAGACCTGCTCCACTCCTGCAGCACCACACCCTGAGCTCTGGACGTATTTTGTTCAGGGCAAAAGAAGAGTCATAAACAACAAGCGCAGGATCTCTCATGTGTCACAAAAAGTTCAGCTGGAGATCAGGTACAGTCGTGGCCAAAAGTTTTGAGAATGACAAATATTAGTTTTCTCAATTTGTTGCGGCAGTTTTTATGAAGCCAATTTGCATATATTTCTGAATGTTATGAAGAGTGATAAGATCAATTGCAATTAATTAATTGCAAAGTCCCTTGTTCAACTGGGGTTCAATTGCTGAGAAGAAGGCTTCAGGGCGCCCAAGCAAGTCCAGCAAGCACCAGGACCGTCTCCTAATGGTGAATCAGCTGAGGAATTGGGGCACCACCAATGCAGAGCTTTCTCAGTAATGGCAGCAGGCAGGTGTGAGTGCATCTGAAGAACAATGCCTTTCCAGCATGTTGGAGCACCGTGCCATGAGGCAAAAGTGATGACTAAGTGGCTTGGGGAACAAAACATAGAAATTTTGGGTCCATGGCTAGGACACTCCCCAAACTTCAATCCCATTGAGAATTTGTGGTCAATCCTCAAGAGGCAGGTGGGCAAACAAAACCCCACAAATTCTGACAACCTAAAAGGATTGATTATGCAAGAAGGAGTTGCCGTCAGTTAGTATTTGGCCCAGAAGTTGATTGACACCATTCCAGGGCGAATTGCAGAGGTCTTGAAAACAAAGGGCCAACACTGCAAATATTGACTCTTTGCATAAACTTGATGTAATTGTCAATAAATGCCATTGAAACGTTTGAAATGAAGTATAATTACAAGCATTTCATCATAGAAACATTTGACAAACAGACTAAAAACACTGAAGCAGCATACTTGTGAAAACCAATATTTGTGTCATTCTCAAATGCATAAAAAAGCACTGCTAGCTTAGATTGCACTGAGACCCATGCAGCAGTGGCTCATGATACAGCTGAGCTTGTGAGGAGCATCTCTCAGCAGCATCCAGGGGTAAATAAGAGACCAAAAGCCGCTAAAGATAATGACGCATCATTAATAACAACGGGATCGGAACAGAATGTGCACCGGACAATTGAAAAAGAAGCTAATCAAGTCGGAGAAGACGTCAAACCAAGTACTCTGCTTGTATGTGAACACATAATAGATGTTAAAAGCAAATTTTTTAAAACTGTCTAGCTAATGCTACCGTTGGTTATATGTTGCAAATGCTGCCGCAAGTGTTACCCAACCACCCAGCCACGGACATAATCATTGTACATGTTGGTACAGACGACACTTGTCCTGGAATGACAAATGGCTTGGAGCTACTAAAGAGGGACATCATACACCTCATGGACATTCTTCAGCATGTTCCAGCACAGATCCTTGTGTTCCGCCCTATCCCCACTTTACGAAAAGGGATTGAACGTTTTCAGCCCCTTGTTGGCATTCAATACCTGGCTTTCCTCAACATGCATTGCTCATAAGTTCAGCTTCATTAACAAGTTTAACCTGTTCTGGAATCAACAAAACCATTTTTTTTTTATCACATGCATTTCCTGGTTCTTCAAATTTTAGGAGGTTTTGAAAATGAGATTCATGTCCTGGGACACTTGCAGGTTGATCCATTTTCCCCGTGCAAACAGAATATCAATCACTTCATCCCTAAAAAGAAAAAAAAAAAGAACTCCCAGCGTTCACTGTCTTTTGAAATATTGGACTAGTGTTTCTGTTTGTATTTGCTGAGTTGGCAGATGGGTGTTCACAAACACACAAAACACAAACACTTCCTATATGCATCCATTGGTCTAAAGTACTGGTTACATCACTCCAATGCTGAGAATCTAAAAAATTTTTGGGTGCCTCCAGACTTATGACTCACTCTGTTTCCATTGTACTGAAATGCATAATCTGTAATTAATATTAGAAACTTTTTTTTTTTTCCCTGTTAAGCTGTCTTGGTGGATCAGATGGGCAGAAGCATCAAAATGAGATTGACCTTTTTGAAGTCATTGATCCAAATGTAAGTCTCTCAATTTTTCTTGCATGAAAACAATTTTTTTTTTTTGCATGCTCATATAGTTAAACATATAAAAGTAACATAGCCGTCCCCATTTCAATTTTCATACAGGAATCCAAGCACAAACGGACAGATAGATCTGTACTGTGTTATTTACGAAAAGCTCAATCTGGGAAGTCCTGGCCAAGGTTAACAAAAGACAAGACAAAAGTAAGCCTTTAATATTTTACATACCAATTTTTACAAGAAGTATGAGTTCTGTCATCACAGGTACCATTGAGCGATGCCATCATGAAAGTGTGTGTTGCTCATTTTCTACAGCTAAATTGGCTTGGTGTTGATTTTAATAACTGGAAGGACTGGGAAGATGATTCAGATGAAGAACTTTCTAGTTTTGACCGTTTCTCAGAGGTGAGTGGATCTTCAGGTGCTACTAAGACTTTATCTGTATAACATGTTACTGTCTCTGAAGTGCCTGAGAGGGAGCCGCATATGGATATGTTTGTTTTTCCAGATGATGAACAGCATGGGGGGGGAAGATGAACTACCCGATGTGGATGGCGCAGATGATGTAAGATCTGGACAAAGTATTAAATCAACAGGCATGTTTCTAAGCAGGGATGCACATAACTGGCATGCAAGTATGCATTTGCCACGTAAAGTGATACCCGCAGCAATTTTTTTTTTTTGCCGTAGCAGTGAAAATGCGCATTTTACAGCTATTGTGTACTTCAGTTTCAGTATAAAGGTTAAGATGCGCAGTAATTTCTTGTCATATCAGTGCAAATGCACATAAAATAAACACGCATTTTTGGTGCTATGACGAGAATTTGACGCATGTATCACTTTACATGGCAAATGCGTACTTGTGTACCAGTTAATGTGCATCCCTGGTTGTAAATATGCCTGTCCTGTTTAATAATCTGTACAGGGTTAAACTTGCCCCTCCATGATGTATCCATTCATATACAGTACAGCTCTATTTAAAAATAGAATTTGAGGATGAATACACTTGGTGGCCATCTTTTTAGATGTCTGCCACCTACCAGGTAGGGTACGGTTTTTCTCCAAAATCACTTCAAAATATTGTGTTTGGAGATGCCTTTCTGCACATCACTATTCTGAGGCTAGGGATGTCCCGATCTGATCCCAAGATTGTATCAGGCTCACGATCAAGGCATTTTAGACTGATCGGGATGATGTCTGCATTGTGGAAATATTTTATGCTGAAAAACGAGAACTTGTACCGTCTGTAAATTGAATATTTCACGAGGAGGTAGTAATAGATCTTCATTTAATACCACAAATTTGATCAGACACATAAAGTTGAAACACGCGGCTGAGTACAGCGAATTCACTCCGGGAAAGGCTGCGTCGAAGCAACACACTGGAGGAAACTTTCGGAACTCCAAATGTCTGACGTAAAACCAGTATCACATTAGCTAATATACCCTGTAAGTGGTGGCTAACTTTTTTGTACAGCTCGGGTAGGGCTGTGTCTGATATGAAATGTCGAGAGGGCAGAGCGTAACGTGGCTCCAATAGCTCCAGTGATTACCATGATTATTTTTTCAAAAAACCCATGCTATGTGGAAGTTCCAAAAAAATTTGACTTTTTTTTTTTTTGTTTTACCATGTTGATAAAAAACAATTGCATTAACAAAGGTTGTTTTCCTTGCTGCACTGCAGACCTGAGTTGTCAAGCATATATGCCATAGATTTTAATGTACTTATGGTCTACAGTTTGCACTGTGTGCTGTTGGAAAATACATGTATCTGTTTGAGATTTGATATCGGCCAGTACTTAATCTTAAATTGCTCTGTATCGTGGGCACAAAAAATCTTGATCAGGACATCCCTAACTGAGCTATCATTTTTTTTCTTGTTAGCTTACAAATCACTCTCTTCTGACTGATAAAATGTTATAAGAAACAGAACAGCTGCTGACTGGATATTTTTTGTATATCTGAGTGGTATCGCAGCAAAATTGGACCGAGACGGAGCAACCGTTCCAGCCTTAAAAAAAAAAAAAACGCTCCGCGCTCTGACCACATTCTGCTCCTTGCTCATGCTCCGCTCACATGCTCTGCTATGTTGTATGTATTAATTTGGAGCTACTTGATTTGCTGTTTGGAGGAGCAGTATGTTTGCGTTAACAAGCAGGTGTCCTGAAATTAGAGGCCACAGAGTGTCGGTGTCTGTGTTAGCATATGGTGTTAGCATAATGCCTGTTCAACTTACAAACAATTACTGCTCATGTCCATGGTCAAAATTAAAATTAATTTGTGATTCACAGGATGAATCTGCTGATAGCGATGATGAAAGTAAGTTGTATCAACTCATTTTAAAAATCTCTTCACCCCACATTCTCAGTTCAATTTTTATTAAGCATTATTTTTTCCACAGAACTCCCTGACTTTGAATGAAGATTGAATTCCGCTGGAAGGATTTTTAACCCGAAGAACAAATAAACTGTAGGCAAAAGCTAGTAGCCACATACAAACCATTGCACCTTTTAGATGTTTACAGCAGTCATAAAATAGCTTCTGAGTGTGGATATGCAAACTTGTACAGAACGGTCTCTGGCCATTGACAGTGCAGTGCTGTATTGTTAATCTGCATGGACTATTTCCAGGATGCACATCGACCAAAAAGCACTAGCTTTGATGAAACAGAAAGACAGATCAGTCTGGAGCTGACTTATTCAGAAGTTTAGCCTTATAATTATGTGTAGTAGTGACACAACATGGCAGCAGCAAGCATTATAGTTTTTAGTAAAGTGTTAGTTTTCCACACTGATTTTCTGAAAGGTCTATTTACATTTCCAATCATTTTCAGTTGTGAAGCAGGTTTTTTTTTTTCTCCTCCTGCGTTTGTTAAATTACAAATGTTAGGAGAGAAATGTTAGTACTTCAGTGTTTTGGTATTTAATGTGAGTGGTGTTGCTTTTAGGGAAGATCTTTGCAGTCTTGCATTTTGACTGTGATTCACATCATACCTACTTTTTTTTCACAGTTATGTTTATGACAGGATATGTATTTTACTTTTTTGTATCGTAATGCCTTTTTTTTTTTTTTTTGAAGCGTGATATTTTTAGTTGCATTTTATCATTCACGGGAAAGCAGAGGGAGTATTCTATCAATGTCGCTATAGAAGTTTGTGTTTAACTGGCTTGACTGAGTGTTGATTCCCTCGTAAAGCTCAAGCCACTCTGTGAGAACAATTTAGCCACGCCTTGTTCACGTTAACTCAAGCCAAGCATGTTAAAACCTTCATGGTGCACGAGCACAGCGTACTTAAGCAGCTCTGAGCAGATTGTTAATATGAGCACCGACTTAACAAAAGGAAGGCGGAAGGACAGCGGTGTTCTTCCCCACAGCCGAGCAAATGCTGGTTATCCAGTTATATGGAGATTACAAGGATGTAACCACAAGAAAAGGCAACACTGCCACTATTAATAAAGCAGGTGAGGTGACAAGGAAAAATATCACTAATAGATTAAATATGTAAGTAGTTGTAAGCCGCTCAACTGGTCACAGCATCTGATTGGTAACGAGTTGCTGGTTCAAGCCTCAAGAAATGCATAAAACATTGGTAAAATGTTAGATGGGCTTTTCATTGAGTGTTGAAATAACACTTGAGAGCCGTTAAAAGAACACCCGAGAACATGGTGCCCAAGTCCCCAAATGGCTAATGTCTGGTTATGTTGTAAAAAGTTCAAACTTTTCAAATACAGCTGTATTTGTTTTCTTCTCACTCTTAAAGTGGAAGGATAGATTAAAAAAAAAAAGAAACAACCAAATAGTTTTCTCTGGACTTTAGTTTGACGAGTGCAGTGTTTTTGTCTCTTTCTAATAAATTGTGAAGATACTTACTTTCATATGATGTCCATTTTTAAATTGTCTTTCCGCTAATTATCACTGAGTTTGACTGCATTGTGTTACCATGTGTTTGTATTTGTGTATTTGTGTTTTTTCCCCTTTGGATTTTGATATGTAATAAAATGGGTATAAACCCTTATATGGTGTTCACAGAAAGTCTTGGGACATTTGCTTAATTCAGTAAAAATGTTGCAAATGTATTGGTTTCATAAAAGTTATGAAATATGACATCATCTGCAGTTGCAGTCATTGGTTCCCAAAGAGTTAGAAAGACACCTGGTGAGACTGCATGTAAATGAACTTAAACTCAGAACAGCAATTTTAGAACTCTAATTTGGGTTTCAATTACTACTTCAAAAGAATGTTTTACTTAAAATTACTGTTAATAATGTTATATACATCTTTGTAAATAATTTTAATGAAACCAATAAATTTGCAATATTTATACCAAATTGAGCAAGCATTCTGAGCATTGTATGTTCAGGTGTGCAATTCTAAATTGTGTGCGTCTGTCTGTCTCCCTCCCTCCCGTCAGAGAGACGCATATGTTTCACTGTGTTGGCATTTCTCCCTAGGTTTAGCTGGTCTTGTGTCATGGCCTGGCTTCCAGCTGGCTCCTTCTCAACATCTCATCCTTTGAATCCCATGCAGTTTCCTCTCCAGTCAACCTTCTAATCATTGTCATCTACCACCCTACCTTGACCCCTATGTCACTTTCTTGAATTAATGGATACACTCCTCAGTCTCTTCCATACTCCTTGGAGACTTCAACCTCCCCCATGACCAGCTACATTCCTCTCTTTTCTCTATTCCTTCTTTCTGACATCCAATGACTGCTCTCCCACACACAAAGAAGGAAATGTCCTTGACCTGGTCTTCACCCTTCCCTCTCCAGCTACTGATATTATTGCTACCCCACTTCACATCTCTGATCACCACTTGGTATCCTTTACCATTACCCTGCCTGTATTTCTCCTGTTTGAATTCCTCCTGTATTGTCATCCCTGGCCGTCGAAGACTTTGCCAACGTCTTTAATGAGAGGATTGGACACATCTGCCAGACACCCTCTCCAACTACTACGCTACACATCAAGGAATTCCCTTCCCCTTCACTGGCTCAATTTTCCAACAGCAGATCAGATCTTGCAAGTCATCTCATCATCCAATCCTACCACCTGCCCACTGGATCCAATCCCTTCCACAATGCTCCAAACAATCTCACATGACCTTCTCCCCTTCATCACCACTATCAATAATAGCTCGTTATCATCTGGTCATGTACCAATGTCATTCACAAAAGCCAGGGTCATTCCCATCTTGAAGAGACCCACTTTAAATCCCTCAGACATCAGCAACTACTGATAGTTATTACTTGTCTTATTTTTTTTTTTTTGCAAAAATCCTTGAACGCACAATCTACAATCAGCAGTCTCTCTATCTTTCTCAGAACAACCTCCAGGACCCCAACCAATATGACTTCAAAGCAGCACATTCCACAGAAACAACCCTCTTGACTGTCGCTGAGAAGCTACATGCTACTGCGTCGGCCAAGCTGTCATCTGTCGTCATCCTTCTGATCCAAACTCCATGACTAGCAACAAAAAGCCATGCCAAACCATACCGAACCAAACTCCTGGAGAGGGGCTGGACTCCATTCTGGAGTTGCCCATGGTCAGAGGCACTGGGCAGGGGTGGATCTACTTATGACTCTTTATGACATTGAGCCTGAATGGACCTTGTTCTAGGATTCCATTGCCAAAGTGGCTATGAAGAGCTGTGGCCTTAAGGTTGTTGCTGCCTGTCGTGGTGGCAATCCCTGAACCCAGTGGTAGTCACCAACGGTAAAAGGAGCTTTCAGGCTGAAGAAGGAGGCCTTCTGAGCTTGGTTAGCTTGTGGGACTCCTGACGCAGCTGACTGGCAGACTAAGTGGGGGAGCAGGGCTGTACCCATGCTGTTTAGCACAGGGAGGAGATCTGTTGACCTCTAATGGGGATATAGTTGGACAGTGTAAAGAATATTTCAAGGACCTCCTGAATCCCACTAATATGCCTTCCATGGGGGAAGTAAAGCTTGAGGACTGGACCATCTCTAGAGCCAAGGTCATTGAAGTAGTCAAAAAACTCATTAGTGGTAAGGGACTGGGGGTGGATGAGATTCACCCTGAGTTCTTGAAAGCTCTTGATATTTTTGGGATGTCTCGGCTGACAGGCTCTTCAACATTGTGTCGACATTGGGGACAGTGCCTTTGGATTGGCAGACTGGAGTGGTGGTCCCAAATCTTTAAGAAAGGGGTCTGGAGGATGTGTTCCAAATTCAGGGGGATCACATTCCCCAGCCTTCCTCGGAAAGTCTATGCTGAGGTACTGGAGAGGAGGGTCTGCCCATTGATCGAACCTTGGATTCAGGAGGAACAATATGGAGTCCGTCCTGGTCGCTGAACACTAGTCCAGCTCTTTACCCTCTCAAGGATAGGAGGGTCAATGGGAGATGCCCACTTGGAAAAGGCATGTGTCCCTCAGGGGATCCTGTGGGGGGGCTCCTGGAATATGGGGTATGGGGTCCATTGCTGTGGGTCACAAGACCCCTATATAAATATACACTAGTCAACATTTGAAGTGGATCAAAACTGTTAATCAAAGTTGTTCTGAAACAAGAAGGGGTATTTCTCAAAATTCATGTTTAACATGTAAGTCTGCTATTAATCAATGCTGTCATCAATGCAATTTCATGACTCAGACATGATTATTTGTCACAAGGTGTGAAGTGCATTGTCACACACTCATGACGACAACGGTGCATCGAAAAACTGTTGGTTGTTCAGTACTTTTGTGATTCACCTGAAGTCACAATGGACTAGAAATGCCTTTTAAACATTTTTTCCTGCAGTGCAATGCCTTTGGAGTACCTTAAGGAGCCAGCACAATGGTCATAATGGTGATGCACTGGATACTGTACTGTTACTGTACTGTAGTCACTGTGTGGAGTGTCAGAGATTGAAGTAAGAAAAAACAGAAAAGCAAGCTTTTTCAGTTCAAACCAACGAGATTTTATTATGCATGTTACAGCAGATCAATAATCTGAGTTTGTACTGTAAAACAAACATGAACTGAATGGTTTAAAGAATGCAAAGAACAAGTCAAGAACGAGAAACAACAAACGTAATGTGCTGAGAGAACCAGTCAGTCCGTGTTACCACCTCTGACACGGATCCCAGCCTCACATCGGCTATGCATGCTTGAGATGAGGTTTTGGATATTCTGTTGAGGGATGGCTTGCCATTCCTCCAGCAACGCTGTTCGCAA
>JAODKM010000037.1:3173406-3188834 GCA_026780845.1 Petrocephalus sullivani | reverse complement strand
AGACTCCTGAGGTTAGGTTATTGCGGGAGTTAAAACCTCAATATCGATGCGATAAAGGTTAATCGTGCAGCCCTAGGGCCAGCCTTGGATACCACATCCGGGGGGCCGCACAACAATCAGAAATTCAAACACCACGGAGGCTCTGCTCAGTGATGCAAGCAAATCTCAATTGTTCATTGGCCAGGGAAAAAGATGCAGGAAGTCAGAAAGAAGATCAGACCAAAGAGTGTATATAACCGCCTTTTCTACCCTTTATGATCAGAATGATAACAAACATGGCTAGCAGGTTTGGTTTGGTTGACTGAGAAAGTCTGGAAATGTATATGATTCCTTGCTATATGATTATAAACACTCCCAGAAAACTACAAACTAATATAAAACACTTTGGTACTGTAGTGCCATATACCTATGTATGCATTTTTTGTCATCATTACTGTTATTTTGATATATAATATTTTTTTAACATTTATTTGAAATCAAGTTTAGTCTTAGGTGTCTGTGATTTAAAGTTTATACTTTAAATGTTTAAACCTATTTAATTGTTATATATTCTAGTTTAGATTATAGTAATTTGTATTTGTATGGTATCTTAAAACGGTAACAAAGTATTTCTCATTTTGCTGTAGCTCTTATTTTATTTTCATATATTGTTCTATTTCAGTTTATGAAAATGTTTTCGTTATGCTTTGCACCATGCTTACTCTTGCATGAAGTATGATCCGGCCCTAGTCGGCTCATTCATCACTAATTTGGGGCTTAGAAGTACTGGCCTGCAAAATGTTTATAATTCATTATTAAATCTAGTAATTCTGCTAATCTGCGGCACCAAGCTCAGCAAGTTTTGCTACTTTTTCTGAATAAAAAGAAAATGTAGGACTTTTTCTTATCGTGTAGCACTGTAACTTACAATTCTACACTATATGGACAAAGGTAAGACACACCTCTCAGTCATTGAATTTGGTTGTTTCATTCAGACCCATTGCCACAGGTGTATAAAATCAAGCACCTAGCCATGCAGTCAAGTTTACCATATTTGTGAGAGAATGGTTGTTCTGAAGGGCTCAATGAATTCAGGTGTGTTACTATCATTGAATGCCACCTTTGCTACTGTATATGTCAGTTCATGAAATTTCCTAACTGCCTGATACTTCATGATCAATTGTAAGTGGCATTTTTATGAAGTAGAAGTGTTTTGAAACTCAGCCACGAAGTGGCAGACCACATGAAGTAACCGAGTGAGTTCACAGAGTGTTGAAGCACATAGTGTGGAAAAGTCACCAATGCTCTGTTGACTCAATAACTGCAGAGTCCCAAACTTCCTCTGGCATTAACCCCAGTATAAAAACTGTGCACTGGGAGCTTCATGTAATGGACTTTCATGGCAGCTGCATGAAAGCCTCGCATCACCAAGCACAGAGAAGGGCGGTTGTGCCTTAGAATTGTTACAACATATAATTCTGTAAAGAGGCATATCTATAAAGGTTAAAATAAACAATTACATTGAATCTAAAATTAATTTGCTTTTGTAATTATTTATGGAATTTTATATTTTATTTAGGCCAACATAAATATACAGTTAAATATGAGGAAGCAGAGAATTATGGGTAAATATTTTTTCAATTATTAACCCGAAAATGTGGCAATTAAAGATGAAACCAAGGCTGTGTATAGTTAAATTTCCTGTCTCAATCCACACATCACACATGCATAGGCACGATGTCCGCGATGCTTGAAAATTAAATAAATGCTAAATATTGCTTTGACATTCCTCCAATTAATGTGTGTCTGTGTGTGTGTACACACTATAGTGTAGATGTGTTTGCCCTGCATGTAGGTAGGTAAAACCATGTACCACACAATTTAACTGATTAAAAGTTAGCTATGTTTATTATTCTAAATATTGACAACATGATAGAAATAGTAACAACAGGCCAAAAAGTTATGCTGAACTGATTAAAACAAAATTACCGAAAAATAAGCTAGTTTAAACAAACATTAGCCGATGTAATGATTGAAATATTGTTAGTTAATGGAACGCGATCTTTTAACGACATTGCGATCTTAAATCAACGGCGATGCATGTGTGCTGCCTTGGAAATGTCAAATAAATCGCTGTTACGGTAAAGCGACACCAGACGGGGGTTAACTTTCCTATTTATGACTGATATGTTGACCTAATGGTTACATTGTGTTGCATATTATCTAGAGCTTTAATTAAGCCAATATCGTTCCCGTCACACATTATGGATATACAGCTGTAATATCAAGGCTTTACAGCAGAACGATGACGTCAAAGATATGCCTGCTTTAAGTCGAACGCTTTCGGTGGTCAGAAGAGCGCTACCTGCAAATGACGTGACGTCCAGGCGGTTACAGGATCTGCGAAATCGTAGAGTTAATAATTGCAACGAGTTGCACCTGTTGTGTTCACGGGGAGGCTAGGAGGCCACCCTTCTTCACGACGTGCCTTTACTTTACAGCCTTAGCTTGAACACGTGAAGAAACCTGAAATCTGGCTCTGCATGCCTTTTCGCGATATTCAGTTTCTTAAAGAGACAATAGGACCATTTCCCCGTGAGTATTATCGACTGAAAACAGCGGCTGCTCCGACAGGAGAGTTAAGGTAAGCTTTTGACAGTCGGGATGTCTTTTACTTACAGTTCCGACATTGTGACATCTAAAAGTTATTGTGCTTCCGTGTCAGTACTTCACCTCACACCAGTTTGAATGAATCGGTTTTTCGCGTGTTTCTGTCCATATAGGTATAAACTATATATATATATATATATATATCTCTTTTTAATGATGGCGTATTAACTGTTTTATTTGACGTGTTGGATTGTGCTACACGTAGTTATTTTCGAGTTGTTATCGATAACGGCAAATAAGTCTACAAAATAATTAGAATAAGAAAATGTAGGAGGAGAAAATGTATTGGTGACTAGATCAAGTTGATCAAGGCTTTGGAAGAGAATGGTTTGAAAGTAATAATCAGTGGAGATGCCCTGAATGCTACAATGTATATACTTCCTCTTATTTGTTCATATTTGTTTCCTGTTTTTTTGGTCGGAAATGGTTGACAGTTTTGGTCATGTGTATCTGCAGAACTAGAAAACTAGAAACTCATGTTAGTTGATCCCCATAGGTCTAAGGTTTTTTTTTTTTATCAATTAATAATTATCTTCTCGCAAGTTATGAAAGAGGCGAATGCGATTAAGGATAACAAATGAAAGCAGTTTAATCTGAAATGCAACTGTAATGTGTCTAAATTGCGACATTTGAGTAGAAATAATTTCAGTATAATGTATAAGTATAGTTCAGTATCCTTATAGTTCAGTATAATATATAAACACTATTATGTGTATGAGAGAAATGACAAACCTGTGTGAAAATGTCTGTAGATCTGTATATTTGTGTTGAGATATTTTATAGTATTATTAAGCTGAGTTAGATTTTAGATTTCTGGGAAGCCTGCATGGTCAATGTCGTTGTAAACACTGCATACATTTTGCAATAATTCATTACAAAAATGACAATGTATTTGTCAGCTTTTTACACAACAATGGCCGCAGAATGAAATATTTGGTTAAATGAAAAACAAAACCTGTTCCGTCACACACAGCCATGATGACGTTCACACTTTGCTTAAAAGTTGCCACATAGGTATTCAGAGGTTGGGTGGTGCGCATATTTACTTTGTAGTATTTGCAAATATAATACAAATATGCTTAAAATGTACTTGCATAAAGAAATGACTGCCACATCTCCAGGCTGGTGTGGTATGTTGTTCATAAGAATAAGGGGGTGGTTGTTGATAGAAAACATCTAACTGGAGCTCTGTGTATCCTGCAAGGTGCTGCCTGGAACAGGTGCATTAGAACTGACTGTGGAAGCTGCCATGTTGGTATCCCTTTGTACTCCCTCTTATGTGACGTTTCCTTCTTGAGTTTAGCAGTCATTGGTATAAAGCTTATCTCAGGGCTGATACCAAAGTGGAGGAGCAACATTGCTGTGTTTGTTTTGGCAGTGCTCCTGCATATTGTACTCTAATTAATTATACCTGAGGTGGGATGGGGCATCTGCTCCTTGCAGTCTTAAGTCTGTACAAGGTACACTAGTTTTGATCAATTTATGGGTGCATGAATATGGCTTAACTGGCGTAGGCCTATGTACTGAATTTTCTGAAATGCGCTGTAGTATGATTGATGGCTCAAGGCCGCTGTCCATAAACTGCTTTCACATTTTGAGGTCAGGACATATGTAAGGTTTTGTGTGTATTTCAGCTGATTTTAAAGTACATTATTATTGGTAGGACAACAATATATATGTGAATTTGTTCATGTATAAACACAAAGGAGATTGTTGGACAGTAGTTTTAACTATTAGCTTTAGAGGTTTATGTTCCATAATGTTGGTCATGTGGAAAATGCAGCTTCAACTTAATTCATTTTGTATCATTGCTGTACACCCGAGTTCCATATTGCATCTTGAAATTTATGTTGAGCCATATGCCATTAACCAAGGAAAAGTGCTATGTCTAACCATCTCCTATTGACAGCATACCTTTCTGTTGTGAACTGCTTGAAAAGTCATGGACAACAGAAATGATTCTGAATATAGTCAGTATTTTTGATTTTAAGTATTTGCAGCATGAGAGTGCAGACATTTCTTGGTTATCTGGTAAAGTTGTGTGTAGATGTTGAGAAATGTGACAGACTGCAAACGACTGACTATGAACCATGGTTTTGATAAATGTGTGCTTTTAAGTTCTCAATGCATTAATGAGGTATTGGACCCCCCACCCCCTTGTCTTTGCTTCTACAGCTTCCTGCACCTCGTGGGCAATGCGTCTGCTCCCTCGCCGCCGCATCACCCCCCTGAAGCTGGTGCTAGTGGGTGGCACAGTCTTTATGGTAGCTTTGGTAGTTCTACAGCGTGATGTTGGTTTTAAGAGCCAGCCGGACCCCTGGTTCCAGGACCTCGTGGTGCGCAAAGAGCGAGTGATGGGTATAGTTAGGGAAGCTGTCCAGATGTTCCAAATCGGAGCCCCGCAACCTCTGCCACCAGAGCAACAGCCTACAACTGATCTCCACTGCCCTCCCGGTTTTTACAGCCAGGCAGAGCTTAGGCCTCACCTTGACCGGCCCCCTCAGGATCCGCAGGCCGTAGGGGCTGATGGTAAGGCATTCCCTGAGACCAAGCTGTCTGCCGCCGAGGAAAAGGAAAAAGAAGAGGGAATGACCAGGCACTGCTTTAACCAGTTTGCCAGTGACCGCATTTCAATCCACCGAAGTCTTGGTGAAGACACACGGCCCCCAGAGTAAGAACAAGAGCATTACCATAGTCATGTACTGCCTCTCAGTCCAGAATAGTAATGTATTCTTAAACTACTCAATGACCACAAGACTCATAAGTCTGCAGATGAGCTCTCCTGAAAGAAGTCTGGATATTTGCTCTGCTGTATTTAATCCTGCATATAAATCATTTGAATTTGAAACATCTGAGCAGCTGTAAATCTGTGTAATTAATCTTTTTTTGGATTTGTTATATTTCCCATACTTCACAAAAATGACGTTTTTATTAATACCGTACAACAGCAGGGCCCTTACTTTGAAACCGTATCCGGAGACTGTAAGCTGTAAGCCATTGTCCCTATCCACAGCAGTGCTGACCAGCATGCTCTTGTGCCATCAGGTGCGTGGAACGAAAGTTCCGCCGTTGTCCCCCACTTCCCACCACAAGCGTGATCATAGTCTTCCACAATGAAGCCTGGTCCACACTACTGCGCACTGTCTATAGCGTGCTTCACACTGCTCCAGCTGCCTTGCTTACAGAGATCATACTGGTTGACGACGCAAGCACAGCAGGTAGTATGTCCGGCCCCTACATTTGTTAAAATTCAAGAACGGTCAGTCATCAGGCTGAAAATAATTTGGTGTTGATATTCACCAGTCCAGTGATTTTTGCTCTGAATTGGCTCTTAACATGGGCTAAAGTCAAAGAAATTAACATGACTGCATCAAGCAGTTGCTGCAGATTTGTTCGGCTCATCTTCACAATGGGGAATCTCCGGTTTCACCACATTCCATGTGTGCTCTATTAGATCGCAATCTGGTGACTTTGGAGGCGGATTGAGTACTGTGAACTCACTGTCACGTTCAAGAAAGCACCCTGAGATATGAGCTTTGTGACATGGCAGATTATCCTGCTGGGAGAAGCCATTAGAAGCTGGGTACACTATGGTCATAAATGCATGGAAATGGTTTCACCACCAGCAGCAGCCTGATACGAGGCCAGATGGATCCATGCTTTCATGTTATTTACACCAAATTCACCAAACACACCAATTCTGACCCTACAATCTGAATATTGCAACAGAAATCGAGACTCATCTGACCAAGCAAAATATTTCCATTGTACAATTTCCTCAGTAGATCAGCAGCTCATGAAATACTCAAACCAGCCCTCCAGGCACCAACAACTATGCCACATTGAAAGTCAGTTAAATTTACCTCTCTTCCCCTCTCTGGTGTTTGATGTGAACATTTAACTGGAGCTCCTGACCTATATCATCATTGAACTTTATTAGGTGTTCCTAATAAAATTGGCCAGTGACTGTCAAAATGGGAAATTCCAGCATAGCAAGATTTGATAAATATACAGTCATGGCTTCAACAATCATGTTCTTCACTCTTATGATCAGGCAAAGTATTTGTTTTCCTAAATAAACCACAAAATAACAAGTTTCAAATCTCATGTCTAATAGTGGTTTATTTTCTTTTCTAAATCAGTAAATGCACATTAACATAGTGATACATAATGAACCCCAAGTACAAAGGTGTGTGTGCTTATCAGTTACAGTAGATATAAAAAGTACATAAACCCCTGTTAAAATGCCAATTTTTGTGATGTAAAAAAAATTAGACCACGATAAATCATTTAAAAACTTTTCCCACCTTTAATGTGACCTATAACCTGTACGATTGGTTTTTCAGTTTGGGGGAAGATATAAAAAAAATAGTACAATAAGCTAGTTGCATAAGTGTTGAAGCACCTTTTGATTTAATTACAGCATTTTCAGTCTTTTGGGGTACACACCTGCCATCAGTTTAAGTGACTCTGATTAACCCAAAATAAAGTTGAGCTATTTTAGTAGGATTTTCCTCACATTTACTCAGTTGCATCCTACAGCTAAAGCCATGGTCTGCAGAGAGCATACAAAGCATCAAGGGATCTGATTATTAGATATTAGATATACCATGGAACACAGTGAAGACAGTCATCAAGAAGTGGGGAAAATATGGGATAACAGTGACGTTACTAAGAACTGGACGTCCCTCCAAAACTGATGACAAAACTGGTCAGGAACGCTCCCAAAAGGCTTACTGCAACACTGAAAGAGCTTCTGGATTTTCTGGAAAATAATGGTTGTGTACTACATGTGACAACAATGTCCTGTATTCTTCATATATGACATGTATTCTCCATAAATGACATTGTGGTGTCATTTTTTTACATCACAAAAACCTGGCAGTTTAACAGGGGTGTGTGCACTTTTTACATCCACTGTATTTATTTATTGTGCAGGACCTGTAACATTTGTAAGAAGTGTAGAGTAACAAGCAAAACATTTGCTTTCAGGTGGTATTTTATAATTGTGAAGCTGTGTCTCAAATTTCATGTTTGTATGCTATTCACAATTTTGTTCTCTACTTGATGAGTAGAGTAAGAACAAGTAGTTTCCAATCAATAGATTTTTTTTTTTGCACATTATTGATATCTTCTGTACTTTAGTATAGGCATTACAGTGCTTCCTATGGTAAATTGGTAAGGAGTATATTGGAGTAGAAATACTTATATTATCCCAGAGGAAGTTACTTACTAAAAAGCAGAAATACCTCATATCCATATATGACCTAAAAGTAGGAAGTTGAAAAGAAGTTCATACAATCAAGGTAAATTGATTGGAAAAAAAAATGTCAATAGATGACCTTAAGCAGCAGTAACCAAATAACAGTTGTCTTGTATGGTGTTCCTAGAAAGTAGTGTTTACGAATTTCTCCAGTAATTGCTGTTATTTTTGTGCCCCAGTTATATAATACTGACCACATCCAGTACCTATGTGTCTCACACACAGCTCTTTCTGACTTATGTCAGATGTTGCTACTTGAATACTCTGTTTTAAGGGCCCCAATATGACAGCACTACAAGATGTGATCAGTATTCAGTCTTTGCTGTGTTTCTGTTTGACTGCTGGTGTTGAAGAACCTTTCTTCTGACACTCCATTCTACAGAGCACCTGAAGAATCGCCTGGAGGAACATGTGCGAGCCCTAAAGATAGTCCGCGTGGTACGCCAGAGGGAGAGGAAAGGTCTGATCACAGCCAGACTGCTAGGGGCCAAGGAAGCCCGAGGAGAAGTGCTCACCTTCCTGGATGCCCATTGTGAGTCTCCCAGAATGCATTGTTAGAGTTACACAACACCTCTTTTCCTAATTAGGGGGACATGAAGTGTCTTGGATTGTGTGTCAGGTTTATATATGAAAAAGAGGCCTGCCTAACAGGTATAACAGGCTTACTTTCAAATTCTTTCAGATTTTCTGATTTCTTGTTAGTGAAATTTCAAACAGGATAAGCAAACACAATACCAATTTTTTAAGGCTCTTTCACAAAACAAGTGTGAGCATAGCTTTGGTCAAAAAGTGCTAATTTCCTGTCAGACCAGGAAAATCTTAGTGCTGCTCTCCTGTTTGGCTATTGGATAACTTACTACATATTTAGCTCAGATATAGGTATAGTTAAGCTGTGGCCAAAACTCTGAGTTCCCTTGCCCAGGTGAGTGTTTCCATGGCTGGCTGGAGCCCCTGCTATCTCGCATTGTGGAGGAGCCCACTGCAGTGGTGAGCCCTGAGATCACCACCATTAGCCTCAACACCTTCCAGTTTAAGAAGCCTGTGGCCACAAACCGCGCGCAGAACCGTGGAAACTTCGACTGGAGCCTGACCTTTGGCTGGGAGGGCATCCCCAAAAATGAGCAGCAGCAGCGCAAAGATGAGACATACCCTGTCAAGTGAGCAACACATACTCCATAGTTGCAGTGTTCAGATACGATGGCTTTACATTTCTTGTTCGTCTAGATCAAGGGTGTCAAACTCTAGTCCTGGAGGGCAGGAGCCCTGCACATTTTTGGGTTTATCCTCGTTTAACATACCTGATACAGTGCCTCGCAGCTCCTTCTGCTAATTACCACACAGCTCTTCAGCTCAATCGTTTGTGGTGAAACAGGGAAAGAACTAAACTACACAGGGCACCGGCCCTCCAGGACTGGAGTTTGACACCCTTGGTCTAGATCAAGTAACTTTAAATAAACTGTTGTCATATCCACAGTGACAGTACATCATCCAAGTATAAGATCAATTACAAACTTTGAAGTTTACATGTCAGTTACTTTTGCTTAACATATTACTAAAACCGATCATTAATAACATGACAGCACAACTTTATTTTGATTTTCTTATCGTTCCAGGACTCCAACCTTTGCTGGTGGTCTCTTTTCAATTTTGAAGTCCTACTTTGAAAAAATTGGAAGCTACGATGACAAAATGGAAATCTGGGGGGGTGAGAATGTGGAGATGTCTTTCAGGGTTAGTAGTGTTCTCTGTTGCATCTGCTATTTTAAATCAATTATTTATTAAGCTTTTTTTGTTGTATAACTTTTTCCTCCACCATTTTTTACCATTACATTACATAGCTATATTATGGTATTTTCATCATGGCAGGGTGTTGTGCTCATTTCTGGATTCTAGTGCTAATTTTGAAAATTCCAACTACCGTGAACAAAATTAATCAGTTTCAGAATTACCAGTCAGATTCTTTTGCCATAGACCAATATTTGCACTTTTTTTGTAAGTGTAAAGTTATGTGTCCTGGAGAGACTTATTACGTATATGTGTGTGACCGTGTGGGCAGGTCTGGCAATGTGGTGGCCAACTGGAGATAATCCCATGCTCCGTAGTGGGCCATGTGTTCCGCACCAAGAGCCCCCACACCTTCCCCAAAGGCACAGAAGTAATCACACGCAACCAGGTACGCCTGGCCGAAGTCTGGATGGACGACTACAAGAAGGTTTTTTATCGCCGCAACCAGAATGCTGCAGCTATGGCCAGAGAGGTAGGAGTCCTGACTACCACCGGCTTATAAGAAGCAAACGTATCAGATTTATAACAAATATGTTAACTCACAGAAGGAATTTGTTTTTGGCCGATGGTATCTCTTGAGCTATAATGGCAATATACAGGCATTAAACAATATAAAAGCAATATACAGATTATATATAAGACAAGTAATATACATAAAGTGCAAAAAACACTAATGAGTGCCACGTATGGAAATGAGATTGTGGTGTATGAGCACTGTATTTGTAGATGTGAGGCAGAGTGTAAAACTTAAATTTATTGTGCAGTTTTACCTCATGATCCCATGAATTTCCATTTTTTGGGTAGGATTTCTGCCAAAGCCCCCCCCCCCCCAAAAAAAAAAATATTTGCAAGAGAACAGGCATGTTGATGATTTTTCATTAGAAAAGTCTTGGTTATTTATTAGAAACATGATCAAACTCCGCCCCATAGCTGTGTTGCAAGGAAATAAGAAGGTAGCCGATCAATGTATGTGTAATTCACATACCTATAGGGTGTGGATTGGTATGTATTTAACATGAAGGAACTATTATCTTTCACTGTTGTTATCTGCCCTTATCTTATCACTATCATTAGACTATAATTCATTAGCCATGTATAGAAAAACTGAGCTGCATTTACACTGTAACACCCCAGATTCAGTGGTGGCTTCTGACTGCAATTTTTAGTGAAGCAGACCTTAGCCCTGCCGCCCCACCATATAATTTCAAACATGATCATATATTAGTCATTCCCATAAATATTATCATTACCTCGTGAGCTGATGCACACAAACACAACTACAAAAACCGAAACATCGTCATAGCAGCAAAGCACATCTGTGAATTTCCTATAGTGCCCTTTGCTGTCAGAGATTTCACTCTCAAGATTGCAATTGACAAGAAGAAGTCTTTACTAATCAAAGTATTATCTCTTGGATTTTTCTGATATTCTGAATGGTTAAACATGTTAATCATCTGCCTGTCAAGAGCAGATGTAATTGGAGAGACTAAGTGAGGCATTCTTCCCTGGGATATTTTGTGTGATGTGAATGTTACACCAATTTTGGTGAGGCACAGCTTCACCTGTTATCTTCATTGACTTCTTTTAATTAATACGCAAATTTTGGTTGTTGCAGAGTTCTGTCTTTTACTATTTTTACCTTCAACTCCCCTAAAACCTCTGCAGAACAGGTATGGAGACATTTCTGATCGCTTGAAGTTGAGAGAAGATCTACATTGCAAAAACTTCTCCTGGTTCCTGGAGAACATCTACCCAGAGATTTTTATCCCGGACTTGTCCCCAGTCAAATTTGGAGCAGTAAGAAGTCTATCTTCTTGCAGAAAATTACAGTAGTATCTGAATGTAAAGAATGCAGAACAGAACTATAGCAGTCAAAATCTGTTGCTATTATGTTCATCCAATATAATTGTGTACGCAGATCAAGAACTCAGGCTCACAGAGTTGTCTTGACGTGGGGGAAGACAACAATGGAGGAAAGCCACTTATCATGTATACTTGCCACAACATGGGTGGTAACCAGGTACTCTTTGCTACATGGCCTTATATATGGATAATAGCCAATCCAGCTGTTTAGTACTTTGCGGTTCTGTTTTCAGAGTAATAGTGTACAATGGCTTCAATTTGGCAGACTCCAGGTGATGCGATGGGTAGAAAACGGTTTAACTGTGAAAGATGATAGACCTGAATGATAACCAGGATACAATTTTTTGGATTAAAAAGTAAAACATTTTTCATATTGTTTGTAAAGTTCCTCACCACTCTCACTATTCCTTTCCAGTACTTCGAATATACATCTCAACAGGAACTGCGGCACAATATTGGGAAGGAGTTGTGTCTGCAGGCTTACCCCGAGTCCATGCCTGTCAAGATCGAGCTCTGTGTCCGTAAGGGCCAGGGCACCTCTGTTATCCCCAGCCAAGTGTGGGAGTTCACCAGGGTAAGTAGCTATTGGCATCTGACAGCTAGGTAATGGAATGAAAACATCCATATGGCCTGCTGGGAACTTAAACAGCACTACCCTCGGTGATGGCTTGCTACTAGTCAGCTGGTTCAACAATTATGAAATATGGTGTAGATTTGAAGTGTACAGCATGAGCTTGCTTTGTTGAAACTGGAGACTAATTGCATAATGTAATACAGTGCTTGGTGTTTGTCATAACCATTTCCAGGACAACCTTTTGCTGAATCCGCCTTCTGGAAAGTGCCTGGCCTTAAAGGAGAGACAGATTGTAATGAGTCACTGTAACCCAACTGACCTCAACCAACACTGGGGATTCAGCTGATGACGGATAGAAAAATCTTGAGGGAGAACTGTCCCGAAAGTCCCCTCCCTTTGGACTCTTTGCAGGTGGGACCTACCCCCTGCCCTTTCTACCCAATGCAGGCAGATGGAAAGCACTGGACTACAAGGAGCATGGCATATTATGTATTGTGGGAAAAGAGTTGGGTGTTTTCTTCTTAAATTTATGAATCTTGTTTGGAGAAGGTGGGGACTTTGAAAATTAGCATTATCAGAAGGCAGCTTAAGCTCCACCTCTCAAATTACCATGATTACTTAAGTTATGGCTTTTGTATGTGATTCAGAATTTGCAAAATTTGATCCATCTCTGCTATGATCCCTTTTTCAGAGAATTGTAAGTGAGATTATAAGTGCTGTTTTATTTAAGTGTTTCAGATTGGTCATTGCTCACGTATATTGCTCAGTTATTGGTCATTGCTCATGCTTTCCTATTTTTATACTGTGAGGTAGGAAGGCAGGTTCAGTTTGTACTGAGGGAAGCCTTATGAGAAACTTATGTCCGCTGTGTGGAAATCAGTTTTCTCTAAAGCTGCAGTCTTTGCTGGCGTTAATACTACCCCTGATCTTAAATTAAGCATGACTCATGACTTCTGTTTCTCTGGCCTGGCAATGAAGTGATTTGTTTTTTAGAGAAAGAGCTAAAGATAAGTGTTAAAGGTTTGATTCAGGTTACTATTAAACCAAAGATATTTGGTAGGAAATTTCATATTGGTATATTTGCTACCTTCACTGCTCTCCCCAGTAAAATGGCAGATGAAAATGTGAAGGTAATAATTATATGGTCAAAATGCATCTTTGCACATAATTGTGTTTTAAGGTGAATGAATTATTTAAAAATCTGGGATGTGCTTGCTTTGGAGTGGTGTAACATCTTTGCAATGTATTTAATGAGATTTGATGCTAATCAATGTTTTTTTTTTACCTAAGAAGATATTTGACAATGGGTCCAATCAGAAAAATTACTATAAATGTCTAGATATTTTATCATATTTCTGTGAATGATATGCATGCAGAGGGCTGAGCTTGGCCTATTTTGCAAAGTGTTGTCTACAATATAATTTTCCTTTAATTTATTCATTTGAATTTCTGTGATATCATCCCTCCCCCCCTGAATGACACACTTTTTTGATTTTTAAACTTTTTTATGCTTCCAGTTCACCACTAATTAGTATTCACTGAATAGTGCGTGTGTTTGGATGCTTTTCCTCTGCATCTGCTGTACACTTTGAGCAGCCATTATTTAGTCAGTTTATTTCCCCTCATGTCACGGTACTGTTATCTTGGATAATATGGTCATCTCTCGAGAAAGCAATCCTCAGTATGACAATGTGAAAGATTTTTGTATGCTTTCATTTGAATTTCCATTGCTCTGCACATTAATTTGGGCGTTAAATATATTTTAAGTATTCCTGAAAAAGTAAGCATGTCTTGTGTTCTAATTATGACTGTATATTGTAAGTGTGGGGCTGTATGTTTTTCTGGGGGAGAATGCTGGATTTTCCTAAGGTTGTGTTCGCACCCTAGCTCTGTGTGTGCTGCATGCATGCGTTTCCTCCCACTGTTTAATGCGTGTTACTCATTTGCACTGGTGTCAAGTACAAAGTACATACTGTAGTCCCCCTGTATCTGCGGGTTATGCTCTATGTTCCAAGACGTACCACAGATGGCCATGAATCCCATATATAAGGTGATTTTTGAGTACATGCATATGGTAAATTCTTAATAAATTACGCACAGGAAGGCATTACCAACATCAAATACAGTAATGATGAAGTACAGTATATAGCATTGTGCACACTCAAATGAAAGGGATTCTGACATGTAATTCTCAAGACGATGGAGCAATGGGAAAAAAAATGTATAAAGGGATGATGGAGCAATGAGAATCGCATGCGTATGATTTGTAAAATGCAGACACTGCAATAACATAGCAACAAATGTGATCAGGGAGAATGCTAGAGGCAGACTGGATTATTCCTGCTGGGGCAAGTGGGTATGGGCACCACGGGAGATGCATGTACTGGGCGCCATGGCATGTACTGGGCGCCATGGCATGTACTGGGCGCCATGGGCTGGTGAATTTTGCCATATCACATGGATTATTTCTGGAAGTTTCAGACCACGGAAAACTACGGATAACTGAAACAATGTTTACTGGAACCATATGTCCTACTTTAGTGTGTATAGCCTTCACTGCAACAGCAATTGACATTTGCTCTGCAATGGAGGAGTATGTAATAGTCCACCTATTGCATACTTTACATTTATTCTGCCAGTCAAGGTACATTAAGAGAGGACAGGGAAGTGAACAATAACAACAGTAATACAATAATACACAAAAAACATACAAAAGGAGATGAATACAAAACTGACATGTCTAACTTTGCAAAGTGAGTGCGTGTGCCCTGGAATCCTGTCCAGAGTCTCTTTTCCTTATACGCGGTGCTTCCTAAGATAGACTCCAGGCTTTTGTGACCTGATGTTGGATAAGCAATTGGAAGGTTCGGTACGAGCACAGTCACAATTACCTTATCCTATACTGTGATATTTCGCTCCAATATTTATTTATAATTTGTGTTAGTCACCCCCCCACCCCCCAAATTGTTTTGCATAATTTTACTCACAAATCTGCCTACTATATTGGGGCAGCCCCCAGTCCGAATCATAACTTACCCTGGACCACAAATTAATTTCACCCCCCCCCCCAACATCCCTCTTGAAATATTTGTACAACTCAACCACTCATTACAGTATTAGCAGGCTTAAGTAGTTATATGCTTATCAGCAAATAAGAGCAAACATGCAACAGTACAGGGCAAGGTTGTCAGTGAAACTACTCAAATTATAGAATCTCCTACACTGTTAGAAATTACCAGCATTTCACAATAATTAACAGTATTATTTTACAGTAACTTGTTGTAATTAAGTTTC
>JAODKM010000037.1:3154716-3173239 GCA_026780845.1 Petrocephalus sullivani | reverse complement strand
GAATGACCATGAAAATGAAATGCAATTCATAAAATTGGTTGAAAAAACGTTGCAGAATCACAATTAGAATTTGAATATAAGAAAGTAGAATTCAAATGGGAGTCATTTCACATACATTCACATACATAGTCTAAGTACAGCTGTAACAATACAGCTTAATATTTCAAATGGAGCACGTTAACACAAACAACACACACTCCCCCTTAGCCTTTGCTGCTTTGAGACAAACTTCAACATGGCGAAGGGTCTCGGGAACGCGCAAACGAAGGCGGAGTGTGTAGGGACCAGTTTGGGATTGGGCCAAGTTCAGAGAGCTCCAGAAATTTCGTCATATCAAACGGCAACGTTTCGTGATTTTTATTGGATAATTTTACCTTCGCTCAACAAGAAAACAACCTATTGGATATCGTTCTAGCATTTAAGTTTCTTCAGGAGGCATTTTACGTTCTTGTCAAATGAATTTAAGAGACGTCACAGAAAGGCGGAACATCCGGTTTTACTATTTCCGGTGAAACACGCGATCGTACAGCTGTTAATTATATACTTCTGTAGGAATTGAAGTTTACCAAAATACGGCTGTTTTATTTGCCTACACTGAGAATAATTAAAACTCTCACACGAAGATAAAATGAATATTCGGAATGCTAGGGTAAGTTCCTATTGCTATGTTTAGATGAAAACGCTTTCAAAATTACTTGAAAACCAGATAGCTGGGTATGAGGAGGACCATGCATCTGGAGTAATATACTTTGTATACACTATAATACATTATGCATACCAATTCGTACCAGTACGAAGTACCACCGATATGGTCGGATAGTTTAACTGTACATTTAAATAACTTACTGAATACGGCCGTGCTATCTTGGCGATATTTTCTAAATAATCCAGTAGCTCAGTATGTGATGATTGTCGAGCACAGGTAGCATTCCACACGTTTGATTCTTCGCTTTTATGATGCATCTCTTATGCACTAAAAGCATGTTAAGTAGCAGTTCGTTTCTTGTACTAACAATGTCTTTTATGCAGTGATACCCATAAGTCCAGCCCACTGTTCCATCACGTCTCTTTCTCTCACAGCCGGAAGATCTGATGAATATGCAGCATTGTAATTTGCTGTGTCTTCCAGAGAATTACCAAATGAAATACTATTTCTATCATGGACTGTCCTGGCCGCAGGTCTGCATTGAATAATTAATTTTTACTGTATCTTTTTTTGTAAGGTATTTTTTTAAAAGAAAAGCTTACTTCATCCAGAATAATTGTTTGATTTTGTACTCTTGAATATATTAACAAATGTACTTTCCTCATGTTTAGCTTTCCTACATAGCAGAGGACGAGAATGGCAAAATTGTGGGATATGTCTTGGCAAAAATGTAAGTGCATAAGCATTAAATCTTATAAAATGCTCATATTACTCCTATAAGCGTCTTTTGAACTAGGGCCGCCACTAACGATTTTAGATTAGTCTATAGACTGTTTTACTGATTGGCCGATTAATCAAAACAATTTTCGATTTAAATTTTATTTATTTTGAAATTTTATTTTATTATTTATTTTGACAGAAATTTTTATACCATTGCAGCGTTTTAGATAATGGGCACCAGCTTTTTGGCACTATACAGATATTACTTTTGTCCACAGCAGATTAGTAGTACATCTTAAATATTAACGAGAGGCATATTGTGATGCCTAAAAGTTAGTAATCTGAATAAATTTGGCATATCCATATGCTTATTAAATTTGGTCCGCAGATCACACCACAAGCAATTGTTTTGGTAAATCATGGAATCGATAAGTACTAGATAAGTCGTAGCGAAGAAAGGGTAATTTCAGCTGCCATAAAATCTTTTAAAAGGGAAATTGTGGTTAAACTAGGTAAAAAGACGGTGGTGGTGTGGAAGTTCTTTTTGCAGATTAAAGTTTGACACAGTTTTGGTAAATATAGTTTTATTTACATAAAAATAAAATACATTTTATTTATTTAATATTTATTTTATTTTTTGTTTAGTGTCTGTTTTTGTTTCAGTTTTAGCTTATGATAGAACACTGGTCCCAACAAGCCCAACACATACAAACACTCACACACACACACACTGGCACCGACAGCCAATTTAAAATAATTGTTATAAACTGAAGCACTTTATAAATCTGAAACTTAATTTGATTAAAATTAATTTTTAAAAATGATGCGTCGTTTTCAAATGTTGATGTTGACACATTTTCAGCATCGAGGCCATCAACTACGTCGACTAATTGCAACGACCTAACTGTGAACCTCTCCTGTCTTCTTTAGGGAGGAGGACCCAGACGATGTCCCACATGGCCATATTACTTCACTGGTGAGCCACCATTTTCGTAATTTTTTTTGTCCAATATCAGGTCCCTCAGCTAAGTGTGATTTCTGTGTGAGAAGTTGGTTGCTTTTAATGACTAGAGTAACACTGCTATGTGACTACCTCTCACAGGCAGTGAAGCGCTCCCACCGGCGACTAGGTCTGGCTCAGAAGCTCATGGATCAGGCCAGCAGAGCCATGATTGAAAATTTCAATGCAAAATATGTCTCTCTGCACGTTCGCAAAAGGTACTGGCCTTGGCACTGAACGAGATGTAAAGGTTTTTGGTTGTATGTGCAGTTGTTAGACACTATCATTCATATTTTACCAATTCTGTTACTACTGCTTCAAGTACTGCTGAGTGGTACTTTTTAGAAAAAATATTTCTATATAAATATGATTACATCAAATCAGTCATTTCATTTTGAATTGTTTTAATATCTTGTTGGAAAGCTCAAAAAGTGAACTATTTTATGGTATCAAATTCAGATTTTGCATAAGTCTAAGACTCTTTTTTCAAGGTAAGATTTATAAATCATTGACCTTTTACTTGGTTACTTGTTTTTAATGGTAGATTAACCTCAAAAAATATCTGGTGGGAGAGGTAAAATTTCACTAGATTGGGAAGAAAAACTGCTATTTTTGACCTTTCCCACAAGCGATAGCTGAGCTGTGTGGCTGTAATAATAGTAACAAAATTACACGTCGTATGAAAATACCATGAATTATATATTTTTTTCTACCACTGGTTCAGAAAGGGTACTATCTCAAAGGAATTTTTAAAAATAATAATAAAATTGAGCCCTAAAGGTGTTTAATTCATATGCCTTATTTAATCAAAATCACAATTGGTGATGCGGAAACTTAGAATTTTTAAAATGGAAAGACTTATTTCAACATGACTATAAATTTAGACAATATATTTGTGAATAAGGTGCTTCTGTTTTACTGTGAAATATGGTATCAGATTTTGTACATCACAAGTCTACAGATTGAACACATCTTAATTTGCTGTATATTGAACTCTTCTTTTTTTTGCTGTTATTCATATCCCACAGGTGGTGCATAAAATCAGTACATAACAGGGTGTGATGTTCAAGATACTAACAATATTGTTGATAACATTTTGTTTTTTGGCAGTAACCGAGCGGCTTTGCATCTATATTCGAATACACTGAAGTTCCAGTGAGTATGAAAGTATTTTCTGTCCATCTATCAGTCTTCCATGCCATTAATCCTGTATATGGTCTCAGTAATTTAGCACTTCAAGTATTGTACTCTTAAATAAAAGGAAAAAAATGTTTCCTAGCAGAGTTTTTAGATGGCTGATATATGTTGCAGATTTTCTTTGCCCGATAATTGGATGTTTTCGCCTATATTTGCATGGTAAAATATCACACTAATAATGTAGAATACACAACATTTCTCAACATTTATTGAACACTGACATAATGGACATAAGTGTAAACTTAAATATAAATAGGGTGACCAGATAATCCATGTCATCCCAGACAGTTTGAGCTACTTCACGTGTTCCATAGCAACTGGGCTGCCTGCAGATGTGCCTGTCTGTAAATTCGGCGTACTACACGTGGATATCGGCCGATGCCAATACATTAAAAAATGCCAAATATCAGCTTGATATATCGGCCAACTGATATATTGGTCGACCTCTACTTCTAAGCACTTTATAAGCACTATAGTCATACATGTCACTAATGGCTAAGGGTGCCTGCCAAACACTGTAATTGTAGTAAAAATATTTTTGTGAAACGTAAACGTATAATATGTTTGTGCAGTATGAAGGTATGAAGAAGCTTTATCTCTGCCTGTCACGGTCCTTGTAAGGATTGAATTTGCATGACGTACGATGTTGGTATTAATATTGCACATTGCCCAGTCCCATAATATACTGTGGCCATTTCAAATTCTGTACAATATACTGCTTCAACCGCCTCACATTGTAATGTCATTTACCGCCAGTAACAGTTTTTACATCAGTGGAAAACCAACACGAAGTAGTAATATACTTTTGGTCTTTTTCTGAGTACGATACCTGGTGCAGTGGAAATGTGCCCTTAGGGTGAGGCCAACACAAGTCAAGAAGCATTAACAGACGAAAACATAGAGGACATAGAACCTATCAAATAAAATCAGTACAGGAATACAATGTATTAAATTACTATATTTAAAGTACTATATTATATTATTTCAGGCAACAGACAAAATATGGCATGACAGGTTACAGTGCTGTATATTCAGAAGATCTGACTGAAAGGAGTGTAATACAGAAGGCCGCTGGTTAGGTTCCAGCTGTCCTGTAACTGTCCCCATGCATAGTCCTGTCTCAATTCCACAGGATCAGTGAAGTAGAACCCAAGTACTATGCTGATGGAGAGGATGCCTATGCAATGAAGAGGGATTTAGCTCACATGGCTGGAGAGGTAAGCTTCCTCTTCTGTGAGCTCATGTCAGATGTACCATGCTTTCCTGAAGATAATGATATGGAGAAGAACATGCAAGGGATAGCTTGGATAATTTAGTATTTTCTTTAGAAACCTTAGAATCAGTTTTTATTGCACAAGTAAGGTCACGCTCAGAAGGAATTTGACTAGGTACAGTGGGGGGTAAAAAGTGTACATACCCCTGTAAATATGCCAGGTAAAAAAGAGACCATGCATAGCCTCATGTTATTTTACATCACAACCAGGCATTTTAACAGGGGTGTGTACACTTTTTATACCCACACAAATAAGACAAACTTTATTAAAGGGCAATGTATAGCATTAAAAAGCGGGTTTACTGAATGATTGTGCAGGAAACGGAGTGTAACAGGCAATATGTTGCTATATCCTTCAAAAGGTGTAAGGAGCTTTGGAAAAGTCTGTCCACTTGGCAACCGGTTACCCTGTATCAGGCTATTGGTGGGTCCTCATTCTATGCCAGGCAGCACAGGGCGCAAAGCAGGGAAACACTGGTCAAGTTGCCAGTCCATCATAGGTCATACACAAAAACACATTATGGGCAATTTAGAGATACCAGTATACCTAACAACAGTGTGTCTTTGGCCTGTTTGGAGTACCTAGAGGTGTGTGGGTAAGAGCTGTCCTCAGAGGTAACATGAAACAAATACTGTAGTAAAGTAATTGTTATGGTTTCTTGGTCATAATCGATGATTATTATGGTAGGGTAATGACATTTTTGGATGTCTGAATTTTGGTAGATTTCTGGGCTTACACATTGATGTTTTCTACAAATGTGAATACAACCCGACTTTTTGGGTCCTGTCAGTGATCTGTGAGCCTGAGACCTGTTGGGTGCACCTTAGTTATTTTGTCTGCCAATGTCGTTTCTCTGCTAGCTTCGGAGGCCAGGCGGTCGAGTGTGGGGTACAGAAAACGCTCCTTCCCAGAGTCTCCCTGCCTCTGGTCAGTCCACAAGACTAGAGGAACAGGACCGAGAAGGAGAACGGGACAGTGGGGGCGAGAGCAAGGATATGAGTGAAGTCAGCGAGGCCACGGAGAGCACGGACATCAAAGACTCATCTTCTGACTCGTAATGGTGGAAGCTTCCTCAGCTGAGGGGCAACTCTCCTCTTGTCACATTTTAACCATTTATTTAGCATTTGGTTCTTTTTATGACAGACTTCTTCCTTTTGCTCGCTTACACCAGGACATCATCATCAGAAGGGTAGACAATTTGGAAATTGTCCAGTGTGTATAGATGTTAAAATTTGCCTCATAATTAAAATTTATCACATGAGCAGAAATTGAAAAATAAATTAATATAAGAAAGCTTGTCAGTGTTTGTTTCAGGTGACTGGAATGTAGGTGCTGTGACATAAGGGGTGGGGAAAAAGGAAACCCATAACAATATGTTAATAATAATGAGAAGCTCCACCTGCTGCCTTCAGAACTGCTTTGCAATGCTGTGATGTAGTGCAGTGGTTCTCAGTCCTGTTCCTGCAGTCCCCCGTTTCTACCCCCCCCCCCCCCAAATGTTTTCTTTTCAACTGTGCCTTAGTCAGGCTCATGGTTCTTAATAGATTAACAATGGATGTTGCAGGTTGGAAGCAGTGTGGGTTGGAAGGGTGGCATTGTAGGTTAAAGTCCAATGTGAGCTATTAAATTATCCTATAAAGGGCACAGAATGCTTCTTGCTGTGGCAGACCTGCATACATGGAATAAAAATGCACCTTGATGAGTGCATGAGTGACTTTTAAGGATATAATTTTTTTAAAATAAAAAGCCTCTATCAGTGTAATACTAGCAGTGATGCAGACATGGAAGACAACAGATTACATGACACTCACAATTACACGCTGATGAAATATACGCATTCTATGAAAAACATTATGTGGTTATGACATTAACAATGTCCCACTTCAGAATTCAGTGTTGGTAGCCAACCTCGAATGTAAGACAGCCCCAGTTTTTTAGATGTATGCTGTGGAAAAAGAAAAAACACTCATATACTTTAACTCTGTTGATGAGACCAAGTGTCTTGTACGCAACTATTTACTTCCTTTACTGCCACTCAGCCTTGCTGCTTCATTTTTTTTTCGATTTGCCTGAAAACAGGACCAGGTGTAGATCTTCATCCCTATAATGTTTTTGTAAATAATAAAGTCAAAAAGTATTTGATGGATCTATCGCTTTCACAAGGTCAAATGTCATCTACTTTCACCTTTCGCTTTGCTGCCACTAAGTGGTGTCTCATTAGTTTTAGGACAATCTGTCTCAAAATTTAATCAGTTCCAGAATATCATCCATAAAATTCATCCATTTTCTGCAACCGCTTCTGGGTCCCAGGGGTTCTGGAGCCTATCCCGGAAGCTACGGGCACGGACGAAGAACAACCCAGGAAGGGGGACCAGCCCATCGCACAGCACAACCTCAGCATGTTTTTGGACTCTGGGGGGAAACCAGAGGAAACCCCCACAACAACACAGGGAGGACATGCAAACTCCACACACATGGACCTCTGGTCCCAGAGGTTTGAGGCAACAGTGCTAACCACTACACCACCATGATCATCCCTAATATGCCCCCGTAAAGTTTGAAAAATATCAAAAATGTTTTGAGTTGTCTTAACAGGATCAAACCTGGCCTATTTTGCTATCACTATGTGGCACTGCATCAATTTGAGGGTGATTTCTTCAGATAGTTTTTGAGTTATTGCCTTAACAAGCAAAGTGTTGTTGCGGTGTCTCCACCTTAACTATTTGCAAATCACTGACCTTATAGCAGAGAAAAGTGGCATCTTGAACACGATGTTTTGTGTACTTGTTGTGTCAGACTGCTCATGTCATTTTTTATCAAGTGGTGTGTGGGGAATGCTATTGCATATGAGCTTTTTAGCTACAACAGCAAAAAGCACATCAGCTACTGTAGAAGAGAAATTCCAATAGGGCCAGGGAATGTTGAATAGTGGGATTGCTGTCAATGTATGTTCTTGTGCAATCTTATATGTGTGCTTTGTTTAATCTGATTCGTTTCATTGAATGGGATTGATTAAAAGGTAATACGTGAACGACTAATGAGGGTGGAATGCAAATGATAGCGACTAGCCACCTGTCAATGGGCCTGTCCCTGGGCCTAGAGGACTGTGGGGGTACATGAGATCACCTCTGAGGCCATCACACTTTTTATCTTAACCAATGGGGTAGAAGATTTGGAAGGGGAGTTCCAGAAATGTATAAGAATCAAGCTTTTCCTTTGTTTGGGGGTTCACCTCATAGTAACGGGAATATCCTGTTTCTTTGCTTTAAACTCTGGGCACGTCCCTTCTTTAATAAAGAAATTTTTATCTTACTCAAGTCGTGTCAGGTAAATTTGCTTCAAACTTGGTGCTAATCAGAATTTAGAGAAATAAATAGCAAGAAAAATTTTTTTACTTCCACGCTGTTACGCTCAGCCCCGCCCTTCGTGCTTTTCCCCGGTTTTGCCCTCTGGCGGGGCTTGATTTGCCGCACCTGACCCTCGTTGTGTTTGCCCAGTGTAATTTGCTCCGCTTGTTTCCCCTGACCAGCTGCTTCTTGTTTGACCCTTAATGTGCTGCCCTATTTTAGTCTGCCCTAGGTCAGTCTACTGTCGGTCTTTGTCGAGGTATGTTTGTACTCGCTATCATGCTTTCTCCCGTTGTTTACCGTGAATAAACGCCCTTTGAAAGGGCTCAACCCCACAGCTGCTACCATGGGTCATTCCTCCCACCAAAAGCGTGACACACGCTACATTCAGAAAGCATTATAAAATTAATAATATATCCATCCATCTTCTATCTGCATATGGTGCTCAGGGTTTCAAATATCAGACAATTCATGTAATGTCGGAACAAGGATCATGATCCACTTGTTTATGTACAAACACAGAGAAACTTTATTTTACACTGGACTCACAGAAACAAGAAGGAACAAAACTGTATCCACTGGGTCAAGGAATAAAATAAGCCAGCGCCGATCCATCCATTTTCTGAAATAGTTTGTCCTATTCAGGGTCACGGCGGGTCCTGAGCCCATCTCAGAGGCTAAAGGGCAGAAGGCCAGTAACAAACCAAAACTTGTATATAAGGTTCTTTTTCTGAAGCCATGTGTGCAGCACTAATTACGACAGATTCAGCGTATCCAGTATTGAGTATAATCAGTTTGAATGTACCTAACGGTAGACGGCAGTACGGACAGTACTTTTTCTCCACTCAGATGTAGGCCAAGAACCAGGCAAAACCAGAAAAAAAGCAGGGTGGAGAAGCCTCATTGATTCCACTGTGGGTGGGAACCAGGACCAAGAATGTTTCCATTTGATAATTGCGAGAAAGAGACTGGCTGATTACAGGGCTCAAAAGTAATAACGAAACATAATGGGACTGTTTGTATTTATGATTTAGAGTAATCAACAGCGAGGATTGGTTAATATTTTAAGTCGTATGCACTTCACATACAGTACAATGCTGAGATTTTAGATGATAGTTTTATGCAAAAATATACAAGTAATATATTTAGTCATTTTTAGCATTGTTGTTTAATATAATTAAGATTCTATGTGCAAGATGTTATCCAACCCATATGTAACTGAATATGAGACTAATGACTGTCCACAATACAAATAGGTTTTAATTACACAACACCAAATCTGAACGCCGTTTCATGTGCCTTGCCTAGATTTAATCCAAATAGTTATTTTAAACAGATGAGAAAAATGAATGACGTGAAGAAACTAGGAGGAAGCAGGTTTCCGATGTCTTTTATGTGAGACATGACCAACTGCTCAAAGCATTTCATGACTATGGGGGTGAGGGCTACAAGACAACAGTCATTCATGCATGTCACAGTGGAGCTTTTTGGCACAGGAATGATTGTGGATGTCTTAAGACATGATGGCACCACAGCTTGAGAATGTGAGGTGTTGAAGATATCAGTCAGCACCCCTGTGAGTTCATGAGCACAGTCTCTCAGAACCCTTCCTAGGATGTTGTCCGGGCCTGCTGCTTTGCAGGGGTTAACTCTTGGCAGGAACCACCTCACATCCTCAGCGGACACACTTAGAGGCAGCTCACCTGCTGGAAGTGCGAGCCTGGTGCTGGAGGAGGTGTTGGAAACATCAATATGGGCGTAGAATGTGTTCAGGGCATCAGGAAGAGATGGGTCCCTAGGGCATTCGACATCTCTCTTGTTGTAAGCAGTGATGGTCTTGATGTCCTTCCACATACTCAGAGGGTAATTGTTAGAAAAATGACCCCGTACCTTTGAATTCCGGTCTCTGATTCCCTCCTTGCTGCTCTCAGTGCAGATGCATCACCTAACAGTCTGATGCTGAGTCCCGGGCCTTGAGAAGAGACCAGACCTCTCCATTCAGCCAGGGCTTCTGACTGGGGCGGAAGGTGATCTTCCAGGTGGTGGTGATATTATCGATGCATTTCCTGATGTAGCTGCAGACCGAAGATGAATATTCCTTCAGGTCCACCTCATCCTTGCTGGTCGCATTCTCTCTGATGATCTGCCAGTCAGTCCGTTCAAAGCAGTCCTGAAGTATGGAGGCAGCACCACTGGGCCATACAGTGATGGGCTTCTGTGTGGGCTTGCTGGCTTTTTAAGTTGTGAGCGGAAATCTGCAGGATAGGGATGTGATAGGAGAAGCTCAGCTGGGGAACGGGGCACTACTCTGTATGCCTGCTGTCCGTTCGCCTACACACGGTCCAGCGTATTGTTCTGAAATGGCTGTAGACTGTCCGTCAATTTAACATGGGTATAATCACCCGCCACCACGAAAAAAGCCTCTTGTTTATTCTGGAGCCACACACATGTGATCGTGGAGCTCCCTGAGAGGCCTCGCTAGCGTTAGCACTCGGGGGGATGTAAACAACCATGATGAGCACCACTATAAACTCCCGGGTCAGGCAATATGGCCAGCTTTTTAGTGTTTGAACGCTTCAGAGCAATGGCTGCTTACCAGAGGTTAATGTATTAATGTTAATGTAAGCACAGACTCCACCTCTGCGAGTTTTCCCTGACATATGATTGAGGTCCGCATGGAAGAGGAGTGCCCCGTTGATCTGGTAAGCTGAATGGGGCATCTTGTTGTCTAGTGAGCGGACATTAGCCAAAAAGAGCATTGGTAATGCAAGTCTGTTGTCAACTTTTGACCTGGCTAACAAGCCGGCCTGCTTGCCCCTCTTCTGCCTCTGTGCACGTTGCTTCCTCCAGCCAGTGTGTTTTCTTCTTCTGGCCTTCTATCTTCAGTAGCCCCAGTCTGCCCATTGCTGCTTTCAGCTTCGGATTGATCACTGTATTGGGATCTCTGAGTTGGAAAAGTTCCATTGAGCTATACTGGAATAATAGTACACGGGTTGCTGGTAGCTGAGAAGCCACGGACTGCTACGGTTAACATGGTTCATCAGTTAAATAAGCGTGAAACCAAGAGAGAGCTGTCCCCTTAATGTCAACTGTAGATTCTAGCCAGTCCAAGAGAACCAAGAGATTAGTCTCTCAGAGAGAGGTCCACAGTAATGAATGCGGCAGTTAGATCTAGTAACATCAACAAAGATATGCAGCCGTGATCAGCAGCCATAATCAAATCATTCATTACCTTGACTAAGGCTGTTTCTGTGCTATGGTTTGGTCTAAAGCCAAACTCACATAATTCATTTGCATTATTCTTCTGTAGGAAAGAAGATAGCTGATGAACAAAAAAATTTTCCTGGATCTTTGAAATGAAAGGATTTGAGATATATAATTTCCTAAATCACCAGGTTCAAGATCTGGTTTCTTCAGTACAGGTCTATAAACAGCCATTTTAAAAGGTTTTGGAACATGTCCAAGCCTATGAGACAAATTTAACAAGTTTAACAGGCTAGTGCTAATCGGTGGTGCAATCTCCTTAAGTAGTTACATAGGAATTGGGTCTACAAGGCTAGTAGAAGATTTGTAGGAGGGAATTAAGTTAAAAAGATTGTGTCATTATTAGTATGAATAGTACTGTGCAAAAGTCTTAGGCAGTCAAATAAAATGACGTTTAAATGATCTTCATGTTAGAGTAAAACTATGTTATTATGCCTGTCAGAGTGTTAGCTTAGCCATTTAATAACTGCTAAAATCACCCCAGTATTTACAGCAACCATCCGATGTATTTTTGAACCCAGCCATTAGCACACCACATATAGGTAATCAATATCTCATGAACTTTTTTAAGTAATGAAATTAATTAAGTAAGCTTGTGGTAAAATTTAATAAACACATGGAAATGGCTGAGGTGCCCCTGAAGAGAGAATGGGAACTGAAGGGGTGTTAATCTAGCCATGCAGAAGTTTACAAAACACAAATTGAAACTGAAAACAAAAAAATAATTGCAACTGAAAAAATATTTTTTTTCAGCATGTATATATGTGTGTGAAAAAATGAAAATATTTTTAAAAATCTAAACTGAATTAAAACTATTATTAAACAAAAAATCTCAAACACTTATTTTTAGTTGGAATACATTGTTGTGTTTTTGTGAAGTATTTTTTTTCCAAATTAACAAAACTATTGGCCCTGATTGAACTCCACACATTTACTTATATATGTTTTGTTCGCACTTATTATTATTATGTGAAACAGTAGTGTTGATGTTCATTCACTGCAATGTGTTTGGTTCTGTTGATACTATGGATAACATTACAAAATCAAGCATCAGTTAGCTATTTCTTTCAGTATCGTTACTATTTTTCGCTACAGACATTTTTGTCATTCGGACACTGTTACTATAAACTTAGGTCAAATGAGCCTAATTAATGCAGATAAACTACATATTAAAATAGAGCCAGACAGTTCATGATCATGACTTTGGGGGTTGTTCTCTGCAGTCATTGCTACTGAAATGCTGCTGGTGTAAAACTGCGGCTCTACAGACAGATATTATTGGATGGGATCAGACAGAGGGGCGTGGCTTACTGGAACTCGGCTGGGAATCGGATACACGCGAGTGCATGGATGGGGTTTGCATGCGCACATGCAGTACGTACTATACTCACGGCCGGGTAAGCAAGCTTCGAAGGAACTTCATTGCGTGCTGTTGGAGTTTAATACACGAAAGAGATGTGTAAATAAAAGGTTACAGAAATTTAATTGGGGGGAATAATCAGTGCCAGCTCTGTGCCATACCTACACCACTCTCCTTTGTCCAGCCCAGTGATACCCCCCCTCGCGGGAGGGGTGTTTTCCTGACGTCACTTCCCCAATCAACAGGATGCGTATTAGCAACAGGTTGAAGCTCATCAGCAGATCTCAAATCAGTTGTTTTTGTTTTTTAGGTACTGGACATTTCGCATGGATAGTAGAGAGATTCTGTTCCAGTCATTTGGCCAGATTTTTCATAACACGTAGCGAGTCCGTGACCCTGTTGTGGCCGCGCCGCTGTTAGTAGACAGGGAGCCCCAGCAGAATGCTGCCTGACATTTTCTCTTTGTGTCCGCATTTTCCCCAGAGCTGTGTAATAACATCGGAATTCCGTCAGAATAGCGCTTCTCTGTTTCTGCATCAGTTCCAGTAGTATTTCTGTACTGTCGTCCCCCAAAATACACATCGGAGGATTTACAGCGAGGCTTGCCTGAGTGGACACAGCTCCGCCTCGCCACCTATGGTTGTACGTTGGATTTTATCGACAAAAATCCAATACCAATATATACTTTTAGTCAAAAACAAGATGCATTGCTTTACTGCACCGTAAATACATGCTGGTGTGTAGCATGATTTGAGTTAATTGCTTTTCAGTTCTTATGTTTTTCTTCTTCATTAAGTGAACTTGTACTTTAAATTCTAGGTAGACGTAGTGCAACCCAATGCGGAAGAAGAGCGGCCAGTTGCTATAGCAGTCGGTTTCTGATTTCTCTGCCGCTTGTTGCAGTATGTCACCCAGTAATTTGACTTTGTTAACCTGTATGTGACATAACGACAATGCTAGTAAAGAAGACTGGATTGAACCGAGAGGGGATCGTGTAACACAGCTCACCTAAGCTGTTCGCAGCCGGCCAGCAAGCTGGAATAAAGGTAGCGAGATGGCTATTTGAGCACTAGCTATGGGGACTGTCATTCTGTTCTGCCATTTACCGCGTATGCTTTTACTTACTTGTAACAATGTAGCCAAAAAAAAAAAATCTCATTTATTAGTCAAAAAGCCCAGTGAACGTCGCTTTGTGTAAAATGGCCGATTTTTATCATTTTCTTTTGTGCGCATCGATCAGGGGCATGAAATCATTTGGCTGAATTTATGTGAGCAATTTGATAGAAACTGTTAATGTAAGAAAATGTACAGGACTCCGTCTGCTGAACATAATACAACAAGGACAAATGAATATAGGTGAAATAAAAAAATTATAAGAAGCATAGGTGTCGGAAAATGGTAAAGATGGAGCATGTGATGACAGGAATGTAACCTATTTGGTAAAAAATAAACTAGCGTGCCGTTCGAATATCAGAAGTATTAATATAACAGCATTTATAGAGAAACATTACATTTGATAATCGTAAATCATCTCTTTTCAGTAAAATGTTTATCAAAATGGGTTTTCTTTTCATGCGGTGCCTAATATTTTTATCTTTCTATGTTACTATCAGGTGCTGGAATTATGGACAAAAAAAATGCATGCCTGACACTAAGTTCATTTGACTAACGACTTGAGTATGTATCTATTGTTGGTGAGGAAAATACCTGCTCCTTTGACTGCTGTGAATATCAGTAATTTTTAGCTTTGGGTGTCAGGTAAATATGTCATTATATACGTAACTGATTTGGCGTTTGTGTATATGAAAGGTAATCGGCAGTTAGCTAGATGTCTGTGAATGACTTTGGCCCACAATCGCCCTGTATCATCCAGGTGATGGTTCAGCCCCAGGGTCCATTGGGCAGTGTGTTGCAGTGGAACATGGCTGGAAGAGAGGTGCTGGGATCAAGCAGCCAGGAGTCGCTTGAGATAGCCTCCCAAGGGTCTGTTGGAGTCCCTGAGCTAGCTGACAGCGAGGTTGTACAGAGACTTATGGGAGACAATCACAAGCTGAGAGGTGATCACCTGTGAATGCAACTGAATTTCTGCTTTGATCACACCAGAGTCAGTGGCTCATTCTGCATAGCAATATGAAGTTATGTTGAACTGTAGTCAGCCACACCCCAAAGTTTCTTAAGCCTACCATTCATGCTTTTCTTTCTTTTTCTTTTAGATGCGTTGAGGAGTAGTAACATAGCTCTGAGGGAGAGATGTGAAGAAATTAAGGAATGGCAACAGAAGTTGAGGGCGGAGAAAAACTTCTTGGGCCATCGGTTCCAGGAGGCGAAGAACTTAGTAGAGAGGCTGGTCCAGGAAAACCAGGCGCTCCAGGATCAGCTCAGGCTCATGAGCCAAAGGAAAGACCAGGAACAGGGTGGTCCTCAAGCGGGAAAGCAGCTCCAGAACTGGCATGAGGTCAACACACTGCACGCCAGAATCTCACATATGACCATGTTACTTTCTGTGTCGCTTTCGCATTGAATATCCACGTTTGTTTGCAGCCATCAGAGGAAGGGGAGGAAAGGAAAGGGGAGAAGCAGACGGGTCCTCAGAGCTTGGTAAGCGCTTGTTATTACTTGGTATGTATAAGTCTCTGCCTCAATATGATGGGCTTTCTCAGGAAATCCAAATATTCATATCCTTTCTGTCTATCTGTAGTGAGCACAGTCTTGTGTATTTGCCATCAACGTTCTGTTATGTGATTCATACATCCTTACCTGCCTATAACTAGTCTGTATGGGTATATAACAGCTACCCCTTATTATATAGCACGGATGTCCCTTTCTGTGATTTGCGTCGGCATGCTACTTGCTTGCACGTGTTTGTAATAGTTTTCTCACTCGCCACTTTGACTCCTTTATGCCGGCTCTACACTCCCTCTCAATCTTCCTTCCTATGCCTCAGCCCATGGAAGGAGGGAACGAGGTCCTGAAGTTGCTGAGGAATCACAAGGAGAAGCTGGAGGAGCGTATGCGAGAGCTGAAGTGCCGGAACGAGACATTGCTGAAGGAGATGGAGGAAGGGCAAAGCGAAATGAAGAACCTACGTGCCACCAATGCCCAGCTGCAGTCAAGGCTCGCACAAGTGAAGGTGGGTTTTTTGGATGCACGTGTATAAACATTTATACAGCTGTACTCACAACTCACCCTTGCATGCAGCCGTCCCTCTGAGCATCCTCAGCAGCCACAGCTGCAGCCCCTGTCTCCATTCCTCACAGGGCTGTGGAGTAACACAGGAGGCCCTGGTCTGCTGTGATGCACAGGTGACCAACTCGCACAGCCTGCCTGGACCCACAGTGTCTGTGACTCCAAGGTGGGGCTGAGTGTATCTGGTCATTCTGGATTTATAATATTTCTGCATGGTCTTGTTCACATGTGCTTTCTCTGGCTCTGCTCTGCAGCACCCAGCTGGTTCAACTCTCCAAACAGCTGCAGGCAACACAGAATAGGTACGGAAACTGCACTACCTGCATGAATGTTTGTCATGGAAAGCGCACCGGATTTCTTTCAGTGTACTTGTCAGAGGTACGACAGAGCAAGTACCTGAGCATTGTTTTTATGTGCAAAAAGTTCTGTGGCAGAAGTAGCATGAAGATGAATAGCAGAATGAGTCTGAATGATACATGGTGAGAGTGCTGTGTGCCTCACTCAGTAATCTGTGCTCTTGGGGTGTGCTGCTAGTTTGTCCTGCTTACACAGGGTTCTCTTCATGTGTCTTATGGTGCGCTTACATGTGCATTTTTGTTACTACAGAATGAACTATCTTCATGTCTGGTCTTGTTAATATCAAAGGTACAAGGAGCTGCAGGAGAAACTGGATTCTCTTCAGAAGACAAGTTTTCAAAAAGACAAAAATGAAATGCTGCTGAAGCAGAGGGAAAATGAATGTGCACAGGTACACTCAGCCTCTTACTTCTCTCACGCATACAAATGGAAGAAATATGCTCGCAGTAGCAGTGGCATGGTTGGTAAAATAAAAGCTTTGTAACCTGATAATTCTTTAGCCTTCAGAATGGGTTTAGTGCTCCTTTCAGCAAAGGTATTTAATCCAGATTTTTACAGTAAAAGATCAAACTGTGTAAATGGATCACAAATTCACAGTGGGATAAAGTTGTTTAATCACTAGTGATTAAAATGTAAATGTGGCGAGTTACAGTTGAAAATTTGTTGTCACGTGCACTCATGCTCATACAACATGCAGTGAAATGCTTAATATTCCCCAACTGTGCTGTATAAATATTTATTTATTATATATTAACACCAAAAAACAGTAAGACAAAAGCAATAACAAAACAATGTGTGAGTACTGAAGATGTGCAAGTCAGTGTGCAAAAATACAAGAGAGGTAAAGAGGGATGTGGAGACGTACAAGGAGAGAACTAGTGTGAATATGTGCAGTAGTAGCTTGTCCATTATGTGCAGTTGTTGAGAAGTCTTATTTCGCACCCATTTTGCCACACTGGTGAAAACTAAACTTGCAATACCAGCCATAGCAGTTTTTTGTGTTGCACTGAATATGCGTTGGTGATATGCTGTTTACTTTCAAAATTTTCTTGAAAACATTCTAATGCCACCGCAGCCTTCATTTGGACAAGCGGGCGGAAACTAGTGATGGGTCATTTGCCAATCGGAAACGTCTGAACGATGAGCTTGTGCGCTGAAGGGCTGGATTTTTTTATTACTAAACTACATACTCATTGAGCTCAAAACTTGAAGCTTATGCCAATGAGTTACATTGTTGAGCATGTGCAGAATCTGAAGAAAAAAGATAGATGTGTGCAGGATGAAAGGGTGGTCTGTCGGTCGGTCTGTCTGTCTTAATTCCATTTGTTGCCTATTTCAGCTTTATAAACCAATTTATGCTGAAGACCATGACCCAAGCAAAACAAAACACAATAGATCCAGAATTAGCTAATGATTGCCTGAGGATAAGGGATTCTGAAAGCACAGCCACATTATACAATGTGCTATATGTTATTCTAAGCAGGTGAACACTCTCCTAAACAGTCATTCCATGGCTGTATGATGAGGTGCGTATGGGCTTCACTGAGAGAAAAGGTTCCAAAGGCTTCAGTAGTTTGTCTGACTACCTGATTCATACTTATAAGCACAGATACCACTCACCATGCAGCTGCTACAAGGTAGGTTTGCATGCTGCAGAGGGTGATTAGGAGCCAAAAGGTGCAGAATATAAATTTCAGCCCATTCTAAATTTGATACCCACCTGTTCATGCTATATGTGGTTTCCCTAGGTTAAGTAAGAACTAATGGGTGCATTGGGGAATTTGCATGTGAGGAAGAAAATAATCATGCAAAAATGCATTATGCCAATGAAAACATTGCTAGACAACACTTGCCTACAGACACACAGTATCAGAGTCATCTGTGCTACATTTTTGCATCTGTAGAAGCAGTTCCACTTTCGGTGTGAGGATGATTCTGTGACTAATGCATTGTATGCATAGCTATGGAAACTCCAGTACAGTTAGCCGTAGCGGCTATTGCATTTGAAAAACTAGAGAGAACCCTGTCAGAGTTAACTTGATAGAGCCAGGTTAATTAACCCTGATTGCCACAATCAGCACTAAATGGTACTATAACAGTGCTTGTCAACTTGGAAAGATGACTTGGGATTTCTAAATAAGTATTTGAGAGCATTCTAGAAGATTTCCAAAC
>JAODKM010000037.1:3131862-3151893 GCA_026780845.1 Petrocephalus sullivani | reverse complement strand
GTAAATATACTAATATTACTAATATTAAACACATTATGGATTATAAATAGTTATATTTCTGAAGGTATGATGGTCTTCCTCTCACCTTTATCTTCCAGGAGGAAGCTGGCCCAACTACAGCATGCCTACACACAGCTATACCAAGACTATGACTCCAAGCTTAAGAGCGAGAGCCAGGCCAAACAGAGGGTGTGCCTTTCTGGTCGATAAGTTGATTTCTAGGTCACACCCTTAAGGACAGCATGCATGCAGGCTCTCTAGGATCTCGTGCACGGGTCACTGGAGGTAATTCTGCTTGTGTGTCAGGATGGTGAGGTGGAAGACTTGGCCAGAAGGCTGGTGGAAGCAGAGCAGGCTCTGGCTTTGAAGCAGGACCTCATTGACAAGCTGAAGGAGGAGGTGGAGCAGCAGAAGGGGACACTGGAGACCGTACCTGTTCTCACTGCACAGGTACCAAATCTTACAGCACTCATGAAATTTTACGTACCGAGCAGCTATGAAACAATTATTTTCAGGAGCTTATAGGCTTCTGACAATTTTAAACAAAAGTTTAAGAATATCACATGTTAGGCATCATATTTTCTGTAGTAGGAATCTCTCCAAGCATCTACCCATCCACCCGATATTTTAATTGCTTATTCTAACCAGAGTTACATATTCATGGAGTCCTCAACAAATCCTCTTCAGTATTTTCAGTATGCAGAGCAAGGGTGCACCTTTCGAGTAATACATAAATATGAACATTAGTACAGGGGTTGCCAAAGTGGGGGTCGCAAGATGCTGGCAGAGGAATGCAAGATTATTTCCGGAGTATGTTTATCAAAATTTACATTATAATTGTAACCGCAACTGCTGGAGTGCGATAGATGTACACTGATAAGCAAAGGGGAGGTGGGGGTCCTGAATCTCTGGCACTGTTGTTTTGGGGGTCATGAGTTGAAAAGTTTGGGAGGCCAGGCATTAGTCTTGTAATATTTTAGCTCTGAAGAGCAAAACAAACTAGTAATTACAAAAAACACGCCAGCAAATCCAAAAATACACCAGCAAATGAGAAAACACTACTGATTGTCACATGCTTGATAGTGATTAGCCACTGACAGTTCAACTGACAGTTGAAGTATAGAGTTCCGCTTGTAGCAAAAAATATGTAAATATGTGCACTGTCCATATTGACGAAACATTTGTCTGTGTCTGTTCAATTTTGAACTGAACTTCTGGGAACGCCATTGTTCTGCTTTGGGACTTTAATGCTCACATGGGTAATGACAGTGAAACCTGGAAGTGATTGGGAGGGATGGCCTGCCTGATCAAAATTCAAGCAATGAACCTTCTGTGCTAACCATAGAACATAAGGGTGTTCATAAGTGCACCTGGCACCAGAGCACCCTAGGCCACAGTTAATCGTTTTGTGGAATTGCACCCACATATTTAGGACACTCGGTTGAAGAGAGAGGCTGATCTGTCAACTGATCACAACCTGCTGAGTTGGAAGCTGCCAGATAGACCTGCTAGATCCAAACACATAGTGAGGCTTTGCTAGGAGCAACTGGCTGAGGCCCCTGTCTGGGAGATCTTCAACTTGCACCTCTGGCTGAACTTTTCTTGCATCCTATGGAAGTCAGGGGACTTGGCTTACCGAGCTTGGCTAGCCTGTGGGACTCCTGAAGCAGCTGACAGGTACCGGCAGAGTAGAAAGCGGTTTTAGTGGTTGCCGAAGCAAAAACTTGGATGTGGGAGGAGTTTGTTGAGGCCATGGCCTCAAGAAGATTCTGGCAACTCGTCAGGTTACTCAGGAGGGGGAAGCAAGGCTTTACCCATGCCGTTTCCAGCAGGGGTGGAGAGCTGGTGACCTCAAATTAGAGATATAGTCAGGTGGTGGAAAAAATATTTTTTGAGGATCTCCTGAATCCCACTGAGATACCTTTCTTAGAGTAAGTACAGCTGGAAGACTCTGAGGGGGACATACTCATCTCCACAGTTGAAGTTACTGAAATAGTCAAAAACTTTTCAGTGGTAAGGTGGTGAATGAGATTCACTCTGGGTTTTCTGTACTTTTTGTGCATATGATTGTGTCCCTCTCGGGGTCCTGTGGGGGGTGTTTCAGGAGTATGGGGGGTCCACTGGTGCGGGCCATCAGGTCCCTTAACAAATGTAGCGAGAGCTTGGTTCGCATTGCCAGCAGTCGTCAGTCGTTAGTCGCCAGAAGTCAGACTCGTTCCTGGTGGGTGTTGGACTCTCCATGGACTCGCCAGGACTGACATTTTGTCAACAATTCTGTTCATAACTTTTATGGACAGAATTTCTAGGCATAACCAAGGGGCGGTGGGCGTCCAGTTCTGGGGTCCTGCTAGCGTTGTCGGGCTGTGACCTGTACCATGCACTGGGATGATTTGCAGCTGAGTGAGGCAGCCGGGATGAGGATTAGCACTTCCAAGTCTGAGGCCATGGTTCTTGACCGGAAAAGGGTGGATTGCCCTCTCCTGGTGGGGAGTGAGTTGCTGCCTCAAGTGGAGTTTCTTAGGGCCCATATTGACAAATGAGGGAAGAAGGGAGCAGGAGATTGATAGACGGATCTGTGCAGCGTCGGCAGTAATGCAGATGCTGTACCGTTCTGTAGTGGTAAAGAGGGAGCTGAGCTGGAAGGCTTTCGATTTTATCAGTCGATCTATATTCCTACCCTCACCAGTGGTCATGAGTACTGGGCAGTAACTGAAAGAATGAGATCACAGACACAAGATGCAGAAATGAGTTTCCCGCGTAGCGTTTTTGGGCTTAGCCTTAGCGATATGGTGAGGAGCCAAGACATTCATGAAGGGCTCAATGTGGATCCGCTGCTCCTCTGCACTGAAAGAAGCCAGTTGAGGTGGTTTAGCCATTTATCTAGGATGCCTCATGGACAGCTCCCTGGGGAGATGTTCCGGACATGTCTAACTGGGAGGAGGCCCCAGAGCACCCTGGAGAGAGATCTCGTTGGAGCTGGAAGAGGCGGCTGGTGAGAGGGAAGACTGGGCATCTCTCTGGGCAACTCAAACCCACATAAGCGGTGGATGGATGGATGGATGGATGGGTCGATAGATGGATGGACTCTTTGGGAAAATATCAGTGTAGTTCCTAGTTCAGGAGTTCCTGAAAATCCAAGGGGTATGCATTGTCCACTGTTTAGTTTTAAAGTTATCAACGGATTCATGTATTGCCCCATTGTGCATTATTTGGAACATTCAATAATGGATTAAAATTCACCCATAAAAAATCTGGAAAACCAAGGGGTGTGTAACTGTTGGCATAAACCCAAAATGCTAAACCTGCATCTCGTTACATCTAAAATGAACTATTTTCTTAGCTATTAACAAGGTTTTGCCTAAATTGGGAAAAGGCTCGAACCGCAAAAATAATGGGTGTGCATCGTTGTCTGTGCACTGTACATCGAAATTCTGTCATTAAGAACTGCACACCTTGCTTCTTATGAAAGATAATAAGGTGAGAAAACTGAATATTGAATATGAGGCTACCTTTACTGTGGTGAAAAACTGAAAGCATATTGGAGAATGATTGGTGTACTTGAGGATGCAAAATACCACAACAGGGAGTATGATACAGCAGGACAACAAGAAACAACAATGCACATCAAGATGACATTTATAATACAGTCAGAAGATACATCAGGACCATGTACATTACAATGCAGTCAAATAACATGGAGGACAGCCTATATTGTAAGACAACAGAAGTACAGTTTAAAGTTGAACTGACAGACAAATGTTTTGTCAGGTGTGCAATCAGCATAGACATCTCAGATCAGATCAAAACAGTATTGTCATAGCTGAAGCTCAGTTCAAAGTTGAATAGACACAGACAAATGTTTTGTTACATGTTCACGCGACATGTACGGTGCACATATCAACATAGTTTTAGCACAAATGGAACCCTATGTGTTACAACTGTCAGCTGATTGGCAGGCTCCCTGTCCAATCAATATCAAGCATGTGATGTTCAGTAGGTGCAAACCTTTCCATTTTCAATGGCACAATGTTGTAATGTTTTCACATTTGCTGGCGTGTTATGCCCTTTAGTGTTTCTTTATTTTAATAATTTATTTTCTGTCTCTCACTTTACTCCAGGCTGAGATTTACAAAGCAGACTTTTTGGCAGAGAGGGAAGCCAGGGAGAAGCTGCACCAGCGGAAGGAGGAGCTTCAAGACAAGCTGAACCGCACTCTGGCTGAAATGGACAGGCTACGGCTGGAAGGCACCTCCCGGTAAGGGTTACTCCTCCCTCACACCTCCTCTCCCCCTGTTTTTGTTGAACTTTTTAGTTCCAAGAGAAACTGTTGAGAGACACTGTCGCCGTACTCCAAAATCCAGTGATGCTGATGATGGGATGCACCTTAAATGTGGGAACTGTCATATGCTTAAAATATGATATAGTGTGATAGAATTGTACATAGATATACAGTTTGACAATGTAGCGAGAGAAAAGAAAAGTAAATGGCATTACCCTGTCATCTCTTTCAGGGCTAGGATGGAGGAGATGCAACAGAGGCACATAGAGGATTACCGGGCAGCCCATACTCTCCTCCCGCCCATGTCAGGTAAAGACAGATGCCTTTCTAGTCTCCAAGTGTTACACGTATCTGGCTCCTGGCTTGGTAACATGGGGGGGGCGGGGCACACACTGAATTTAATGAACATTTATTCAACAATGATATTCAACGTATAGCAGTATAAACATCTAAGGGAAAAGTAAACAGGGTCAAGCCTATAAACAGAAAAATAACCAAAAACAATGGGTTTCTGGAAGTAAGGGGAGAGGACCAGATGAAAAAGCCCCGAGGCCTCCTGTGATGAGCCCCACAAGCCCATTTAACTATGAGCCAATTAGCGCAGTAATCACCCAGAAGCACCCACACCTGTGCACTGACTCCACCCTATGGTAGAACTAAAAAAAAATAGGGCAGGACAGGCTGGGTCATCATAAAGGCATTACTTTTTTGTCTAAAGCAGGGGCGGCCAATCTTGCACAGCGGCCCTTTCTGGATATGCGGGTTTTCTCTGCAATGCCCTAATTAGATTACTAATTTTGTAGGGCTGAATGGCTTAAGAGTTCTCACACCTGGGTTTAAACAGCTGACCTAAAGGTTATCCCAAAAACCTGCATACACACTGGCCCTTTGTGGATAAGATTGGCCACCCCTGGTCTAAAGCAACCATCTAGAATCTAGACAGTATGGTGTTCTTTGTAGCCAATCTAAATTAAGTCTGAGCATCCCACATGTTCAGCTTTTATTTCAAAGCCAAATTGACATGTACACCTTACCCATGCAGGACAATAATTGAGAATCTCAGACTAGACCCTCACATTCTGTGGCTTTGTTATAAACACGTCAGTTTCAGCTCTGTTTCACACACAGGAGGATTCCCTGGAGCTACCATCCCCTTCAGCCCGGCCCAGCCGCCCTCTTTTCGAATGCAGAACCTCTCTGAAGAGCTGCCTGATTACCGCTGCCCAAAATGCCAGTACCAGGCACCAGATATGGATACGCTGCAGATCCATGTCACAGACTGTATTGACTGAGCTTGGAAAGAAGGACACAAGGATATTCAGCCAGGCAGAAAAAACTGATAGGAAGCAGGGATGCACTTTGAATGGGACAACTGTCATATGCTTAAAATATGATCTAGTGTGATAGAATAGTACATGAATATAAAGTTTGACTGTATAGCGGGAGAGAAGAGAGGAAAATGCCTCATGTGGAGATCACCAAATGTTGTAATGTATTAATTCCAATTTATTCTTTCCAGTTTGAAATGATAGAAACACTGACATTGCTGTGAGCAGCATTGCACTAGATTTGTTGGTGTTTTTTAACTTGTTGTGTTTGTTTTCCAGTATGCATGTGCACTTTGTCTCAGAGCCTTGTGTGTATATAGGCTGTTCTTCAGAGGATGTGTACACTGATGTAATAGAAACAAATGTACTAAATAAAATATGGTATCCTGCAAAAATGTCACTTTTGTGTTGTATATTGTTGCAATGCAGGTTTTATGTTGTTTAACTTAGTTATTTTTTAGGTATATCACATCACTGAAGGTGTGTGTGTGTGTGTGTATATGATATGCAATATATGTTGGCAAACCCATGAATTACAGTGTTGAATGCTACACTTAAGTCATGGAGATGGAGAAGGTTAAGAGTGCTGTCATTGTGGAAGTGAAATTTAAAGAAGATTGATATTCATTTAGGCTTTTGTTTCACTATTTTCATATACATATCATAATCAACTCTTCCGTAACAGCTTATCCTGTTCAGAGTCACAGGGGGTCCAGAACTTACGGGCACTAGGCAGAGAACAACCCAAGATGGGGTGCCACAGGTAAAACCCACACTTATGGGCAATTTAGTAATGCCAATTATCCTCTGCATGTTTTTGGACTGTGAGGGGAAGCCAGAGTACCCAGAGGGAACCCGCACACACATGGAACTAGGGCAGAGACTTGAACCCAGTTCCCAGAGGTATGAGGCAACAGTGCTAACCACTGCACTGTCCTTAAGGTATTATGCCTTGCTGGCTTTCGAAATAACTAAAATTTTATGCAGCACTTTTACAGGTGGAACAATGTTTTAAATGATTTATCGTGGTCTGATTTTTTACATCACAAAAACCTGGTTATTTTAACAGTGGTGTGTACACTTTTTAAACTGTGTCATGTCACAGGGCGGAACTGGGGAAGTGGTAGAATTTAGGGCAAACAAATGGGATTTATTAACAAAATGGGAAACTTAACAGAACTGGAAATGAACAGGATCATGGTGGATCAAATGGGGGAGTGTAAGGCACACAAGATTGGGGCTCGTAATATCAATGACAGGGCTAGGGAGCACAAGGCCAAAAACACTTAAATACTGGACTAATAAGGGAGCAAATGAGAGGCAGCTGGAGTGAAACACAGAAGAGCAGGAACGAGAGGTAAGACATATCTAACTAGGGAGATAAGCAGGAAAGCAGGGCATGATATGATGAATCTTTGCACCTGACACATCCCCTCAAATGAAAACAAGCAGCATTCTTGTATTCTTTAAAAGTTAACAACAAAATAAATGTTTTTTTATCCCTTTAAATACTAGGGGGTTGAAAAATTATGTGAAGCGTAAGGCAACTTTTCTTTGGCTAATTTTTTGGCAACAGACTCACTAAGCAGAGGAAGATGCTAACTTCTGGAAACTACAATGCGGAGACTCCATTTTTTTTGTCACAGTACATTGCATTCGGCTTGTGTAATGATCCTGTTTAACAGGTCTCCTTGTAAGGTAATTGACCACAAAACTGATACTAATGGTCAGTGACTAATGGTGGCATCGGAAATTAATGGAGCAATGAAGTTGACTTTATTATGTGTTATTATGTGTTTATGGGTATAACATGAAACATCAGAAGATAAATTTTCTTTCATCTTTAAGCATGCTGTTGGATGAATGTTGAAGTTTTACACTGCTGAAAAGATCAGAATGGGAAGAGATTTTAATTTCATCCCTGACCTCTGGTTAGACTGTCTTCCTTCAAAAGAACAGTGTCATAACTATGATGAAACTAAACTTGAATTTGTTACAAATTTAAGGTTGACTGATTATTGGAGAATGAAAAATCACATTATTACACAATATACCTGGTTTAATGTATGAGATAATGGTCAGTGCGCAAGGCTAGATCATCAGTAAATTTCAAACAAAATTTAGTTTAATCAATGATGTTTCTAAGTGTGAAATTTCAGCATCACCTCTAGTGGCTTTGTGACAGTCATTATGTAGACACAAGTCCAAACCCTCTTTGGAAATTTAATAATATATTGTTGGAAAATGTTCATCTCTGTAAAAGAAATAAAGCAATTGGTTTTAAGATAGAACTGTAATTTTCGATAAATTGAACTGGTTTAAGTTCACAGTTAAACATGCTGCAATAAGAACAAGTCCACATATTTCTTAACTTAAGAAGCAGAACAAACATTATTCAAAACATTATTAAGGATATTAATAAAGTGTTTCAAAACTGTATTATCAGAGGAAGAATAGATTTAATTGAATAATCTTCAATCCCAATTTATATATCTGGATAAAGCAAAGGGAGTATTTATATGATCAAGAGCTCATTGGCTTGAGGATGGGGAAAATAATTCTTCCTACTTCTTTCTTTGGAACAAGAAAATTAAAAAAATTATGCATCAATGGTGACACTATTGAAAATAATGTCCAAGTAAACCAAGAAATAAGAACTTTTTACAATAACTTCTATAGTCCTAATTTTTCAAACATTTTCTTATTTTTGAAAAAAAAATGGGATTTTAATAAGAGATTAATTAAAATAACTTAGAGATGATGAGCTTATAATTGAAGAACTACATAGAGCAGTTTTACTTATGTCTAAGGGGAAGTCACCAGGAACTGATGTGTTAACTGTAGAATTTTACACATTCTTTTGGAATGATGTCAGAGAGTTGCTTAACAATACCTTTGTAGAACGTCAATCAAAAATAAATCTTTCTCCCATAATGAAACAAGGTCTTATCAATCTAAAACTGAAATCCCAACAAAAATAAAGTCTTCTTGGACAATTGGAGACTAGTAACTTTATTATGCAATGATTACAAACTATTGGTACGTTTATACAAATCGATTAAATGACAGTTTCATGAAAATAGTTGATGAATGGCAATCAGCCATTTTACAGGATTGGAATACAAATAACCATATACGGCTGATATAAGATATGGTAGACTATCGAGATTTCACTGATACTGACAGTTCTGTGTTATTCCTTGATTTTTACAAGGCCACTGATACAGCAGAACATTCCTTCTTCTTGGAATTTTTTTGTAATATAACAAAAATATTTTATACTGACTTATATAGTTCCATATCCCTGAACCCTGGAATGACCCCTAGGTTTAGGTGCTGGGTTAGAATTTCATAAGAATGTCCAATTTCTCCAAAACTATTTATCTTGGCCATCCAATTATTAGCAATGTTTATTAGTAATAATCCAGATTTAGAAGGTATTACAATTTTCAACAAATAATTTAAAATTTGTCAATTTGCAGATGATACATGCATTTTCCTAACAGATAAATCCATAGCAGATATAACCCTTAACATTATCTTAATATCTTCCAAAACATCAGGACCTCCCTCAATTAAGAAATGCTAATTACTTCCCATTCACAAACACACAGAATCCTCTGTTGCTTCAGTTACATCTAAAGTGAAATATTTGAGAATGACGATATGTTAAAATGTTATTAGAAGAGAAGATATTAATATTTCCAGCCATACTGTATAACAGATGAAACCAGAGATCAGAGACTTAACTATTTTTGGTACAAGTTATCTAAAGTGGAAAGTATCTCTCAGTTAATTTATCCATATTGCTTCCTGTTCATTTCCTCCAAAAAAGCCAATTCAGTTCAATTCCAATAGAAAAAATCAAACCCATTTTATCAAGAGATGACTTTATGTAGGCTAACATCCGTTGCAGGAAAAATAGTTAACCACCCTTTGTTTTTTATAAACAGCTACATTTTTTTTCATCGCTCAAAAGATCAATTCACGTAAAATAGCTAGAAAGATTACTGAGGAAATTTAATAATATATTGTTGGAAAATGTTCATTTCTGTAAAAGAAATAAAGCAATTGGTTTTAAGATAGAAAGATTTCTGTTGTTGCTTATAATGCCCCCCTTTGCTTGTTCACCATGAGATTCAGGAATTCAGGAACACACACACATTACTGTTTTGTACTGTTATATTGTTAGGTTTTTTAATGTATGTTTCTGGATTTTTTTTCATTTATATTATGGATGTTAATTCTACGAGGCGTTATATGTCCTCCTACGTGTTAAATAAATAAATAAATAATACTTACCGTAAAATGTTTCCAGATGTCGCTGCCAGATCGGCGCTACGTGCCCGATCTGCGTCCGCATGCGCACTAGGTTTTGCGCACGCGTACGCCACACAACATTTTACGACAGTGCTCTCGTCGTATTATTCCGTCCCATACCCATGTCTGTTTACATCAAGCGTGCACGCCACCAAATAAAAACAGCATTAAATACGAACGTTAACATCCGTGACCACACAACTATATTCAATTCGAACGTTACGCTGCCTTTCGTGTTGCTTCAGTGCCGTGTTCAGCTAATCAAACTTTGGAGGTACTGTGAAATATTTCTTATCGCTATAATATAGCCGTTATTGTCATTGTACAAGTATAATGAGATTGAACGTGCGGTTCTTAGAGAATAAATATAACCTCTAAAGATACCAGCACAAAATAAATAGTGAAAGTAAGAACGTATGTGCTTACAAGGCTACACATGTTTGCAGCAGCAATCTACTAGGTGCAATGGATAAATTATATGAAGTGTCTACAGTCCAGAATACAACGAGTATGAGGTAAATATTAAATGTGAGTTAGATATTTACAGTCCCCTATACAATAAAGAACTCTGCACGTGAGTCTTAGGAGAACCAGCTCGTTGCCTGAATTAGAAATCTGGTGGCTTTGGATATAAAGTATCACTCATGTGGAAGTGCAGACTTAGTAGACAGGCGTGTCACAGTGGAGAACCAGTATGTGTCCAGCCTGACTGATTGGGCAGACAATGATGATGTTATTAACAAATAAATGTACCATTTTCTTCAGCTTTCAGGATTCCAAAGATGAGAAACTTTGAATTTTTTCGAGCTCTGAAAGAATATCTTTCAATGGGAGAATTTGGCCCCGATGTACAGAGGAGGGAGCGACGTGATGTTCGCCGCTCATGTGCCAACTTTAAAGTCATAAGTATGTTAGCTAAGCACACATTTTAAGTATGCAAAATGCAGCTGCCTAAAGTATTCCTCCATGTTCAGTTATGTGTATCAGTGAAGCATATACTTTTCACTCCTGTCATTTACTGATAGATAGCAGATTATTTTACACCGGTCCAAGCCAGCAGTACATGCGTCTGGTTATTATGACAGAAGAGGAGAAGAGGTCTGCCTTGATGGAGTGCCATGACAACCCTGTAACTGGAAAACACAATGGCATGAGAAGCACCAGAGACAGGGTCATTGCCAGCTACTACTGGTCTACACTGATTCAAGATGTGAAAGATTGGGTAATATACTTAAATTTCATACACGCCTCGTAAGATAAGCAACTGAGATGACCACAGTCTCCCAGTTTGTGTTTAGTAGAAAATTCCTAGAAGGTGATATTTTTGTTATTTGCATTTGTTATTTAGCTTGATTTAGATTTTGTGTTTATGGTCATCATTGACTTCAGAATATTAAAATGATAATTAGTTATGCAAGACATGTAATCTTTTCTTTCAGGTCAGATGTTGTCACCGCTGCCAGCTGCATGATCCCATCAGGACTGTTGCCCCAGTTTTACATACCATTAAGGTACTGCTTGCAACATTTTTGCAGTGTTGTTGGTTCGTAGGATAACTAGTATTATAATTACAAGTGATGGTAAGTCTGTCTGCAGGTAAAAGAAGCCTGGGATGTGCTTGGTTTGGATTTAAATGGACCACTACCCGAAACGGCACGGCACAACAGATTTGTGTTAACCATGACAGACCTGTACACAAAGTGGGTCATTGCAGAGCCTCTGCAGTCTAAGACTATATGTGAGGTGTCTTTGGCAATTACTACAAAGCTGTACATGTTTGGCATGGTCAGGCACATCATTACAGATCAAGGGAAGGAATTCATCAAGGAGGTAAATCTTTTGTGAAACTTTGTTTTTTTTTCACTCTGTTTTAAATACATTATTGTCTTATGGTGTTTTTCCACTACCATCAAGAGCCAAGCCATACTGCGAACTGACTTTTCCCCATTGTGAGTTATGCAACCCACCCCCATGCAGACAAGGCCCTGCTTACTAGCAGAGCCAAAAGCGTGACCAAAGCGAGCTGTGTGCATCACCAACATTTGATTGGTAAAAATGCAAGGGGATACTAGTGATCTGCATCGATATGCATGGATTATCTGAAGGAAAAATTTCTACATATTATTCATTATTAGTACTGTATTGCTGCATTCCCAAAGACTTGAAAAATTTCAAGCCCTTATTTAAAAAAGTACTATAGAATGACTGAACAGAATAGATTTGTAATGCAAATTTTCACAGGGGAATGCTAATAATTAGCATTTGATGCTAACATAAGACGGCAGTTCTTAAAGACATTCTAGTGGAAATTAGCACATAGTAAATCATTATGTATACCATGCGAACAGTAAATAAGTGTGTCTTTGGTTTTTCATTACTGTTGCTTTCCAAACCTGGCAATGCCCTTACCGAACCGACAAGTGAGCTGGAACTGCGCTGTAACTAGTCTCTCTTCGTGGTACAGCTCGGGTACGGCTCTGTTCCTGTATGCCAGTGGAAAAGTGCCATAAAACTACTGCACAATAATCTAAATAAAACTAAATATCCACAGCTCAATGACAGCATATGCAGCAGGCTGAAAATTAAGCACGCAGTGTCCAGCTCTAATCTTCTACAGCACAACGGGCAGGTAATTTATAGTCATCTCAGTGTATTATTGTTAAATCACTTGTGTTTATTCATCAAATTCACAAATTATTTGAAACGTACAGGATGAATGGACCAACCAAGACATCAAGCACACTCTCAGAAAATATGTGAATGGTAATTGCAATGACTGGGACCTCCAACTTCCTGCTGTGGTGTATGACATTAATACCGCAAAACAGGATGGAAAAGAGGTTGGTTTCTTTACAAATCAAGTTCTACTGTATCAACCACTCAGAATATAAAATATATATATATATTTTTTACAAAGTTACAATTGAAAGACAGGGAACAATATATTATATTCAGTCTCTAACATGTGCAGGGGTGAGGGCTGGGGGGGTACCTCTACACCTTTTGCCCAAATTAATAAAAGCACCTCCCTTTAAAGGTACAGAGTGCCCTGTTAATGTATGTGTCAAAGGCTTTGACCACCTGCCTCTTCATGCCTTCTTGGCTAAATAATTGGATTTATTGGATTCAGTCTGTTAATATCCAGCTTCTTTATGCTCAGAACTCCACCAAGCACAGCCCGTACTTCCTCCTCTTCCACCGCCACCCTCGCCTACCAGAAGTTATGGATCCCCATCCTATGGCACACAGTTTTGAAGCTGATGACCCAGAGGATGACATTGACATTAAAGAAAATGAAATGAAACCTTTGAATGAAACGGTTTGTACTTATGCAGAAAACATCAGAAAATTCCATAATTGTTTTCAGCACATATTTATTTGTAGGTGCTGTTCTTTTCTGTAGCTTCTCAGCAATATTGAGAGAGTACAGAGCGAGCAAGAAAATACCTTTGAAGAGCAGAAGTGTAAGTATGCTTGATGTTCAGTTCAAGCTGGTGGTGATGTTCGTTTACAAAATCCCAAAAAATACCAGACTGAAAACATGTTGAAAAGTGACCACCAAGGTCCTTATATTGCTGCCAGCATAACTTTCAAAGGTGTGGCCACTGTAATGAAGTTCAGCATTCTGTAAGGTCAATGTCCTACTATAGATCCAAAATAATGCATGCTTGTTTAAGATTCATATTATAAGTAATGTTTGTGTTTTATCAGATACACCAAGTGAGGGGACGTTTCAGCTGGACCATTGCTATTCTACCCTTGTATTGAAGATGGAGGAACCATAATCGCTGCAGTCTTCCCTGGGGATGTGACAGTCTGAGTCTGCTGTGCTCCGGATCAGCGCTGAGGATCAGCAGAAGGCCCTCAGAGAGGAACTAGATGGAGAATGTACTGAAGCAAAGGACCTCTTTATGTTCCTCATTCAGTATGAGAAGGACATGGAGATGTTCCATGCTAATTATCTACATTAACACGGCCTTAAGGTTAATGCCACATTCCTTGCCATGTTGTAATCAAGAGGGACTTGGTTGTCAGTCTATTTTTTGTGTGTATTCATGACCTCCATACAAGACATTATATTATTACACTGTTTTTTTTTAAGTAACTTAAAATTTTGTTGATTTTCAGTTTGTTAATCACAGTCTTGTGATATTCTCATTTTTTTCTATTTAAAAATAGAGATATAATACTATTGCTGCAGTTTAACTATTGGCATAAATAACTTTTGACCTATATATTTTATTAAAATGTGTCAATAGCATTGCCTTGCAAACCACCTGAGTAGTAGTGGTTCTTAATCCCCAGTGTCCAGCAAAAAGTTAAACAAGTTATGATTTCTATTGTATGTGTAATACAATAACAAATACTGCTAGTGTTTATTAATGTAAACATTTTAATTTGGTTATATTGCCAAACTGTAAATTCTTTTCAACATGACTCAACATTGGACTCCACCAACACTCCTCTCAATTTATGACATTGTTCTCAAAACAGAATGTGAATGCTTATGAACAAAAAAGAAAACTTTCTAAATCTAAACTTTATTTACTACATGGCTGTGATGTTGGATTTGGACCCCGCACTGCTGCCACACCCTGTGCCCGGTCTCCTTCACCTTAATACTAACAAACGTGTCTCATTTTAGTGTTGGTTTTTGGTAATTGCCGGTCCTACTTAACTGATCCAGTTGGTTTCATCACCACAAGGAACTGGTCTTCAATGCTTTCTGGTGTTTTTGACCATGTCATTTGCTTAGTGTTTTTATTTCCCATCTGCTCCACATCTGGACCCCTGTTCCAGTGAAACTGATATACTGATATTTTAACAATGTTTTAAAACAAAATTACCTAAGACAATTATTCCCCGTGTCCCATTTAATTTTAGGTGTGAATTCTGGGATTTAGTGATGCCCGATTCGTGAATGAATCGTTCTTTTTAGGTAATTAGCACAGGTAATTTCCAATTTTTTTTTCATGTATAAAGTTTTCATAGACAACATTACCTTTATTATCAATGAAATCAAAAACAAAAATATATTTGTCAAAAAAAAAATCTTTTTTTATGACCTGTACATATGATTTTCACCAACGAGGTGCTTGAACCCGCCTCCCCAGATTGTAGTATCGCACCATTTTATTTTTATTCATTCTATAAAACACCTGGATGCACCACTATGTGTTTAGGGCATTGATATTGGGATGAGCAATGGCACAACTGCTGAACATATCCATGTCCAGTTTGTTTCATTATTGACTACTAAGGACTATTCCAAGGTGTTTGGAAATACATTTGGGGAAATTTGGGGGAAATGTATTAGACTTATATAGGATATTACGATCATATTAAACTTTATATGAATGAACCTGCTGTGTCAACTCTTCAACCTCATAAATCAAATATACTGTAACTCAGGCACATTAGAGAAGTGTGCACATTCCAGGGGTATCGGAAATAGGGGGATTATTATAGTAATGTTTATGATCGCATGACATTAAGTTCTATGTGAAACAACAATTTAGCTTCCAATAGTCTTTAAAATAATTGTCTTTGGATAACTAAATCAGTAGCAGCATGACCAGAGAGGGGAGCTGGGAGAATACCACAATAACAAAGAAAGAGAGGAAGAGAATCGGACAGCAACCATAAATCTCTGTATCAAATCCTTATTAAACCAGGTAAAGGAGTCATTTACATTAGGATGAAGAAACCTAAAGCAATCCACTAAAGACAAACCACTGCAAAAATTAAGAATAACTGGATTAAATAGAGTTTTACAAAAATTTGTATATCCTGACATTGGGAGCTTCATTAAAGTCTCCTCCCATTATAATAAAGGCTGAGAGAAATTTATTTCCTACCATAATTTCATTAGAGATCCAAGTGAGAATAATAGTAACGTTACCAAAACGTTACTGTAAACGTTACCAAAACCGAATATACAATTATCAACTTGAATCACTACTATGATCCATCTGCCTGTATTAGAAGAGCAGTGTGAAGTACTTTGCCATTTAAATTACTGCTAAACAAAATTGGTACATCCCCAGAAAAAAATAGTACCGTGATCAAATAACTTACCCCATTGATTTTTCATCCTTTTGCCAGAATGCATTTCCTGTAACAAATAAACATCCCTTTTCAAAGAGTTGCAAAATAAGAAAACTTTTCTTTTAGTTCTTTTAGTAATATACCATATTCCTCATACATTCAAAGATAAACACATTACCAAAAGCATAAAGAAGGAACAGTACAAAACAAACTCAAGAATGAGAGATGAAGAGCTCCCTCTCTGCTGTTGGAAATCTCGTGCAAAGACTGAATTAAACAACACCCTTATATATGTTCATAAATAAAAGGTTCAAGTGCTTAACAACCCTTCCAAAATCAGGGGAGTAGTGAGAGACAAACCAAAGAGAACATTCCCCTCTCTCCATTATAATCAGAAAAGAAAGGTAATGTAGACCACTTCATGGATATAAACACCCATGAAAATCAAGCAAACATATCATCCATCAAACATCAAGCAAACATATCATCCAATAAGTTATCAACCATAACACGTTTACCGTCTATATAGTTTACAGAGCCTCTAAAACCTGTCCTTTTTTTGCTCCCTGGCTTTCTCTACCAGAGGCCAGAGTTTAGCTTTTGCATCTCTAGCCGACTGTGTCAAATCTTTATTGATTCTTATGTTCCTCTGCTTTAGGTCCTGACAGTTTTTAGGATCTGGCCAAATGACAAAAGAAATTGCACAATGACTGTGTGGGGTTGAAAAGCCATTCCTTTTCTTGAACCTCAAACCCAGGCAACGAACCACATCTACAGAGTGTTACCAGCTTTAACGGAAGATGCTCATTGTCACTTTCCAGAATTCCAGAGATTTCAAATTCCAGCAATGTCAGTATAACTTTTCTCGAGCCTGCTTCTGAGCTCTTTGTTTTCCTTGGTTAAGGTGATAACCAGTAGTTCCGCAGCCTTTAGCCTGGACATAATATCATTAAGATGATTTTTTACCTCCACGTAGGAGGACAGGTTACGAATTACATTGGCATTGTCAGAGATCACTTTCTCAATACCTGACACCTTTTCAAAAACAGCCTCTTGTGACACCCCAGTCTTCGAGATTTTCTTTAACAGACTGTTCTCCATTTGGTAGGTTTGTTATTTCCATCGAGGGGGGTTTCTGAGTAATCATGAACGATCTTCAATCTATCAACATCCCAATCCTTTGGAATAGGTTGTCCAATCTTCTTATTGGCAGGCATTACAGGATACCATGTGGCAAAATACCGAACCAGAACTAGTCCGATTTACAATGGCATGGGGAAGAGCAATTTTCAAATAAACACTCAAAACAAAGCACTTACAAAGTCCCACTGCACAAAGGTATGAAAAGACATCAAAACAAAGTCGGTACGACAGAAAAATCAGCCCCAGAACATAAGAAATTTACAAACGAGAGGAGACCATTCGACCCATCAAGCTCGTTTGGGGAGAACTCAACTAATAGGTCAGAGATTTTAAAATCGTATCTAGCTCTGCTTTAAAGGAACCCAAGGATTTGGCTTGCACTACGATATCAGGAAGACTATTCCATATTCTAACTACATGCTGCGTAAAGAAGTTTTTTCTCAACTCCAGTTTGAAATGTTCTCCCACTAATTTCCAACTATGGCCACGAGTTCTTTTATTTGAACTAATGTTGAAGTAACTATTTAATTGGAGAGCATCCAGACCTGTTCGGATCTTATACACCTGGATCATGTCCCCCCTTAGTGTCCTTTGCTCAAGGCTGAATAGATTGAGCTCAACTAACATTTCCTCATAAGACATTCCTTTTAGCCCAGGAATCATTTTTTGTAGCCCTGCATTGAACCCTTTCTAAGGCAGCAATGTCCTTTTTAAAGTAAGGTGACCAGAACTGCACACAATATTCTAGGTGGGGTCTTACCAAGGAATGGTAAAGTCTTAACATCCTCCCTTGACTTAAACTCCACACACCTGGAGACGTAACCCAACATCCTATTAGCCTTTTTTTCTTTTTGCAACCCATTTTTTATTGGGGTTCACTACAATGCACACAAAGTGACACATCAAAACTGTTCTCCTTTTTAATTGCTTCCCCACACTGGCGAGAGTGGGACATGGAAGCATCAACATACACACCAAGGTCTCTTTCACAATCGGCTTCCTGTATTTCCGTGGCACCCATAAAATACTTGTCTTATATTTTTGTTCCCTATATGGATTACCTTGCACTTGTCCCCATTAAACTTCATCTGCCATCAGATTTGTTAAACAGGATCTACCTCTCCTAAATCCATGCTGGCTATCCCTCAAAATGTTGAGTCCAGGTAATCTACCATTTTCTCTTTGATTATAGCCTCCATAACTTTACCAGTTATGCAAGTTAGACTAATCGGCTTATTGAAAAACATGTCAAAATATATCACAGCGCATCAAACAGAGGAGCACCCTACACCACCGCCATCCCAGAAGTGGCCTTCCTGAACCCCTTTCTAATATACTGTACTTATGTTCTAGTTCCCCAACAAAAATGCTCCCAGTACTCCTGGATTAGTTCTGTGTTAAATTCTGTACATGACAGTATGGGACCTTGTTTTTAAGTAATTGGCTCACTGTCAATATTTCATTTTCAAACGAGGTCTGAAAAAAAATTAAAATAACCCTTTTATTTTTGTGAAGGATATCTTTGTTGTTCCAGCTGTATTAAAGATGCAGAGAAAAATCATGTTTTTAGATTAGTAACTAAGCCAGGAATTCCAGTCTGTTAAAATATGTCAATTTAGTTTACTCTGTTGAAGTATGTTCTAGGTGATCTATATGCAGGGATTGACATAAGTGGCACGCAAGTATGCATTCGTCGTATAAACGGTAAAATACCTGGTAAATTCTTGTTTTAACAGCGCAAATGAGTATATACTTTTTGCGCAAATGCGTTTATATGCCGATGTGCATTTGCACTCTTATGACAAGAAATTAATGAGCATTTTACTGTTTATACGGAGAGTGCTGGATCGGACCGGCTGTACAAATCAGGTAACATTTGACAAACAGCAGTGAGTGATCACTTTACAGTGTTTGCTGGAAGTTTGTGCTGGTGAGAGTATCCAGGAACAACTGGTTGCAGCATACAAAAACTTACAAAAAAAGATTTCACAAAATACAAGACTATTTTCAAATATGTTCAGCACAAGTAAATGAAAATCACTGCATTGCATACTTGATAAATCTATGAATTTCTTGTGTTGTAGCGCCCAAAACAACTCCAAAGAAGCAAGAAAATTAGAACATCAGCCATGGACACCATTGTGCTTTTCTTCTTATGTTTTCCACAATAAGTCCCACGGTGCTGATCAGAGCATGTTCAGGTCGGGAATGTAAAGTGTAATGTGAGTGCAGACCAGTGGGAGGTACAGTACAAGACCATTCGGGTCTAGTGAGCATGACCTTAGACTTTGTGAAAAGGCTGGTATCACACACAACTTAGCATACATAAAGAGAGGATTTTAATATACTTAAGTATATTATTAAATTATTAACTTAAGTAATGTCAATTGCTCTGCAAAAAATTCAAATACTATTCATTGTAACATTTAATTTTTTCTTGATGGAGCCACATTCTCAGTAGGTCACCGCAATCCTTTCATTTTTAAAATCAATGGGTTTCTGTGGATTTAATTTGGTTCACAATGTAAATGAAATGGGCCATGTTCCATGTTTTGATTGTTGTAACCCCCTCTTCCTGCTTGATGAATGAATTAGACTTCTTGATTGGCCGCACATTTTTTTCAGGCTAAGTGCAGTAGGCGGGTCCGCAATGATGAGGGGAGAATACTCTTTAACTCATACGTGTAACTCCACCTTCAATTCAAGGGTAGAATAGCAATGGTCCAGCTGAAACGTCCCCTCATTTGGTGTATCTGATAAGACACAAATATTACTTACAATATGAATCTCAAACAAGCATGTATTACTTTGGATCTATAATAGGACTTTAGTCTTAACTAGGGCTGTCAAAATTGACACGTTAACGCGGATTAATCCAGCATCGTGATTAATCTGATTAAAAATATTAACGCA
>JAODKM010000037.1:3108483-3119847 GCA_026780845.1 Petrocephalus sullivani | reverse complement strand
GTTAAGTTCTCCCCAAGCGAGCTTGATGGGCCGAATGGCCTCCTCTCGTTTGTATAGTTCTTATGTTCTTATGTAATAAAACACTAAGAAGAGGATGACCTAAAGACAATTGACTTTGAATACAATAATGGTACTTTAAAAGTGAACTGGTTAAAATCTTATATATCCGATTGCAGTAATCAATGGTTTCATATCCCCAAAGAAATATTTAAGAACTTAGGTGGTATTCATTTTGTATTACGCTGTGATTATGATTTGCGGAAACTTCCTGTGAAACTATAATCAAATAACCAGCAGATTCTGTTTTACCGGAGAATGTTATACAACCACAATTTTACACCACATAACACACCAATTTAGAATAATAGGTAAATTACTTACAGAAGTGAATCAATGGTGAATGTTGATTGGATAGATAGGAGTGTATGGTCTGTTTTACATCTACTTAGTCCAAGAGGTGGAATTATGACATTTGCAGAATTTTCTTCTAGATTTAATATTACATGTGAAAGTAAACAGTTCTACATTCGATTATTGAAATGTGTGAAACTGTATCTCAAAATTTTACTCCACAGCTTCCCCAACTTTTAGGGCATAATTTTATGACTTTCATAATGTCCAGCCTTCTTCAAATCCAATATCCAGCTTACCCTTCAGAAACTCATTTAGAAAATCTTTTTATAAAGCAGCTATTTATAAGATTCATTCCACAAACCTTGCATTCCCTGTAATCTCTAAAACCAATGAGTTCCATTTTAAGATCTTGAGTGGAATTTACCCTTCTATAGAATTCTTAAGAATCAGATTTGGGATAGACCAGAATGAGTGTGTCTTCTGTAAGAGAGCTTTTTTGGAAAATTTGCACTACTGGTTACATCCAAAGATTTTTGGTCTGGCAAAATTTAGCATGATTGATGTTATGTACAGTCTGTTAATGAAAAATAAAGATTTTGAATTGATAGTAAAATGTTTAAAATCAGTGCCTTTGTTTTACACATTCCAGAAAGAGCTCTCTCGTTATTTTAAATGCCTGTTATAGCCTATGTGGGGAAAAAGACTGCAAAGAATTGAACAAAAATACTTCATTCATTATGTCTTTTAGACAGTCCCTAGTGTGTTTAGTGTGCTAGTCTTACTGGAAAATGTTTATTTATTTCCTTTCTTTCTCTCTCTCTTTCTTTGGTGTTTTCTTTATATAAGCTTGGTTAGACTTGATGTAAATTATCAAGTATCTGCTTATTTGCCATTGTTGGTTTGTATATACAAGCAATAAAAAAAAACATTGCTCAATAAAGTAAAAAAAAAAAGCGATGCCGACTGTACGTCCGGCGCATACGGATGACGTACTGAACAGTCCACGTCAATCCCAGAAGGCATAGCGCGTTAGAGCTGAGCTGGCTTTGCGTGAGGACTAAACGTGAGTTCTGACTGAACGTGGAGGTTTCAGTCTGAGAAAAAAGAAGAAAATGATTCGGATTGCCGCCCTTTTGACTGTCTTCGCCTGTTTATGCTCAGGTACCTTTAATGAGTTTAACGGGGATTTCATAATGTTATCAATTTGTTCCGTTTGATTAGCTAGTAGCTGTCTGATTATCTAGTAGCTGTTTTAGGGAATAGTCCTCCGCAAAACAGGGGAAACGGCATATTAGATCTATTTTATATTCCTTTATTCGGAGAAAGCTCTTACTCATTAGTGAGTGCAGCCTTCACGATTTTTCAAACCGGGGGTCCCATCAGAATTAGGGATCGTCAACCTGCCTGTACATGGACATACCGTTGCAAGACCGTTGTGTTCATGCCAAGTTGTTTTGATCGCAAAAAAAACTATGCAGGTTACTTTTTCAAAACCATGGTAAAATTCTATGAAATCTATATTTTGATCACAATGTATGTCACCATGATGCTGACACCTGGTCATAATTTAATAGTCTGCATGTCCAAATGAATTAGTACATACTAAATGTACACGCACTGTAAATGTATAGTGGCAGACCCTATGTCCGAAGTAATATAAAAGTGAGGAAAATGTCACAATTCAAACGTACATTCTGCCATGCAATTGATTAGGCTGAGCTACACATCTTACAAACAAAGCAAAACCCTAATAAAACTACAATGTGGTCAGCGGAATGTGCAACATTAAGAAAATACCTCACTGCCTTTTATCCCTTAGCTTTTAATTCGGTTTGCTAGTTGTTTGACTATCAGTTGACTACCATTTGTCACTGTTTATTTATCCTGTTATTTCCTCTTGTTGTTTTGTCATGTGTGGTGTTTTTGACTGTATATGCCTGTACAGCACTTTGGGTTCAACTCCTGTTGTTTAGAAGTGCTTTTTAAATACATTAATTTATTCAAAATTCAGGGAACTTGGTGACATCAGGCTAGTGTTGCTGGAATTGGGGGGGAATAGGGAACCATACATGGCAACATGTTACTGGGTATATATTAAATTCTGATTCATTTTTTTCCACAGCTGAAAGTTGTACAGACCCAATAATCACGCCTTCCTCCTACACAACTACGGATGCTGTCATCGCCTCAGAATCCGTCTTTATCGTGGAGCTCAGTTTGGCCTGTGCCAATGGAGCCCAGGTAAAATACTTTCTCAGTTCAACTTCTCTGCTTGGCTTCTGTTGTATTTCTGATTTTTTTTTATACATAATCAAAATGAGTGGGCTGTTGTATGATACAGATTATACCAGTTCGGTTTGAAATTCTACATGTTATGAAATTCTTTTTTTTTGTATTAATGATGATTGAAAGTAATTGATTTTCATTCCTAACCAGAGTGTGGTGTTGTATGCTGATATCAATGGGAAGCAGTTTCCTGTAACCAGAGGACAAGATGTTGGAAAGTATCAGGTCTGATTCTTTCTTGCTTGTGTCTATTATGTTAAAGTGTCAATTGGATGGCCAAAAAAACTCCCCCTTCCCCCCCCCCAGGTATCCTGGAGTGTCCCGCACAAGCAGGCTACCTCTGGGACGTACCAAGTGAAGTTCTTTGATGAGGAGTCATATAGTGCACTCCGCAAGGTAGGAAACATATTGGCAAGCATGAAATGTGTATCAGTGTGGAGGCTTTTTCTTCTGTAGCTGAGTAAGATGATTGGTCTTTTGTCTGCTTCAGGCGCAGAGGAACAATGAAGATGTAGACGCCATCAAGCCGCTCTTCTCTGTCAATGTGGATCACCGGGTAAGAGGGAGAGTTGATCATAAGCAGTGCACATGCCAATAATTTTGGGTAAAATGTTAAAAGTAGATATAGGATAAACTGCATTTTCTATCTGTTTTGGCAAGTAGCAACTTGTGCAGCTAAGTTATATCAAGTTTTATATCAAATGAGTACATTTACTGACTGCTAATGCACTGAGTCCCTATCGGTGCTTCGGGAACATTTTGGCTTCCCAATAAAAACTCCAGCACTGGAGAGAGTGGTCGATAAGACCAAGACTGTCAGCTTTGTTATGCTGAACTCAGATCTGAGGTGTCATCATCCAAGTGTGAGTATGTATGATGGGCAGAAACAGCCTCTGCAAGTCAGTCTCCCTGGGACATGTAAGTCTCTTTTGCTGTGAAATTCAGGCTGGGATTAAAAAAAAATTGGCTATTGTGGTGTTTATTGCTACAGATATGCAACTATACTCTGTAGTTAGTAGAGAACAACATTTAGATGTGTTCATTATCTTTGTTATAATATATTTTATATTTTACAATGTGCAAATAAGCATCTCTTAGGTTTGGTCATTTAGATATCTTTGATTTACTGTTACTGATTGTTATTAAATCTGCAAACAATCAATTTCAAGTATCAGTTATGCATAAATGAGTTGCGCATGTACATTTTTTGTGCACAAAAATAACTCCCTCCAGACAAACATGTATTAGAATATATGTATTCAAACTTCAAACATTAAAATATACACAATGGAGCACAAGTAACCACCGAGTTTGTCATATAAATGGAGTATGCTTACAGACATGCATCAGAAGGACTCAGCATTCAGGTAAAAACACATTAACTGTAGGTCCTGAAAAGGTGGGATAGCTGATAAGTTTTTTTCTTCTGCAGGGAGCATGGAATGGTCCCTGGGTCTCCACTGAGGTTGTGGCTGCTGCTATTGGTATCCTGGTCTACTACTTGGCCTTCAGTGCAAAAAGTACCATCCAAGCATAATTTGTATGCTGGACACCTACTGTACTGATGTCAATGAAATGCTCAGTAGTGTATACTGGATTATTACATTTTGACCAATGATACCGATTTGATATGTTGTTGTACTTGTATTGGAAAACCTGCCATCAGTGGGAACTCATTTTGCTCCAACTTTGCAAGGTACATACATTCTGACATCATAGTATTGATTAATGGATTGGGGGGGAGGTGAAATTTGTGCTTTGGTTTGGATTAAATTAAATTTTTTTGTAAACAAAACCATGAGTGTTTGTTGTCCCCTAACAGGAAGTTCCTTGCCGGCATCTGGTGCTTTCATGCTGTTAAACATGCTGGTCTTGTCACTTATTGTATTCTCTAGCCTTCGTGGAATACAGTGGTGATCAAAATTGGAGACCGAGTGACATTTTCGTAATTTACAGTCCCTGCCTATCTGAATTCAGTTATTGCATCTTGAATAGAAGTTTTATTTTAATCACTTTATCAGTGGAAAAATATTCCACACGAAATAGATTCAATCAAAATTGAAGGTCTGCAATTTTCTATTTTATTGAAAAAGAATCCTATAAATGCATTTTGTCAACTTTTTTTTTTGGTGGTTACAACTTCCAGAAATGAATAGGAAGTGTAGAGGCCCTTGCTTTCAATGACACTGACACAGCAGCTCCCACAGGACAAGTTTCTCACTGTTCTATGACTTGATTTTGTTCCACTCGACTTCCAATTACTTCCACCATTCAGTAGCTAGTAGGTTTCTTTACCATAACTCTGTCATCAATTACTTTCCAGCCATTTTTTCATATGGTTTGGATCAGGATTCTGTGCTGGCTATTACGATACAATATTCAATATGATATTCTCAGCTCAAGGCAATGCTTCCTTGTCTGCAGTGTGGCGAGTGGCATTATCTTATCGGCCTTCTTATTATGAATTTCCTGAGTAGCTTCCTCAAAGAACTGAAGTAGATTTGTTACAGCAGAAACAGAGACTATGTCCCACTGAATCACAGGTAAATTAAAATCACCCATAATCCTCACATCATTTTTATTACTTATTAGCCTGATGTCATTGTATACAATTTTTCTTTCCTCCACAACTACATTAGGTGCTCACATACCAATACCAATAATTAGGCCATTACAGTTTTTTAATTTTAGAACCACTACTATTCCTAGTTTACATAAATGATATTGACAATGGTTAAATATGCAGATAACACCAAGTTGGGTGGTGTAGCAGATACTGATCTAGTGGCAGTAACTGAGCCGATATCTGGCAGATGAAACTTAACATAGTTAAATGCAAGGTAATCTCATGCAGATAGTAGAAATATAAAGTACAGATATTTTATGGGTTCCACTGAAGTAAAGGAAGCTGATTATGAGAAATGGTGTGTATATTGATGCCTTCCTTGTCCCACTCTTGCCAGTGTGTGAAAGCAATTAAAAAGGCCAATAGGATGTTAGGTTAAACTCCACACACCTAGAGATATAAGTTAATGGAGATGATGCTAAGATTATACAATTTCTTGGTAAGACCACACCTAGAATATTGTGTAAAGGTTTGGTCACCCTACCTTATAAATTATATTGTTGCCTTAGAAAGAGTTCAGCACACGGCTACTAGAATGATTCCTGGTCTTAAAGGAATGTCTTATGAGGAGAGTTTAGCTGAGCTGAATCTAAGGGGGGAGACTAAGGGGGACAGAATCCAATATACATGGATCATAACAGGTCTGGAATAGCTACTTCAAAATTAGTTCAAATACAAGAACTCATGGCCATAGATTGAAATTAGTGGGAGAACATTTTAAAGAACATTGCTGCATGTTCCCCTTGGTGACTGTTGGATGGGCGCCGCTCTACCTTAATGCTAGCTGTCATGGCACTTTGTCTAGAACCAGATAAAGCAGACGGCCAGCACATGGTGTAGTTAGTGTTTTTTTCCATCGTGTTTTCTCACTAAGGTTAAAGGCTATGTAAATAAGAACAGTAGTTAAAGCCATTAGAACAGTACTTAAATCCTAAACCCACTTACAGAAAATATCACTTCCAAATTTATTGCTGGCAATAGAAGAAGCAAAATACATTAAACCACTGCCCGTGACTGCAACAGGATTGAGCAAATACATAAAAAATACATAAACAGATGTTAGCAAATTCTTATTTGCTGTGTTGAGACAGAACCTAGTAGGCATTGTATGATAAAATATTAAGACTCATTGTCAGGCAAAGCTGTAGGTTTTAAGAAGCTGGAAATGCATTTTTCTAGTACAAAACATCTGAATATTCAATTGAGCTATTCCACTTTAAAAAGCAGTAATAACTTCTTTCCCACAAAACACAGGTATACAAACTGAATGATGGAGAAGTTTAAGAAGTTGGTTAAGTCATACATGCGAATGATAAGTCTGCAAGTAACTTTTTAATTACTAGTTGCACTCTCCCAGAAAGAAGAACAATATTACAGTCATACACATGAAAAAACAGTAATACAGATAATGTGTTACAGATTATACAGAATACAAATTATGGCATCCTGTTCGTCTTTATGATCACACTGGATCCATTCAAGAAAACAAAGGAAAAATAGTCATCTACGAAAGTATTCACTGATGTCACAAACAGCACATTGTCTGACAAAGAACTGTGTAAGCAAAACTGTTTCTCATCTATGGCTTTCTTTGCTGCCCCAGGGATACAAAGAAACTTCTCAAAAGCTGAAGAGTTGTGGCTTTGTTGATGCACATCTATATGTAAGGCTGGAAAGACATCCAATATTTGCATTAACACTTTTAAAGAGCAAAGGTACTTTTATGTTCCTGATGTAACAGCATTTCTAGAACAGATTAATAGAAGGTGGTCCAGGTCAGAGAATAATATTTAGCAAAACTTAACAGTTTGGAGAAACACGAAAACATCTGGATAGCTAAGCACAGGACTTCACATGGCGTTCAGTACGGCTCTGCAGTGCGTGGTCCACTACTCTGAATGACGCTCATAATGGACTGGACAACCTCAGATGTCGTGCCCTGTCCTCCAATGTCCACTGTGTGTAGCTGAGGGAGAAAAAAAAACAGAAGGGCAACCTAATTTAAAAAAAATGTGGCACACTCAGATATACATAAAGATGACCAGCAGCGCTTCAGTGATTTCTCACGTTTATGACCCACATAACACATAACTGTATTGAAAGTGAGAGGCAGGAGTTTAAGGCATGTCGTACCCTCATCTCGTTCATGGTGGTGAGAATAGCGTTTCGAATTACTGTGGCATATTCATGAAGTCTACAGAAAATGGAGGGAAAAAAATCAGCATCAGCACAACCCAGCAGAACATCCCTATGATAGGGATTTTAGCAATGAGTCAAAACGATCAGCGAATGTTAAACCAGTCTTTACATTATGTTTCCATTGTTATATATTAATATATAATGCCGAAAGTTAATTCTTTAAAAGATCATGAAATGCTGTTGTTACTGAAAATTGTTCCAGACCTCTGACTGAGTTAAATTCTGATGTGGAGCTTTGATCAATGTTTGAGAACCCCTGGTTTCTTTAAAACAATTATTTGAGAGGCCAGTGCAACACTACCAATAACAGTTCAAACAACTTCCGATGACAATGACATATGAGCTTCCAAACCAGAAGGTTAATTAGAAGACACTCACTTGAGGTGGTCAAGCATAAGGCAGCTAGCCAAAAGCATGGCTGTGGGGTTGGCAATGTTTCTAGCAGCAATACTTTTCCCTGTGTTCCTAGTAGCCTGGGACACACAAAAGCAGAAAAAAACATTAAAAAAAAAACACACACACAAAACTTAGGCATCCTGTCATCTTCTCGTATTCCACCTTAGCCCTGTGAAGTTATTATCCCACTTTATCTTACCGTCTCGAACACGGCGTAGTCCTGCCCATAGTTGGCTCCAGGCACAAGGCCTGGCCCTCCTACCAGGCCGGCACACACATTGCTGACCACATTGCCGTACAGGTTGGGCATTACCATCACATCAAACTGCTGGGGTTTGGAAACAAGCTGAGAAGTGGGGAGAGAACAATCCAACACGTTTCAGTGTTCATCTAACCCATAATTCTTACTTATTTTATTTACATAACTATCTCAGATAAGAAGTTAATGTGAATAATAATGCAGTATTACTACTGAATGACAGTGTCTTTGCACCTGCATAGTAGTGTTGTCCACAATCATGCTGTCAAAAGTGATATCAGGGTAGCCTGAGGCTACCTCCTTGCAGCACTGCAGGAATAAGCCATCGCCCAGCTTCCTATATGGCAGGAAGGAGTCCGAAGTTGAAAACGTGTGTCTGCGCATTAATCTTCTTAACAGCACTTTAACCGGAAGGAGTGAAGTGCAGGACGGGGTAAGACTAACTCACATGATGTTGGCTTTATGAACGGCGGTGACCCTGCGCCGACCTTTTTCCCTGGCCAGGCGGAAGGCATAATCAGCGATGCGAAGGGAGTTGAGCCGCGTGATGATCTTCAGACTTTCCACCACCCCCGATACGCTCTAGCATGGCAGGGCAAAGTTAGTTACACTTACTTTTAACACCGTGCCAGCAACCACGGCTATATTCATGTTGAGCAAATGGACAGAAAAACAATTTAAAAAAGTCTTTAAAATTTGTTATGAATAGACAAAGCAATCTAAATCTGGCCTGACTTTACTAAAAAGCTCAGGAAAACGATAAGTACAGCAAAATGAGTTAAAAGAAGGTCAATCTAATAAAATGTGCTCAACTATCAAAACGTCCCAAGCAGGACATACAGGTGGACCTTCAGTGATGACACACAGGCGGCTACCACCTCGTGCTCCAGGCTGCTGTACTCTCCTTCTGTGTTCTCCCTGATGATGATGATGTCGATGTTCTTGTGGCGGGTCTGCACCCCAGGTAGGGACTGGCAGTGCATCACGTTGGCATATAAGTCCAAGCTTGTCCTGAGTACAGACAGTAGTTGATGAGAAAATAAACTTGTCCATGACACAAAGCCAAAAGAAACAGGCTCCATGACATTCTATGCTTGTCTCTATGAGACTCCTGATCTTTGTGTGAGATCATTCCATTACATGATTCATCATCATCACAGTGGCCAAGAAACAGAGCTGTTCCCATGCTCCGAGACAGGGGTAGGGAACCTGATCCATGCAGGGCCGGTGCGGTGATTCAAAAGTCATCCCAAAAGCCCGCACCCACACCAGCTCTCCATGGATCATGTTCCCTACCCCTGCTCTAAGACCACAATGTATCAATGAACCAAACATAGGATACAGGGCCACTGTAAGGAGAAATGATTTAGCAGTCTCACCGTAGAAGATTGTTCCTGGATTTGTGTGAAGGGGGCATGGTATGGTTTGTCTCTATGTTTCCTGCAGAGATACACCATGTGACCTTGATGAAATTTACAACGGCAAACAAAATAAATACAACATTTATGTTTATGTCAATGGACCTCAATTGCATGCACACACACAGACTAACCCTTGAGAGCAACTCCATTGCGGCGGATAGCGGTGATCGCATTATTTATGTCATCCTCGCTGTTCAGTGAGGAGTTCACGTTCACAACTTCAAAGTCCACTGGCACACAGGTGAACCTGTAGCGCAGAAAAAAGCCACCGACATGTCAGCCAAGGGGCACTCCCGAAAAAACAAAAACTGTAAGCACAACTACACAACAAAATTTGGTGCAGTGCTTCAGATTCTGTGTAGGTTTGTACTGGGGTAAACAAATCTTGTGCATAATCCAAGTCTGACATTTCATTCCTCTTTTCCTTTGTGGTCACTATGTGCTACGGCTTCATCCATACTGGAGTAGATCAGACAAATACCTTTTGAGTTATCATGCTGACAAGATGAAATGTCTGAGCTGCTCTTCTCTTTGCTATTACTATGCAGTGCTGCTTCAATTGAAATGATGCACGTCAAAATTTGGCTAGTCCAGATATTAAACATTACTACAAGTCGGAAAGGTTGAAAAAGATCTGTTAAATACTTTTTGAGGTATCACTCTAACAAGATCAAATGTCTGGAATCACCCCTTTTTAGTGGGATATTGGTCTCAGAATGTGATCACTTCCAGTTGGTCACCCCTACAAAGTTTGAGAAAGAGCTGTAAAATACTTTTAGAGTTTCTACATTCACAAGACCAAGTGCCTTGTACCGCTGCAGTGACCTTCCTTTGCTGCCACATAGAGCCACTGCTTCATTTTTGGGGTAGTAAGTCTGAAAATTATTTTGTTGTTTTTATTTACATCTGAAAAGTATGCCAGATGTAGATCTTCATGCATATAATGTTATGGTGAAGCAGTAATAAGATCCATGCAACAGATTTTGGCATCACATTCACAAGGTCAAATATTATACTGGAAAACAGATTTTGCTACCAGAGTAAAAAGAGCTGTTTTATGCTAAATTGGGTGTGCTGATTCTGAGCTCAGAATTAGCCTAGCATGTCTGTATCTTAGGATATATAGAAATTCATGCATAATAATCATATGTGTAAAGATCATAGGAATTTTGTTTGACTGCTGACATCAATAGATCTGCTAGCAATTGAATGAACACTTCCCTGAAACTATTTCCCAGACAAGTTTGGGCAGATCAGCATGCTGACATCAGCACTGCTGAGTCTGCAATGGCTATTCAACACACAACTGGAACATTTGTGGTGACTTGAAAGTAATATCGCTTCTCCTTGGTTTACAACTGGGTTACACAAAACATATGTGCTTTTTGTGTGTGTGGAATACAGGGCTGCAACGATTCATTGAGTAATTCAAATAACTTGATTACAAAAAATCATCGATGCAAATTCTTTGTACACGACTATGTACTGCTCAGTGATCACCGTGTTTCACACAGAGGATTATTACTGTGGCACAGTGTGCTTACGCTGCATTACGTGTAGCAGAGTGGTAGAAACAGAAAAGAAAGAAACAGGAGTGTAAGAAACAGAGTGGGGCAGCTGTACCGATCAGGTAGCAACGAGGCTGTACAGATTTGGTAGCGACAGCGACACTCCCGTCTAAAAAAAACGGTGAAGAATTTTTCGGCAAACCTCTGAGTCACGGAGACAGTGAGTAGTTCCAAACAGTGACATTCACGGCATACAATCATGGTCATTTCCATTCCTAATTACCAAGCACTTTAAGCAGTATGTTGATAAAATAA
>JAODKM010000037.1:3090772-3108383 GCA_026780845.1 Petrocephalus sullivani | reverse complement strand
AAGTTCTCCCCAAGCGAGCTTGATGGGCCGAATGGCCTCCTCTCGTTTGTATAGTTCTTATGTTCTTATGTTCTTACTCGATTAATCAATTGAATAATCAATAGAATACCCGATTACTAAACTAATTGATAGCTGCAGCCCTAGTGGAATAGTTGTGTTGACAAAAATCATTACCAACAGAGACACTGGACACCTAGAACTAAACACACAATGTACAATGTACAGCATAAGTCATTGGTCAATCCACAGAAAATTTACCTTCTGTCATTCCATATAAAACTGGTGATTATGAATTAAAATGATTATGTAAAATTTTGTTGCATCAATGGATCATGATGGAGATGCTTTTCAGTACCTATGGGAGAAATTTCAAGAAATCCAAGAAATTTCAAAAAATTCAAGAAAAACTGATGCTAAACTGAAAGAAGGAATTTTTATCGGACCCGAAATTAGTCATTCGTGATACTACTTTCAGAACATTACTCAACCCACTTGAACTTAGGATGCATTTGTGTTAGTAGTGCAAAACTTTCTGGGAAACAAGCGAACTGAAAACTATGTTGAACTCGTTAAGAGCATGCTGACAAGATGTCTCTAAAAATGCACTTTTTACACTTCCATCTGGATTTCTTTCCACCAAATATGGGTGATGTAAGCAATCAACATGGAGAGAGATTCCATCAAGATATTTTGCTCATAGAAACAAGATATCAAGGCCACTTTAATCCCAACATGATGGACGACTACTGCTGGTTTCTACAACAGGATACTACTGCCATCCACAAATGCAGATGCAAATGCTTTATGCACTATTAAACACATTCAATAACCCCAAGTTGAATCTTTAGCAGTTTTGTAACTCTGAATGCATCAATGGGATGGTGATTATGTACCAAGTTTTAGTTTTGCATAATGTACAGATTAATTTTTAAACGAGTTGACTTAACTTTAAATCCTGACAGGCTACAATATATCTGACTTCAGATTTGGAATCACGGCACTCGATTTAGTGTAAGACATAAATCTTGCCGAGTAGCAGAAACATTTTTTTATTTTGTTATCCTGTGTTATCTGCCATCACCCCTCCCTTTGCAGTGTTGCTTTAGTGTCAGGGTGATCTGACTCAGTATTTAATCAGTACCAGTTTGGAACCCATACAATGCTAGTTTGAAAAAAAGCCATCAAAAACTTTTTTTTTTTAATTTTTAAATGGAACCAAGTGTCAAATCTACCCTTTTTGGCTATCAATGTGAGGTGCTGCTTCATCTTTCAGGCAACGTGTTTTAATGTTAGTTCCTCCATCAATTTCAGGTTTACAGTCACCCATAAGTGACCAATACAAAAAATGATACAGGAAATATTTTCCGAACTGTAAAATCCTGACCATTGCTTTTTCTGAAAGTCAGAGGACCAGTGAAATACCTTTTTCCAATTAAAGTAATCCCTTCACCTCAGTTAAAATGATTTTGCTAGTTTGACCATTTCTTGGATTTATAATTTTATCTAGTCTTTTAAATCAATACCTTATTTTGTTAATCATATACAGGGGGCTGTAACGGTACGTGTATTCATTGTGTACTGTTTGCCACGTGATATTTAGTTCAGTATGTGCAATGAAACAAATGAATTAACTTACTGACAGAGGCAAGCCTAAATTTACACACTAATTGTGGCTCTGATTTGGTTGCAGTTAATACTTATTACACTCAGTCATATAAATCAGTAGTCTGGGAACATTTTGGTCTCCCAGTAAATTACACCAACGCTGGAGAGAGAGCATTTGATAAGACCCAACCCGTCTTTCAGTTCGATCACTCCAAACTGCAGCATGTTGCTGGAAACCCATGCAATGTTCTAATTAATGAGACGGCTGGAGTAAAGCAGAAAAAGCCTCTGCAAGTTAGTATCCCCATGCCATCCAAGGAGCTTTTGCCAAGAAATTCATGCTAGGCTGAAAAATGTTATGGCTAAGGGTGTTTATCGCTACAGACTTGAGACCATATTCAATGGGATTAAGACAGGATTTAGTTCATTATCATGTACAGTGTTGGATTTTAAAAAATTTGTTATGCATATTTATTTTATAATGCGCAAATGTCTCTTAGGTTTTGTTATTCAAACACATTGATAGATGCATTGTATTTGGTTTACAACTGTACCTAATTATTATTATAAATCATTTGAAAACAAAATGCTTTCCCTGCCGCAGTAAAATTGTGCCAGTCCATGAATTTGATGTGCCGTTACAGCCCTAGTGTACCGCGTGGTACCTGCAGTTGTGTTTCAATCTCTCAATTGATAAAGGAAGATATAAATTTTCCTCTTGTTGCACTGTGAAATTTCAGAATTTAAAATAATCCACCTTCATCCACCCACCCATTCTCTAACAACTTGAACATCTTATATAGGGTCACAAGCCAATCCAAATGTTATAAGAAGATACTCTTCTTATAAAGAAATCCTATGGGTTTTTATGTACTGTAAACATATACAAGAATTCAATTTGTTCCATTGTACTGAACATAAAATATTTTCCAGCGTACTGAAAAACCCCAAGCTTCATGGGCTTCAAAGCCTCAATTTTTAAACATCAAAAACTGGACACAGTAGTTCACTTGTACTAGGTTTCAGGACCAAAGTGACTTGACTTACCGGAAGACCTCCCTAACATGATTGAGCAGCTCCGGTCCAATACCATCCCCTGGTATCAGGGTAACAGTATGTCGGCCACCATACTTAGCAGGTGGAGGCTGAAAGACAAAAGGCTATTAATGGATGCATGCAGTGTTAGACAATACTATATTGTATTACATTATTATTATTTTTTGTAACTTTACAATGTAAGAAAAAATCTAAGCTTTTTTATTCAATTGTGAACAAAAACACACTTCTTCATTTTATTAACCAATTCACAGCACATGTGATTCAACTAAACCAGGGATCCCCACTTTTTCCCCCAAGGGTGAAATTCCATTAGCAGCACAATGGCTGACAATAAAATCTGCTGACGGCAGGAAATGAATGCAGGTAGGCCTGTCGTAATAATTCGATTATTTGAGCTGACCACAATTATTGTGCATGCTTATGCACAGCATTACACTTCACAGAAAATTTTACCCGATTTGTACCACTATGTTTCACAACATATTCACAATCCAATCTAATCCTGTTAAAATTTCTTGTCACAACATCAGGTTCATTTTACATACAGTAAGCAACCCCCATCAATCCATAATGGGATAGTCAGCCAGATATTCCAATTTTGGATTCTTTGTGTTGTTTAATAAAAGTTCTGCATAGCACTTGCGTCCGTGTGTTTATAGGTTTCGTTAGGTAGCCCAGTCACATGGGGTTACTGTATATGTTCCTGACTGCTTCCACTATTATGCTGCAGCAAAGTTACTACATAATACCAATAGAACTAGCGAAATGCATGTTCTTTTGTCTATTTTTCCTGGTCCTGCTGATTTGGAGAGATATATATGGCACAAAATACACCAAACATCATATTTCACTTCAAAGTGAGGGCTGTCACTATTGATTATATCAATAATCGAAGAATCTCCCAATTAAACTGAGGATTCATCAAATAATAATATAATAATATAATATAATATAATATATACCCGGTATTTTGCACAAAGCAGGAACCAACGGACCATTGTAGGGTCACACCTATGGTCAGTTTAGGCACGCCAGTTCATTGAAGTTGCATGTCTCTTGACAGTGGAAGGAAACCAAAGAATCTGCCAAAAAGCCGCACCCACGTTGGGTGAACATGCAAACACGGTGTGCAGTGACAGTGCTACCCGCTGCACCACTGTGCTGCCCTCAGTACTAGGTTTGTACAATATGCAATGTTAATACTCACATGGCATTTCATGCACGTGCAACTGTCACCACACCGCAATAACCTGCTGAGTTCAAACTAGGGCTGCCACCATCTACTATTTTCTATGGATTAATCTCTCAACAATCTTACCAATTGGTTGATTAATCTAAATGATTCATTTTCCTCAAGAAAATCAAACTGACTATTTCAGTTAATTCTTTTTTTGACAACAGCAAAGTGTATATCACTGTGGGGCTTTAGAAAATAAATGCCAGCTTTTCTGCACTATGCAGACATGTTTTTTGCCCACAATTTGATATGCAGATTAGTAGTATGCCCAAAATTCATCGGCACTGCTGTTGTGTCTGTTACCACTGCTATTGGCAATACCATAAACAGACATGGTTGGTAGATAGCCAAATACAACGTGTGTCGTTAATTTTCATCTTATATTTTGCAAAAACTTCAAATATCATTGGTTTATTTAAATGGTTATGGTTTATTTAAACCATATAATATTAATTATTTTATGTGATCATATTGTGTGTTTTGAGTAGGGTTGAATTATATTTGAATCACGTAATGTATGTATCACGTAAGTACAGGGCTCCGTTTTAGAAGCAGTTATTTTGGCACAGAGGAACCATAGAAGGTAAATTAATTAAAATGATTTAAAGTCAAAGTTATGACAGGCTAGGCTTCAAAGAGAGGCTAAATAGCACATAACTATGGCTAACCTCAGATTAATGGGTGATTAATGGGTCAAACCTAAATGTGTTCTTTAAGATGTAGTGGCATTGCAGTCCTATTGTAGTGATATTAAAGTTATGTTCTGAAATACATTATTTGAACCCTCATCCACTATGTACCATTGTCCTTCTGTCATACTGAAGAGTAACCGAGAAAGCAAATTTTTAAATCAATGCTTTTTAATCATCTAGTAATTAAATTTCAATTGAGTAATTGTGACAGCTCTACTGAGAAGCTTTTATTTACATGTAATATATGTTGCTGCCAGAAAACACATACTTACAATGATCCGCCCCTGGTTGATAATAGAAAAAAAGTCAGAAACAAAGAATAATCATTAGTGAGCAAAACAGTATCACACCAGAATATCACAATAAAAATATATAAGAAACAACAAAGGCATTTAAATATTAAAGTCACAGATTTAACTGATTATTAATTAATTAATAAATTAGGGTTTACTCAATGTGTGTTTATGTATTAAATTTACCTAATCAAGTACAAAACAATACAGATTAGGTTAGAAATTATTATATTAAAAACCTGTGAGGATATGCAGTCTCAGTTAGTATCAGGATCAGTCACCCCACTAGGGCAGGGGTGGGCAATCCTATCCGCAAAGGGTCAGTCTGTATGCAGGTTTTCGGGATAACCTTCAGATCAGCTGTTCAAACCCAGGTGTGAGGGCTCTTTAGTCAATCAGTCCTCTAATTAGTAACCTAATTATGGAGCTGCGTGAAAACCCGGATCCACAGCGGCCCTTTCTGCCCACCCCTGCACTAGGGCGTCAACTTCTGAGGAGAGCCAGGCAATTTCACCTGCGGATCGCACTGTCCGATACTTAAAGGCCAGAAAAGTGAAGCGTGAGCTAGTCCGAAGCCTGCGTCTGTCCGTTCATGTGCCACCACATTGTTTAGCTGGTTAGCGTCAACGTCTTTCGTTATAATATACCTCGGAATAAACGCTTTAGATCATTCCAGGCTTTCGTTCAAAAAGGGATTCTTCTGCTTAGGTGTTTTTAGAAAATGAGATCACAGGGGGATGTATTTTTGACACCATATACAAAATGATTCAATTATGATGAACGAATACTCACGGTGTAAGACGACTTATCTCTGTGACCGTCCATAGATGTTGACATTACCTATGAACAACACAGGGTTAAAAGTCAATGTATCAGTGCGTTAAGTCATTAAACGAATTAGCCATTTATGGACTAAACAGCAAGAAAAACATGTCGTCCATTAAATACCGCTTACTTTGATGGTATGTCTTAATCGCCCTGCCCAAATGGGCTTTAACCCTTTGGAGAGTAACGACACCTTGACTGCAGCAGCCATCTTGGTCGGAGTCGCGGCCGGGATGTGTGTGTCACGCAATGCGCCGTGACTCTGCGAGGTATGACCTGGCGCTCCCTAATGACGAAAGAGTGCTGCGCCCCATTGACAACAGTGGTATACACTGGGTGCCTTCGACTTCATGCTGCTGCTTAAAGCGATGCATTCGAACGCACCCAGTGATTTTGGTGCCAACGATGTCTGAACAGTTTTATTTTAAGTGAGATAATAGTTCATTAGTTACAGTTGAATTCTGGCTTCAAAAAGTTGCTATTATTAGGGTGACCAGATATTATTCCGGACGCTTTGAGCTACTGCAGGTTTTACAAACTACTTTGAACTGACAGGATCCTGTGTTTGGCTAAATAGTTCAGTTCTTCCTGCACGTTGACTGGTTCGTTCCTTGATTAAAAGACCCATCCAGGTGTTTCGCATTAACATCCAGGTCCTTTTGATTGAAATGGTAGTTTGCAACTTGGGTCCTAGCTCAAAATGTCCGGGATGATTAAGTGCTATGGATTATCTGGTCACCCTACTTTTATAGGATTGTAGGCCTACAAATTGAAATACAAAATAATTATATGGGATACTTTATTACCTAAGACACTGTTAAGTCACACACAAGTCGCATTGAGGGATGCATTATTTTCATGGATGTACATTATCTCAAAAACTAGAACCAATTCAGCAAAAGTAATTGGATTTTTTTAATTCAGCACCCTCAAAATACCCCAGATCCATTCAAAAACCTCGGCAACTAAAATTTATTTTTGTAGACCTGTGCGATCTTTAGCTATATAGTTACATTCAAATATTTACATTTACTTGTTATAATCCTCTGCGGTCACGTGACTCGCCAGGGTCCTGTTTGGAGTTGCGGTAACTGGCCGAGAGAAGGGCAGGTATTCGGTATCAGAGCTATGCAATACTAGTGAGTACGCAATACAGCGTTTTCGTTTTGGAATACTGCGATATTTGCGGAAATATCTTGCGTACGACAAAGAATTCGTTAGCGGAGGTCCCGAGTCGTATTTGCGACTGCCGTGATTCGCGACATTTGACCAGGAAGTAGCTACTGTGTAAGCCATACACTTCCTGGATTACATGCTATGTTATCGCGTTTTATTTTATTTTATTTTATTTATTTTTTCAGAAAACGTGATGCAAACTCAAGGGGCAAAGTAAAGGTGAGCAATAAACTGGATCTCGAAAGTACGTACATGTAGTTATAGCAGCATCATTAGAATAGCTAGACTTCGCTGCTTATGCTGCCTACCTGTTATACGTAGACATACCATCCATAATACTCACCTTACCGTAGTGTTTGACTTTCGCATCTGTTTAATATGTTGCGAATGGGCGTTGTCTTTATCTCCATGGTGTTGCTTTTTTCCCCGCTGACATCCGATGGACACATCGGTACTGGCCAAGGCTAAATCGGTTTGTTATATTTCATATTAGCTATAGTACACGGTTATCATTATGATCTGTCCGCCGGGTTATTGAAATTTGGCATATAGTGTTGGCCATATAGGATATGCCGAATTGCAATTTTGTGTTATCATTATCTATCAGTAAAAGCTTGTGTTTTACGGATACAGCCTGTGTGCTGCCAGGGTTTTATGTTTTGTTAGATGTGTAATTAGTCTCCAGAAACAAAATTACGAAATTCAGCTAAGACATTATGGATCATCGCCAGTTTGGTTTGTAATGCCTTTTAAATGAGGAATTTTCAATTTGTACACCAGCCAACACAAAACTGTCAGTATATACAGTAGCTGCTGCATCTTCGCCAGTATTCTATGAATATTTTGGGTGGTACTTTATATTTCTGTCTTTTCTTGTTCAATTGCCCAGTTGCATCTTTAGAAACTGATTCAGATACTGTTACCCCTTAGAAACTGGATGGGAACCTTGCCACAAATTGATGTCCCTTAGGTGCCTGGCAGCTGTAAGTCACTCAACACTATTATTATACTAAACAATGCTAATTGTTTTACATGATTCTTTATTTAGTAAACAATTATTCATGATGTACAACCTTATGTACAGTATCCAAATCCAAATCAAACATTATACCTTTCCATTTTCCCTTCCTGGACATTATGATCTAGTTTGATGCCCTAATCAAACTGATATTACTATGGAGATTATATATTAGACTGTTGTTTAGGGGAAGAATTGAATAACTAAAGCAGTGAACAATGGAACAAGATAAAAAAAAAAAAGCTGAAGTAAATTGGAATGAGTAACTATCTGTTTCTGGACCAACATGGCACCTCCTCTTGGGACTTATACCTGCAACTGTCAGGTTTCAAACTGGTGTTCCTCATGTGTTTCTCCTCCTGTCTGGGTTTTCTCCCTCAGTCCAAAGACTGAATTGGCCACAGGATGTGATTGTGTGTGTATGTACTCTGTCGTGGCCTGGCGTGCCATGCACCCTAGCCCTGTGCCCTACGTTTCCTGGAATATGCTCTGGTAGGGTTAGGTGCTATCACATCGATATTATATCGTGCATGCACAATTATCACCAGGGCTTCAGGTGACGGGAGAAACATTTGGCTGGATGCCAGCTTTTCGGTATTAAATGGATGTTAATTTATATTCACAATTTGTTAAGCAGATTAGTAGTATGGATAAAATATGAATGAGGCATTTTATGATGCCCAAAGTTAGTAATCAGTATAAATCAGTATAATACTGATATTGGTCTGTCTATTTTTAAACCCTGCTGATAGCTGAACAAAGTGTAAATCTTTTACTTTTCTGTCATTAGAATTCATTAATCTCATAATTGTAATTATGTGCAATAACTGCAAGTAGCCCAAATTTATTTGAAGGTGTGGCTTCTCAAACATCAAACTATTACAGTTGTTGGTATGTAGCAGTTTTTTTCTGTATAAAAGAAATGTGAGTTGAGAATTTAAATTTGGGTAGACTGGAAGGAAAGCCTTATCTTGGCTCATGTACAAATACTAAGCTCAAAGTTTTAGGTGACAATTTTGGTGTGTTTTCCTTGTACAGGGCCCATCCACACTACTGTGTGTCGATATTGAAAATTGTTCATCATGAGACTGGCAGGTGGGTCAACATTAAGTATTCTATTTGTTTTTAATTAAAATCTGGAACAATAGGGTATGCCTATTTATATAATTTTATTTTTATATTATTATTTTAATTGACATTTAAAATCCTGAAAAGTTGATTGTCATGAATGCGGATCGCATGGAGTAAAATTTCCTGTATCAGATGTGTAATGGACATAAACATATTTCATTGGCATGATAACTTTTTTTTTTTTCTTTCATAAGCAAGTAGGTTGGTCTACTGATTCTTGCCATTTTCTGTCTCAGGTCCTTTGCGGGTAGTAGTGGTAGTGTGCCTTGTAGGTCTCACATGGCTCTTGGCTCATATGCTTCTTGGAGGGGAAAACAGTTTTGTTATTGTGCGGCACTTCTTTCACGGTGAGATTTATGTTGGGTGTGTTTGCTTCTGTACTGTCCATGTTGCTGTATTGATTTAGCTGAACTCTCAGCAAAGAGGGTGCATTTAGTACAGTGACCAGTAATCTTATTCCCTTCTCCAACTGCAGGATCTCACGAGGAGACAACTGTAGGTGTGTAAGCTCCTGTCCAGCACAGCCCGTATAGTTACGTATGTTTGCTCTGAAACAATATTAGCTTTTTTATTGTATTCTTTTTTTCAAAATGCTCCTCCCTGTCCCGTACCCCCCAGAGCCAAAGCCACGTAGGTATAAATGTGGACTCTCGGCACCCTGTCCAGCAAAGCACCTTGCTTTCCGCCTGACCTCTGGGGCAGCAAATGTCATTGGTCCCAAGATCTGCCTTGAAGATAAGATGTGAGAAGCCGCCTTTACTCTGCATAGTCTCCCATCTTTTGTTTTCATTTGAAAAAATGTAAATCAGGATTTTTTTTTTTATTTACAACACCCAATGAGTGATCTCCTTCCCATTTCAGACTCGTAAGCAGTGTGAAGAACAATGTCGGCCGAGGCCTGAATATTGCTCTTGTCAATGGTAACCAAAATTTTTGTGTATTCTCCATAGTAACAATATGTTGTGTATTTCAGTATAGTTCTTGTTTGAATATATGAATTATGTGTTTTAATAATCATATTATTTTTTTAAGGTGTGTCAGGGGAGTTATTGGATATAAAATCATTTGACATGTGGGCTGGAGGTGAGTGGGACAGATTGCCCAGCTGAATACTGTGATTTTTTTACTGTCACTGAATCCTTAGCATGCCTTCACTTTCATAATAGTCCTATTTCAATTTGCTTGTGCCATCATCCCCCCCCCCATCCTATACGGGATGAGCACTACATTTATTTATTTGGCAGATGTATCTATCCAAACCTTTTGTGCAGTTGAGAGAGGAGAATCAGCCAGTCCCTGAGGTAATTGGGGTTAAGGGCCATGCTCAAGGGACCAACAGTGGAAATCATTGTCAGCCATGGGATTTGAACTAGTGACCACTGGCACAATATAACTCACTGAACTATACACCACACTGCTACCTTCTGGGGTGTTTATAAAGCAAACATGCTCCAACTTTCACAAGCTACAGTGATGACAGAAGTGCTCCGTGCAAAAACAGTAGCGCGTGCTGGATCCCCATTACAAAAAAAAAGAAACGTTAGCTATAGTCATGAGAGAAACCCTCCTTCAATTTTTAATTTATTTAAATAACTACTCCTCACCAACTTCTATAAACAAACATCTAACCACAGGTGACAAACAAATGAATACATAAATAGATTATTCTAATACAGTATGTTGTATTTTTTCCCACAAAGAAAGCATTGCCATGCAAATGGGCCTGGGAGTTTTTTTGCATGCCCTGCTGTTTCCAGTTCAAACCTGTGGATCGTGGTTGTATCCATTTAACCTGTCACTGCCATTGGATGGAGGATCATTCCACATATTAGTGACTCTTGCAGGTGCTGAGTGTTGTTCGCTCTTCCCCTCAGATGTAGCTGATCTGCTAAAGTTCTTGCGGCCACTCCACGAGGGCACACTGGTGTTTGTTGCTTCTTTTGATGACCCTGCTTCCAAGTGAGTCTCCTCAAACTGCCCTGCTCACCTGCTCATTCCTGCTGTGATATCTACCTGTAATCTGAGTTCAGTGCGTCTTAATGTGTTTTTTTAGTAGGTCATGAAAATATGAAGAGTATAGCAATCATGTGGCTGTCAACACACAGAATTTAAATGCAAGAAATATAAATGGGGACGGTGTCGCCGACACTGATGGCCACGATAACTGAATGTATTTTCTTTGGCAGAAATTGTGAATTTCTGTTTTAAAATGCAATTTTAAATTATTATTGTCCATCTTCTGCGTGTGTCTCATATTTTCCCTTGATTTTGATTTGTTGTGTTCCTTCAACCATTGTTGTGCATAACGTAGGATATCAGTAAAACTGCTTGAACTTAAATTCACGTAAACTGTAATATCACTGTTTAATGTTACAATGTTTATTCTATGCGGTGTGGTGGTGCGGTGGTTAGCACTGTTGCCTCACACCTCTGGGACCGGGGATCAAATCCTGTCCAGTTCCATGTGTGTGGAGTTTGCATGTTCTCCCCGTGCTGTTACGGGGTTTCCTTCGGGTTCTCCGGTTCCCCCCCACAGCTGAGGCTGGTTGGCATTGCTAGATTGCCCAGAGGTGTGCATGTGTGAGTGAATGGTGTGTGAGTGTGCCCAGCGATGGGCTGGCCCCCCAACCTGGGTTGTTCCCGCCTTGTACCCATGATTTCCGGGATAGGCTCTGGACCCCCCGCGACCCTGTTAGGATAAGCGGGTTGGAAAATGGATGGATGTTTATACTATTTTAAGTTTGCATGTGACCCAAGAAAAAGTTTTTAATGAGTGGTGCGCTGTTATCTCCATGTGTGATAAAGCAGAAATAGAACTTGCAAGACTGTCCACAACAACTGTGTGATTTTTCCCCCTTGCTTGCTTTGCTTTCTCCAGACTAAACGATGAAGCCCGTCGGCTCTTTGAGGAGCTTGGAAGTACTGCTGCCAAGGAGCTGGCTTTTAGGGACAGCTGGGTCTTTGTGGGTGCCAAGGGCATTGAGAACAAGAGCCCCTTTGAGCAGGTAGTCCATCCCTGATAAGTATGCATGTGCCAGCTTTGTTTCCCAGGGTTCTTTTTTTGTGACGTTGCTATTGCTGAAGCATTACTATGGCCTCTTGTTTGCTGTAGCAGACCTTTTGGAATAGAAAGAGTCACTGCTGTGCAATTGGTCGTAATGGTCCTGGGTGAGCTTAGATATTTATTCATATAGCCAAATTTATTTTTCAGAATAGCACAAGCAATTCGAATTTACGACTGTGGGTAACTGTGGCATATGATGTAAAGTGCAGTTTAATCAAAATGGGTTCTTACCCCCAAAAAAAAATTAGTAGTAACATTTTTATACTGTGCTTGTGTACACTGCACCCCATGTCATGCTAGGCAAACATGAGTTGTCCAATATCTTAAACATTAACGAACGGACCCTAGTGAAAATGGCACTAAATTGTCAGTATTTATATGTAAAGGTGGGCAAAATCATGGCATGTGTTATGCAATATTTTGAGAATTTATAATTTACCAAAATACGCACTTTTCCACAGTGCCACACTATTATGTAGTCTTGTGTAATACACAACAACTTTTAAGAAGGTGTTTGATATAGAAACACAAGAATTCATAAGAATGTGGATTTAGAATGGATGACAAAGGTGTTGTAATGATTACTGTATAGCAGTGTTTCTTGGGGCCCCCGAGACAGTCCACATTTTTGCTCTCTCCCAACTCCCAGCACACCTGAAGTAAATGACCAAGATCATCAAATACTTGGTACAGGTGTGCTGGGACCTTCTCGCTGACTAAGAAAACAATATGATAGGTGATAAATGCTTGTCTTTAAATCATTCCTAAGATCTTCTCTCTTTCTCAGCGGATGAAGAACAGTAAAAGCACTAACAAGTATGAAGGATGGCCAGAATCTCTGGAAATGGATGGCTGTGTCCCTTTAAGAGTTTCTCAGGAGAGCTAGACTCAGTGAGCATTGTTGCATATCAATTTGGAGGCTTCAACAGCCACCTCCCCCATTTTTACCATAAGTCCTGTATTGTAACCTGCATCAATGACTACATATTTGGTATATTAAAACATCTGGGCAAATGTTGAAGTTTGGTTATTATATAGGACACTTTTATTATTATTTTTAGATTTTCAATATATTTTCTTGTTAGGCCAAGCAAGTGTGTTTTTGTTGAATTGCACTGATAAAAAATGTTACATTTTTGCAGAAGCAGAATTTACTTTGTGGAACATAACTTTGTACTGCCTGACTGTAAAATTGCTCATATTACTAATTTGAGTTGGGGACATTTCCCAACAGATCTCAGACTTTATAATGAAAAAACTGTGGCCCAAGTTTTTGAATTAATCTGTAATGTTTTGATACGAACAATATCATATATACTGTACATTACGTCATAGAGCAAATGAACACTAGTCTATTCTAGGAAAATCAGCAGAAATGAAACATTCCTTCATTACACATTCTGTATCATCCTCTAGCTTTGTTTGTCAACCTTTGTGCATGTCGAATTAAATTGACTTTGCACAAATGTACATTCCAAAATGCTGATGTTAATATATAAATCAACCCTGATTCTTTTTAATTTTCAGTGAAATCATGTTACAATATGTGATTTTTCAAGATAAATCAGAGGGTATAATTTTATCCTGAATTCATTCAACCTTCTCTGTGTCATCATGGCCAGATTTAGAATTTTCTTAAAAAAATCTGGTTAAACTGTAAAGATATTTCCTAATGATACTGGCATTCCATCTGGGCTGTGCCCCATCCTGAGAAGGTGAATGTGTTTATTAATGATGACAGTTTAAATGTTTTCTTAAATAAATTGATTCTTTCTTTCTTACCTGTCTCTAAAAGAATTGCAAGTTACCCTCAATCTCATATGTGTAATGTCTTCAAATGTGAACATTTGTGTAAGTAGCAGCATCGTATTGCTGATACTATTGACCTTTTTTTGTATTTCTTACAATAATTGTTTAAAATATAGATGAAACTGCAATATAGTAGATTGAATTGAGTTGAATTGAACTTTATCCCCTAGGGGGGCAATTTGATTTACAGCCAGCAACACTTAAATAAACAGACAACAGAGAAGATTTTACAGTAAAAAAAAAAGAATTAAGCTCAGTCTGCATCTGCAAGGGTTTGTTGTTGTATTTTATCAAAATTTTGAGTTGAGTATGGATAAAGTGTGACCGCACTTTTTTTAATGCAGATTATTTTGACAAACATAAATTGCAAAAGGCTCTTCTTAGTATTTCAATGAGGAATATAAAGTGGATGGATGTATGGGCTGCTTATGCTGTATTTGCTCCATCACACATACTTCGGGGGTATCAAATGATAATATTGTAGTTCCCCTAGCGGATGCCTGAAACCAAGGTTAGTTTCAAACTCTAGGTATATTATGCTTTTTCCTATAACTACATACCAACGATAAAGTTTAATTTATAAGATTATCAACAATAAGTAATAAAATAGAACAATAACTATACTGCTATTTTTCCACAAAAAAAAACCAGCACTGCAATATGACAGTTGATCTGATAACCGAGATGACTACTAAGTAACTAATTGACAGGTAGTGAATACAGCATGGACGTACCGGACAAAGGGTTGATTCATATCCCAGGCGGGATGGCACGAGATTCCATCATGTTACTCAGAGCGGTGTGAGATTTAAAAGTCATGGATTGTATATTTGTATATTTTTTTGTAAAATATTTTTGAACCATGGTTGACCACAGGTAACTGAAACCATGGACAGCAAAACTGAGGATGGGGGGAGTCACTGTTCTCAGATATGTTCTCACTACAGACTACCAGGTGTTGTCAGCCAGTTTTGGGCCCAATGACTGGCAGTGGTTTATGACCACATTTTAGTGCAGTAGATTTGCAGTAGATTCTTAAACCTTGGGACTTCTTTCATTGTACTTTCATAGTGAAATACATTGGATATAAAAGTTTTTGTAAACAGTACTGAGTTTGAATCATATAATTGCAATGCAAACTTATGAATATTTGTAGGATTTTTTTCAAATATAACACAAAGTTTCTAGGTCTGTATTATAGTGATTCTCTTTGGTTTAACGCCAGGTGTTTTATACACTTAGTGAGCACCCAGAAGTAGTGGTCCGATTTGGATGTAGTACACATGCAGACCAGCATTGGGTATGTAAATGATTCCATTTGCAAGGAGCTTGCACACCTAGTCACTAGACACAGAGGATGCCTCATAGACTCATTAGACAGAATTCCCAGCACTTGACAGAGCTTGATAGGGGTCGCATTGTGGGTTTGCATGAGGCTGGGCCTGGCATGTGGGGCATGCAGATGTCACAGTCACCCGATGTTAGAACCAAAGGGCATGTGAGGGCACTCACACGTCGTGAAGGTTACGGTTGCCCAAGCCAGACCACACCAAGGGAGGATCGGCGTATTGTGCACCAAGCATTACAGAACCCCATGTCAACTGCGCCTGCCATCGGGACACAGGTATTGGACTCTCTAAAACACCCCGTGTCATACCGCACCACATCTCAATGACTGGCATCAGCCGGACTACTGGTTCACCATCCTATGCGTAGGCTCCTGTTAACACCAGCGCAAAGACAGCTGCATTTAGGGTGGCGGGGAACCAGGAGGCATGGGCTGATGATGAGTAGCGTTGTACTACGATCAGCAATGAATCTTGTACATATAGATACGACCCACTTCCTAATATTCATAATGCCCACTGAAGACAATGGATGTACAATATAACATTTACACTGTGTCACTTAAAGTAAAAAAAAGAAACATAGGACCATGAGGGGTCAAAAACAAAGGTGGGGCAACACAGGAATAACCACAGTAGAACAGCAGCTACAAAAACAATAACCAACTGAAGAGTAAAGCAAGGGCAGACACTTGAATACAAAGATAATCAAGTTTGATAAGAAACAGGTGGGAACAGTTAACCATTAGAGACTAAGAACACTGATGAACAGATATGGGCAATCGGACCAAGGGGAGACTAGAACAACAAGGGTTTACTGAACATTACTACAAGAAGGAGATAACAAGCCTGGTCCCAAATCAGGCCTGAACCCTGGAGGGTAGGGATACTGCTCTCACTGCCACACACTCAGTCCATTGAGCCACACAGCAGCACAGGGAATAACAGCACACACTAGGAACCAAAATAATAGATGACCAGCGACACCTGCTACTCAAATAGGGAAATGACCAATGGACCAGGGCAGGACAGGGACCAATCCTGACAATTTCATACATTTTTATACCTTTTTCCTTAATGTTGTTGTTTTTATCCTCTTTATATCTGTAAACTTGCTGCTGGACATCAAAGTTGCTGGACAAGGGCATCAAAGTCAACCTCTACAGTCTAGTGATGGGAGGCCCGGTTCTTTTAAAAAATTTGGCTCTTTTGGGTCGGCTTCCTTAGAAGAGCCAGTTCTCACGGCTCTCAAATGGCTCTTCATCTATTCAGTGATTTCATAAAGGCCTTATTTTTATGCATTTTTTGTTACAAAAATACACTGTTTAACATTTTAATGAAACATTTAAATGAACAACTGAACACACAACCACAGCAAACAAATCAAATAAATAAAGGCCAATATCATTGAAATACAACCAGATGCTGCTTCTTTTTCGGTTTTTGCTCCTTTCTTCACTTTTTCACAATGTGCTTGCATATGAATCCGGCTCCCAGTCTCTGGCCTGTACCACTACACTCGCTGTCTTCGGAGCGTCTGCCCCCCTTCCTTCTTTCACATAATAGTATGATCCAAGTCTGGATCGGGGCAAAATACACACCCAAGGTTATAAACTGTAGGTAAAAACTAGACTAGGTGATCTCTACAGAAGAGGATTAGGGCTGCTGTGAAAATATTATTTCAGTTCTGACTTTAATCTCAGAATTCTGACTTTTTCTCAGAATACTGACTTTAATATCAGAAGTCTGAGATTAAAGTCAGAATTCTGAAATTAATATTTCATTTCTGACTTTAGTATCAGAATTCTGACTTTTTCCTCAGTATTCTGACTTTAATCTTAGAATTCTGAGTTTTTTCACAGAATTCTGACTTTAATCTCAGAATAAACTGTTAATATTTTCTTTAGTACCTATTTATATTACTTCATGTTATGGACGGGCATGATGAAGGACAGACGGAGTTTATTCAAGGCTGAATCCACCAGGTGGCACCATAATAGCATTACTATACAATGCTCAAAAAATTAAAGGAACACTTTGAAACTACTGTACATCAGATCTCAATGGGAAAAAATCATACTAGATACCTATACTGATATGGACTGGGTAATGTGTTAGGAACGAAAGGATGCCACATCATTTGATGGAAATGAAAATTATCAACCTACAGAGGGCTGAATTGAAAGACACACAGAAAATCAAAGTGAAAGAATGATGCAGCAGGCCAGTCCCTTTTGCCAAAATTTCAAAAATCATACTCAGTAGTTTGCATGCCTCACAGGATGTTGGGGTATATCTCTAGGTGTGTGGAGTTTAAGTCAAGGGAGGTAATGCTGAGATTATACAATTCCTTGGT
>JAODKM010000037.1:3048600-3064813 GCA_026780845.1 Petrocephalus sullivani | reverse complement strand
TCACAGTGCTGTTCATGATGGTGAGTGGGGGAAGTGCAGGTGGGTTTCTCCTGAAGTCCACGATCATCTCCACTGTTTTGAGCGTGTTCAGCTCCAGGTTGTTGTGACTACACCAGACAGCCAACTGCTCAACCTCCCTTCTGTATGCAGAACCTTTAAGGTACCTTTAAGGTAGAGCTAGACAAGATTTCAACATCTCTGAGCTACTAGTGGAATTCTCCCCAAACAAGCTTGATGGGCTGAATGGCCTCCTCTCCTTTGTAAATTTCTTATGCTCTTATGTTTCATCAAGTCAGTATTCTGGGATATTGATTGGTCAGTTAAGTAGCAGTTTCAGCTGCTTTGGTGTAAATGACATTAATAGCAAGTACACCAGAGGGGCACCAATGAGGCGACCCCCAAAACAGGAATGGTTTAACAGGGAGAGGTCACTGACTTTTTTCATTCCTCATCTTTTCTGACTTTTTCACTAGTTTTGCATTTGGCTACAGTCAGTGTCACTACTGGTGGCATGAGATGATACCTGGACCCTACAGAAGTTGCACAGGTAGTTCAACTCCTCCAGGATGGCACAACAATACGTGCCATTGCCAGAAGGTTTGCTGTGTCTCCTAGCACAGTCTCAAGGCAAGGAGGAACAGGATGACCACTTCCAGAGCCCTACAAAATGACCTCCAGAAGGCCACTTGTGTGAATGTCTCTGACTAGACAACCAGAAACAGACTTCATGAGGGTGGCCTGAGGGCCCAACGTCCTCTAGTGGGCTCTGTGCTCACTGCCTGACACCGTGGAGTTCGATTGGCATTTGTCATAGAATACCAGAATTGGCAGATTCACCATTAGCGCCTTGTGCTTTTCACAGATGAGAGCAGGTTCACCTTGAGCACATTTGACAGAAGTTGTGGAGAACGTTCTGCTGCCTGAAACATCGTTCAGCATGAACGGTTTGGTGGTGGGTCGGTGGTGGTCTGGGGAGTCATATCCATGGAGGGACACACAGACCTCTACAGGTTAGACAACAGCACCTTGACTGCCATTAGGTATCGGGATGAAATCCTTGGACCCATTGTCAGACTCCGTGCTGGTGCAGTGGGTCCAGGTTCTTCCTGGTGCATGACAATGCCTGGCCTCATGTGGCGAGAGTATGCAGGCAGTTCCTGGAGGATGAAAGAATGAATACCATTGACTGTCCCCATGATCGCCTGACCTAAATTCAATAGAACACCTCCGGGACGGGACCATTTCGGTCCTTCCGACGCCACCAGGTTGCATCTCAGGCTATCAAGCAGCTCAGTGATGCCCTGGTCCAGATCTGGGAGGTGATCCCCCAGGACACATGTTAGAGCCATTTTTTTGTGTACTGCGATTTGATTGGCTGCTGGATTTAGAACAGAAGCGTAAGGATACGCATAAGCAAAGCAGAAGCTTTGAAGGACCTGGGAGCATCACAGTCTTTTGACCGTCACGTTATGTCATGTTATATAGCAAGTACGAATTCATCTTTTGTTTTGTATAAGTTTAGTATTAATGAAAAGATTAAATTCAATACTTTTTTTGACACGTCGCGTAAAAGAACTTTGAAGTATATAGAAACTACGGAGTACGATTTTGAGTTGAAATTTCAGCAAAATAGAATAGCCTGCCGCATCATTTTTTCACTTTGATTTTCGGGGTGTCTTTGAATTCAGCCCTGTGTAGGTTGATCATTTTCATTTCCATCAAACGATGTGGTAGAGCTTGGCGATATGACCAAAATTCTATATCACGTATTTTTTTTCAAAATTATGACGGTTTCACGGTATTCAACGGTATTTTGTTTCTCCATACATCAGTGGGTGTTAACCGTATTTTCCACTTCAATTATTGCAGTAGAATGGCTAGGAATAACCTATTCTACTGTCATGAGAATTATACATTGTACAAAAAAATTATAATTTGCACACAAGTAATACAGGTTTGCATGGCCCCATAAAGTGATACAGTTTTCAAGGGGGTGGCATGGGGGGAGAAGGAACCGCACTGCATGACAGTTGCAGTCAAAATATAGAACCTATTTATTGAACAAATTTTGCAAACAACTTAAAAACTAAAATTTTCAAGCATCCAAAGAGATATTTAGACTTAGTAAAATATCCAGGGGTGCTTGTCAAGTATTGCACTGAACAAGTCTAGAAAAGGAATAAATAGTAAATATTTTTTTGTAAACCAACTACACTATTAATGTAAACAATCCGGCGACAACATTAGCTAGACAGTGTTTGCAATAAATGGTTGTCTGGTCCACATCCAACCATTTAAAACCGAAATCTCCAGACAACAGACACAGATCCTTTTTCCAGCAAAAGTTCTTCTGTGTCTTCTACAGCTTCTCTGTCCATTTTCACCGCTCAGTAACTCTAATCCTGCGTTCGCAACTCGGACAAAAACGTCCCTTCCTGTCAGAAACACACCTCTTTTCCGAGGTTGAAGTCAGATTTGTACGAGATTCCCCGTGACGTAATTTCAACATGGCAGCTTACACAGTCAATAATAAGTGCTTTACTGCTTCTCTAGTTTATAGATATTTCAATATGTTTATATTATTAAATGTATTACTAGTTATGAATGTAATTGCGCGCGGTCTTTTATGTGAAGTAATAAACGTCTTTCCATGAGCTTTCATGCTCAGATCACGACAATAACAGCGTGTTCGTGGAGGCAGCCAAGTTTGTTCCGAGTTCTGTAGCTCGAACGGGAAATTGGTCGGTTGTGACGTGTCGCACCTCAGACTTTGTCGGGATTCGAACACACCATAACGCAGGTAATCCGTTGCGTGCATGTTCAACGGTGTACCAGTAAAAATGGTCCCCCCTTTAACAGTTTCCGCTGCACCACATTCCGGACGTTGTTTAGGCTATTTAAACCGGTATTACGGTATAAGAAAAATCCTTATCATAACAAAAATAAATACCGGTTTTCGGTATGAACTGATATACCACCCAGCACTACGATGTGGCATCTTTTCATTCCTAACAGATTAACCAGTCCATATTAGTATAGATATCCAGCATGATTTTTTTCCAGTTGAAATCTGATTTGTTTTTAAAGTGTTCCTTTAATTTTTTTGAACATTGTATTATAAGAAGGGATGTTAAATATATTTTTTAATCACACACCTTATGGCATAAACCATAAGGCATACTGGTACTCAACAGGCAAATTGGAACACTATTTAATCCTGACCGCATGATTGGTATTTAATCTAAAACCCAAAATTTGGCTCTAAAGCCAGAAGCCTGACAACCATTAAAGTACACTTAATAACGTGAAAGATCTTATGATTTTAAGGTGTAAGTCTTCAACATATACTGCAAATTGCAATATTTTTGTCCTGTGTATGGCTCCGTCTGGCAATTTTTAAAAACTAAAACCATGTAACATCAGCTTCCCTGTGAGAAGCTAACTGAAAGCTATCTGAACTTTTGGGATTCTGCAATGTCACCAACTAACATTGTTTATAACCATGAAGAAATATTAAAATCTTTGCTCCTACTATTTTCTCATTTAACTATCAAAATACTGCATGCGTTAATGCCATCAAAAAATAGTAATTTATAAATTTAACACTATATATTAAACTTCTCAGCCCAAATTATTATTTTGCATTGCATGTTGTCTTTATGAAAATGGAAGAAGCAAGAGATGCACAAAATATTCATTAAGATATCATTATCAGTATTCGATAAATTAGGAGATTGATATTTGATAAAATGGGGGTTCGGGGCAGTGGTGGTCTAATTTTAGGGAAGCAGTAGCGTGATTGTGATTGGAAGGATGCTGGTTTGATTCCCCAACCAGCAAGGTACCACCGAGGCACCCTGAACAAGGTACCACCACCACGCATTGCACCCCAGGCACTAAATAGATGGCTGCCTACTGCTATGTCACATATGGGTTAAATATACACTTTAGGCTGTTATTTTACAACCTGTGTTTCACAAAAATATGCAAAACAAAGAAGACATACAAACAAGGTAGTGAATCGTGTTTTATCTCTGCTTATTATGAGATAGTGGTGTTATAAAAACGTTATAGCTGGGAGGAATGCTGAAGGATGAGGTGGAAAAGAGAAATAGTCAAGTAAGGGAGTGCACAACAGCTTTCTTTGTACCCTTCTCTACCTTCAAGGAACCCCAGAGTTCATGGCTCCTGAGATGTACGAGGAGCACTATGATGAGTCAGTGGATGTATATGCCTTTGGGATGTGCATGCTGGAGATGGCCACCTCAGAGTACCCCTACTCTGAGTGCCAGAACGCCGCGCAAATCTACCGCAAAGTTACCAGTGTAAGTTCTTACTGATTTGCTGTATATTTTTGGTTGTATGTATGCACTACCTAATACATGTCTATGTCCTATAGTCTAGGACATAGTGTACCATGTTCAGTGTTTCATATAATTGGTTTTCAGTGGTCTGTTTTCTGTGTCTCTTAGTTTATTACTCTCTCTTTCTTAATCTTGAGCTCTCTGTCCCCATTCCTTTCTTTTTATCTGTGTTTATGTTTGTAATTAAGCTCTTTCCTCTCTATACAGGGTATCAAACCTGCCAGTTTTGATAAAGTGAGTGACCCTGAGATTAAGGAGATTATTGAGGGCTGTATTAGACAGAATAAGAGCCAGAGGTGAGTGTCACTGCTTCATAAAATGAAAAAGAATTTTCAATAAGTTGAAAGTTTTTTCAACAGACCTTCCTGTCTATATCAAACTTGTTGAAGAATGAGAAAAATGCTGTTTTTCACTGACCCAGCTAATATCCAGACATCAACCTTTTATACATGATCTGCAGTAACCATTGTGTGTGAAATATTGTGACTAAATTGTTTACAATGGTTGTGATCAGTTATTACAGGGGGAATTTGATTAATTGCAATCCAACATGCTTGACCATATAGTGTTTTTATTGAGTTTGACTTTGTTGGGTGCTTTCACCAGGACTAACAGAGCTATTGCTAGCCCAACATTGTTGCAGGATTTTTGAGAATTGCACATGGGTTGTGTTCAGATACCTAGAGAAAGAGATTTGATATACAGTACATAATTTCTGTACGAAGGTCAAGTCAAGTTTATTTGTATAATATAGTACATTTTCATATGCAAAGTACTTTACAGAAAATGAGATAAGAAAATGCATTAAGTTAATAGACATAAGCAAAAGCATACAAATATGAAAATTTAAATGAAAAGAACATACAACATTTAAGAAGCGATATTAAATTTGAGAAAGTGCTGGTCATGTCAATTATGTGAAAGCAGTAGAGAATAAGCATTAGCAAGGACTATGCATACTTAGAAGAGTTAATCTTCTTGGTGTTAGTAAGGATTCTAGCCCCAGCATTTTGAATGAGTTGAAGCAGCTTGATCGTCTTTTGGGAAAGACCAGTCAGGAGTCCATTACGATAGTCCAATCTGCTGGAGATAAATGCATGCATATGTTTCTCAATGTCTTGTTTAGGAACACAGCCTCTGATTTTGGCTATATTTTTACGATGGTAAAATGACCCCTTAGTTACAGTACTCATTTATTACATAGTAATTGCATAGACATAGTGTATCCATTGGACAATAGTCATTTGGAGACAGCGCTAAATAAATCTGGGTATCATCCACATGTCTGTGATAAGCTACCTCGTTGTTTTTAAGAATGTGGGAGCGTATAAATATTAAGTGGGGGTCCAGAATTGATCCTTGAGTGACTCTATAAGTCATGGCAGTATGTTTGGACTCATAACTGCCTATAGTGACAAAATAATCCCTGCCTTCTATGATTCAACGGACGCACTGAAGTCCAGTAACACTATGATTGTTAATTTATCTGAATCTGCATTTAGACAAATGCAAGTCAGTCACTCCTGCTTTTTTTCTCTTTTGCTCTTTTGAAGGCTATCCATCCGGGACCTGCTAAATCATGCATTTTTTGGTGAGGACACAGGAGTACGGGTGGAGTTGGCTGAGGAAGACACAGGTCACCAGGACTGCCTGGCTCTCCGTATATGGGTGGAGGAGCCCAAGAAACTGAAGGGGAAGCACAAGGACAATGAGGCCATCGAATTCAGCTATGACCTGGAAAATGACAGTGCTGAGGAAGTGGCCCTAGAGATGGTAAGGCAAGGAGGAACTCGGAAGCATCAGAAAGCAGCACACAGATAAAATGCCAAAGCTGCCTGTTCACCTGCCTTCCTCTGGATTGCCCTACCCCAGGTAAAATCTGGCTTCTTCCATGAGAGTGATGCCAAGGTGGTGGGCAAGTCTATTCGAGACAGAGTTACACTCATCAAGAAATCCCGTGAGAGGCGTCAGCAACAGCTACAATATGGACTGGAAGACAGGAGGGATTCTGCCACGCTCACTTCTTCGCATCCATACACTCAGCCATTTTGCCACACCTCACTAGGCCCTGGAGGGACAGCTGAAGGTGGAGTCCCTGGGGAGGCCGATGACGTGCCGGAGGTTGAACAGCTTGTCAGACAGCAACAACACATACATGGTGTCACGGCCACTGGCCTCCCAGGTCTCTGCAAGCCGAGTACTGGGTTTTCTCTCGTGAGTGGCCAATAGAAGCACAACTTCACAATTTCCAGAATGTTTTCTCTTAATATGTCTATATCTTTCTTCCACAGAAGGAGAGAGTGTCCCTTCTGTCTGTGACTTGGCTCCCAGTGGCCAAAGTCAAATCTTTACCCTTCCTGGGGAGTCTGCCCTGCAGGCAGGGTACCCATACGGCCACACTCAGTCTGTCTACCAAACTACCACCTCTGTGAGTCTCTGTTTTGGTGGCCTTCTATGCACAACACATTGGGATTCAAGGTTCGCTGAATAATATATTGTGTGCAAGCGCATTAATCACATCGCATTTGTTGGTACTGCTTTGTGTCTGTTGACACAACTCATCGTAACACCACTGACTTATTTGATAGATAAGTTCCATTTGGCTGTAATTTATTTGGGGTAATTTCATCTTCTTTCTTATAGTTTGTAAATATTGCAGTGTAACATTTCACATATGTCAATGTGATATCGTCATTTGATATCATACAGCGCTATTTCTAACACAGCATTACTCTTGAACTTTTTTAAAAAGGGTGGGATGAGGAGGATTAAGGATTAAGTTCATAAAAGCAAAGCAGTTGGAGATAATGTGACTTTGGCTATGTACTTTTAGGTGCATTTTAAAGCTGTTAGGCACAAAATTAAGAATGTACCAGTTTAGTCTTTCTTTTTTGAGCATGTTGTAAACCCAGGACAGTTTAGTGGCTATATATTGCCCACCTGGGAGACAGTTGTCCTTGTATGAAAAATAATGATTATAGCCCATATCTTCATAAACTTTACCAAAATAAATAAAAATTAAACTAAATGAAGCTTGTACTGTACATTATATTACAAAGTATTAGTCATCTAGTGTACAGCAGTGACCAGTTTACAAGAAGGTAATTAAATTAAATCAACAGCCTCGTTCAAAGTTTACAGTCTGTTAAAATGGGACTAATGCAGTTATGCCTTTATCTTTATTTATTATGCCTTAGTCTTTTTCATATAGCCTTTTTATTGCCATCACTCCTGCAAACTCGGTGCTTTTGAACCCTCAGGCAATGCAGAGTGCTGGGGGTGTCTCCCAATCTCAGTTCCCTGCCTTGTGTCAGAGTGTGCCTGTTGGCCTGGCTGGCAGTGTTTCCAGTGCCCCTCTCGGGCAGAGTATGGGACTGCACTGTGTGCCCATAGGACAGACCCTGCCACAGTCAGCTTCTATGGCAACACCGCAATCCCCAGAAGTGCCACAGCAGTATTCACTGGTAAGTCAGTGTTTCATGACTGCCACCATGTCTACCTTGTTCTTTGCAAATACTGCTGTCTTTCTTTGTTCTCTACCTTCCAGGGCTTTATAGATATTTGTCTGGATTGAGACTGATTCTCTTACAGAAGTATCTATATTTAGGGAGCTTGGAACAAGTCTCCCTGACAAATGTTACTTTCTTCTCGTGCCTTGTAATTGTGAGCAGTCACTTAAAAGAGTCACCGGTTTTGGTATTTGTTTTCCCCAGATAGCATGTAGTTTTGCATTGTTTTTCTTTTTACCTCAGATTTGTTTAAAGCAAGCAAAATATATAATCAGTATCTGATTCGATCGCATTTGATTCAGTATTCAAATTAGGGATTTTTCTGTTACAATATCAGTTTTGGTTAGATAGGAAAGTGATTCTCTGAGAACTACCGGTAATGCTGTAAATTCTGAAAGTAACCCTCTAACCTGGTGCACTATTAAAAATAGTATGTATGTGTATTAAGAATTAAGAATTAAGAATTAAGAATGGATCCAAAAGCAGGTGCATTAATGCAGTTTTTATTTAACTTAACCAACAGGTTTCAGATTGGACTTTTTGCAGAATTTCTGAATGATGTCTTGTTAAATGATTTTAGAGATTTTTGTGGTATTTGTGGATGCAGTATTTGACCTCTATTTTGCACGTTACATATGACTTTGCTTTTGTCCAGCTCTTCACAGTCATCATACTTCCAAAATACATCCAGATATCTGCCTTTAGGCTTGATGGTACCTTCAGTGGAGCAGGTCACGCCACATTTTTATCTGTTTTTGTCTCCCAGATCTCGTTGCGTGAGAATGGCCATGCGAGACTAACACAATTAAGGCGTCACACATCCACTGGAAAAAGCCATAGATTGTAAAAGGCATATATTAAAAATTCAATCTCATGATTTTATGAATCAGTGTCGGATTATGCAAATTAAGATCCAGAAAATTGATTTTTTTTTTTTTAACCCAACCCTAGTATGTGCACATGTATGTACCCTATGATGGACTGGCATCATGTCCAAGGTATACCCCAGCTTTGTGCCCTGTACTGCCTGGGATAAGTGTCAGGCCCTGTGACCCTGACCATAATATTCAGTTAGAGGATGGATCGATATCTCATTTGTAACCCCAAAAGCAAAACATTATGTGACATAATGATTCTGGATACTAAAGGGTGTGTTAAGATAGATTAGTAATGGTAAAATAGATTAGTAATGTGGATATGAAATGCGGAATCTGTGGAATATTATGTGGAATATTTGACCTTTTGTCTTATATTAATAAATTTCTATTGGTTTGCATTAAATTGCTGTATTGCCTGGATGGGGAATATGTATAGTTTTGGGACTGGTCCTTCTCCAGCACAGATACTTTGCTTATTAAGATGATAACGCAAATACTATTTGACAGATATTTTTCAGACGTTGCAGGCATTGTATGGATGACAAACTGGAACTGACTAATTGCTCAGGCAGATTGGCCCAAAGCTGAACCAACGCTGCATAGTGATATAAAAAAGCATTTTTGACACTTAATCCCATTAATACAATAGCTCAAAAAGTTTTTGACTTGCAAAATTTGCAGAGGCCTTGTGTGGGGTGCTGAACTGAATGTTTAAATTCTGAAACAGATGGCTGCAAACTAGAGATCTGCATGAGGATGATACACTATATGGACACCTGGGCATTACACCTAAGGGAACTTTTATGACGTCCCATTCTAAATCCATAGGGATCAGCAAGGAGTTGGTCCCCCCCCTTTGCAGTTATAACAGGTGCCACCCTTCTGGGAAGGCTTTCCACAAGATTGGAAGACCCACAAGATCTGTGGGAATTTTTATCCATTCTTTCAGAGGGTCATTTGTGAAGTCAGGCACTGATGTTGAATGTGAAGGCCTGGTTTGCAATCTCCATTCTGGTTTATCCCAAAGGTGTTTGGGGGGTTGAGGTTATGGCTCTGTGTGGGCCAGTCAAGTTCTTTCACAATAAACTCACCCAACCACGTCTTTATGGACCTTGCTTTGTGCACTGGGGCACAGGCATGCTGAAACAGAAAAAAGCCTTCCTTCCCCAAACTATTCCCACAAAGTTGGAAGCATAAAATTGTCCGAAATGTGTTGGTATGCAGTTTGTAGGTAATTTTATCGTTACTTTTCCTTACTGCATTCTTAATGATGGGGTTGTGCTCCTGGTTCTGTGGTCCATGCTGCAAGTTATTTTAGTTAGGCCCTTATTGACTTTTGTTGTATTGGGCTTGCCACAAAGCAACTCTTATTTCATTGCATATGATAGAAGCAATTTTATGGCGATGCAGTTTAAATGAAGATAATCTGATTATTCAGAATGAAACAATGAAACAGGCTTTTTATTGTTTTGGGTATCTTTTGCTGCAAATCTTATTCAGAATGAAATTTATTTAAATTAAGCCAATAAGTGTGTGCTTAAATATGAATGGTCTGAAACATATTATACCATGATTGCTGCGTTATACTAATATTGCTCTTGCTATCTTTCTTTTCAATCCTCAATCACCATTTCCCTCCCTGCCTCTTTTGTACATTGACTTGACTTTTCATCCACTATTTGGCCTTCATTTGGCAATGCACCTCTCATTATTATCCTGATTTCAGTCATACCACACGGATGGATCACAAGTACAATCTCTCCAGTCAGGGGATGTTGCCCCCCCCCATGCCTTAGTTGCATCACAACCTTTCCTGCCCCCAGTCTCTCCTCAAGGCCCTATTAATGTCCACTTTACAGGCTCAGCCTCTGCTGGAGAACACAGTGATCTGTTGTATTTGACCCAGGGTGGGGCAGGAGTCGCTGCATCCCTGTCTCAACAGCCACCTGCAAATGTCATGCATCAACCTGAACCTATGAACAACTTGCCACAAGTCCAAATTCCTGCAGTCCACCAACAAACAATTGTGCAGCAACATCAGCAGGTATTATTGGAACAACAAGCCACCTCACTCCAGCAACATCAGATGGAGCAGCAACAAACGGTTAGGTTACAGCAGCAGCAACAAACCAGTTTGACTAAGCATCACCAAGCTGGTATATCTCAACAGCAACAACCGCAAGTTAGTTTTGTTCAGCCACAACAAGCATGTTTGGTTCAGCAACAACCCAATGCTAGTTTGCTTCAACAACAAATGCAAACTAGTTTAGTTAAGCAGCAGCAACATGCTAGTTTTGTTCAGCCACAACAAGCCAGTTTGGTTCAGCAACCACAGGCCAATTTGGTTCAACAGCAAAAACAAACTAGCATGGTACAACAACAGGCTAGTTTTGTTCAGTCACAAAATCATAGTTTGGTTCAACAACAACCACAAGCTAGTTTCCTTCAACAGCAGCAACAAGGCACATTTCTCCAGCAGTCTCAAGAGATTCCATTTCAATTGCCAGTAGAACAACATCCGGCACAGGCTACAATGCCACAGCAACCATTCAGTCAGCAGCAGCATTCATGTTCACTCCAGCAGCCATTTCCAGCTTTGGCAGAGCAAGTCAAGCCATGTCAACAAGTTTATTTGCAGCAGCAGCAGCATGCACAGCAGCAAGGTGTTTTACAGCAACAAAAACAAGTTCAATTTTATGTGCAACAACAACAGGCTGATCAACAAATATTGATACAGCAGCAGTGTTTACAGACACAACAAGTGATGCTACTACATCAGCAGATGGAGCAACAAAAACATGTAATGCAGCTACAACAGGTTGAGGAACAAAATATTTTATTACAGAAGCAACCACAGGTTGAACAACACCAGGCTTTATTAAAACAACAGCCTGACAAAAAACAACAGGCTTTGTTACAGCAACAACAGGTTGAGCAGCTACAACCAGCTGAGCAACAGCAACAGGCTTTGTTACATCAACAGCAGCTTGAGCAACAAAAGCAGGCTTTATTACACCAACAACAGATTGAGAAACCACATCAGGTAGAACAACAACAGCAAGCTTTATTAAGCCAAAAGGTTGAGCAACAAGTGACTTTAACACAAGTTAAACAACAACATGCTTTATTACATCAACAAGTTGAACAACACCAAGCGTTATTGCAACAACAACAAAAGGCTTTGCTACAACAACAACAACAGATCGAGCAGCAACATCTTCATAAACTGCCTGCAATACAGCAGCAACAGGTGCATCAGCTGACAGGCGTACATCATGTGGAACAAGAGCAGCAACAACATATATTACAACAGCAGATGGATAAACAACAAACTATGTTGCAACAGGAGCACCAAGCTATACTACACCAACAAACTGATAAACAGCAGCAACATGCTGTGCCACCACAGATGGAGAAACAGCAACAACAGCAATCTATATTGCAGCCACACCAACAGATTGAGTCACATCACCAACAATCTGACCTGCAGCACATGGAGAAGGAGCAAACTGAGCAGATCATAATACAAAAACGAAGGGAAAAGCTGAAGGCAGCGGTAATATCTGAACAGAAACAAGTTTCAGGTCAAATACAGCAACTGAGCTTTTTACCACAACAAGCAGCTTCATTACAGCAGCCTCAAGCAACACTTCTTGTTAAAACACAAACAGATTTCAAGATCACGACTCAAATTTCAGCCCAAAGCCAGACTTCAGTACCAGTACTGGGTTCACCTAAGGATCACCTTCAGGCCCAAACTCAGTCTCAGGCCTCAGTCCAATCTCAATCCCTAGCCCAAAACCCCTTGGTCCAGAGTTGTATTCCAGTGGTACCCCAGGCTCAGGACCCAAGTGAAGTACAATCTATGATGCAGGTTCAAAGCCAATTACAGGCCCAGCTCTCAGTTCAAGGTCAAATCCAGAAGCAGCCTCTAACAGAAGCTCCACAACAGTGTCAGAGTCAAGCCCAGCTGTACAGTAACCGACAGGTTTTAACACCAACACTAGCCCAAGGCCCAGTGCAACACATTGTTCAGTCTCAGATTCACCAGGCACAAATCCAGGGACAAGTTCCACCATCAGATCGAATTGAACCCCAGAATCAGTCCCAGTGCTGTGTGCCACAGATTCAGAGCCAGATGCAGGTAACTTCCCAAAGCCAAGCCTTGTCTCCGAACCTTGGTAAACTTCACCAGCCAGCCCCAGCTCATGTGCCCAGCCAGACCCAGCTTCCAGTGTTAGAGCAATCTCAGATTTCAGTACCTGCCCTTGTACAGCCTCAAGTTGAGCCTCAAGATTCAGCTGGTGTGCAGCCAGCTTCATTCCCACAAGCTTTGCAGGCCACGCAGCATATACCACAAGACCTCGGAATGGCTGCGCAGCACCAATCGCTCTTGCATTATTCACAGATGGTGCCGTCTCAGGGAGTGACTGGAGCTCATTTTGCTGCTGCCTCTGCTGCCTTTGCTTCCTCGTCCTTACCCTTGACCCCCAAGCACCAGCAACCCGGTCAGGGCCAGTTGCAGCCAGTGTTGCAGGTACACCCGCATAACCAGCAGCTGCCACAAGCCTCACAACTGCAGCAGCAGCAGCCTCAAGTTCATACAGCCCCCTTACCAACTCAAACCTCACTATTAGTCACACAACAATGTGCACTTCCACATGACCATAATCAGTTTCCCATTCATCCTCAAGTTGGTCTTCATCAGTCACCCTTGATCCCACCAAGTCATTTGACCCAGTCCCCTTCCAAAACAGCTCCTCCTTTGTACAGCCAGGTAGGGGCTGGCCTGCTGTCTTCCCCACAGCACCAGCACATGCAGACTCACTTTCAGGCTCATGCTCATTCCTGCACACATCCTGATACTTTCACGGGAAGTACAGAGCACATATTTTCCCATCCCCCTGGCCCTGTCCAATCCCCACAGGCCCCTTCTGTTTCACCCATCCTCCCCACCACCTTGTCCTCCATTCCTGTTGCTGAGCCTGGCTTGAACCAGACCCCTCCACCAGAAGTGCGATTAGTCCAGTCCGGGGTGGCGAAGGGCGTCAGCCACACCTCCCCACCTTCTTCCGCTGCTTTCCAGTCCTTCAGCTCTAATTTGCCCCTGCTGCCCTCGTCTTCATTACCAGACTGTGAACCCGCTTTGCTGGCCATCGCTAAGGTACAGGAGCGCGCACGCAACATAACTGTTAGTTGCATGCACTGAAGGCATGTATCGTGTGTCTGCATCGCCTCACTGAGAACCACAGAGTTGTACCATGACCTCCTTTTATTTTTACGGCATACAAATATATATAAACAGACATCCCACCTCTCCTGGAAGTTCCAGAAGTCTCCTGCAATTTGACAGCAGCTACCTGACACCTGCAAATGATGCTCAGTGTCCTGGAAATCTGTCGTTTCACTATTCAGAGGTAGTAAAATTAGCCGGCAACCTCTCCCCAAATTTCACCTCTACTCTCTAACCCCAGTCAGCCCATCCACCCCAGTCGGCAATATATATAGATGGTATTACTGCAATACTGGCCAGCACCCCTACCCTCCCGGATGCCCCTCATCTGCCTCCCTGAAATCTGAAATCTCCCAATGGTGGGATGTCTGATATAAACACAGCTTGCATAGCATTTTCTGATAATTTGTGCAAAACCATGTTTAATCATTCCTGTAGTTTTTTTTTTTTTTGCTTTAATGATCTTCTTTTTTCTCCTGACTTTCTATGACTGTGATTGTTTAAATGTTATTTTTTTTGCTTGATTCAGAGCTTCCGCAGTCTTTTTCTTTACACTCTAAAGTAACCTCATTTAAACAAAATAAGCCATGGTCAATTAATTCCCTGGTGTCAATGTGCCCTCGTGGTGTTTTATATGTGTCTCTGTTTTTCTGCATAATTTTATTTTTGGTACTACAGGATCCTCAAGCACTGTCTAGTACAGAAAAACTGCCATCATCCAGGTATGTTTACTAATTAGATCTTTCTTGCTAGTGTGCTAGGTTTATCAGTTAAGCTGTTTATACATGCTCAATATAAAATACATGTGAGTAAAAATTTGAAGTTATCTGGATTTCTGTATGAATGGCTCTAAACTGTAACCTGCTCATCATAATAATAAAAGTTTTGTAAACGTTGTGTGTGTTCACCTGCCACATATAAATATATAAAAATATATGAGAAAATCACTGAACAATAGTAATAGTAAATAGTAATCTTCTAGCCTTCCATGCTCCCATCCCCATGTAGTTCTAAGTACCATCCTGCCTGTAGTAGGCCATGATCAGAAATGATGGTATCCATGTTGACTCTGGCTCCATTTATTCCTTCTTAGCTGTGCTTCTACCACTGGGGATGAACTTAATTTCCAGTTGGGAAATGGGAAGAATGAGAGGGTGAAATCCCAGAGGAGATCTTCCTATCAGAAAGCTGAGAAGGTCACACACTTCCAGCTAAGCATGCTTCAGGTATACATAGCAGGTTGTAATGAACTGCTTGTGTGGCCACATGCTACTACAACTGGCATTCGTGATTCCCACCAATACAGAAGGGGCATCTCTCATTCTTCCCTCCAGGTGTCTAGCAGTGGAGACAACATGGTGGAGTGTCAGCTGGAGACCCACAGTAACAAAATGGTGACCTTCAAGTTTGATACTGAGGGTGATGCCCCTGAAGACATTGCTGATTATATGGTGAGAAGCAGTTACGTTTAGAGAGATAACCTTTAAAACCAAAATAACTGTGTACACGTACACATACATGATACTACTGATTGTGAAAGAGTTGCTTACATACAATATCCATTCTGTACAGGTGGAGGAAGATTTCGTCCTGGAGTCAGAGAAGGAAAAATTTGTCGAAGAGTTGAAGACGATTGTCACACAAGCACTTGAAATTCTTCACTCTCAGTCACAGGTCAGTATATCTGGGCTGAATAATTATTTATTTCGCTTAACTGTAAAAATAGAAAACAAAAACTTTTTTGTCTTTTTCAAAATTTTAATGTTTTAAAATCCATCGCCTTACCAAACTACCTTTCCTAATGCTACACAACACCATTAGTTATCATCTTTAACCCTTTAAATCCCACCCAGAAGGGCGCTTTGAAAAAAATATTTATAATTTCTGAGCTCGGTAGGCCAATGAAAACAAAAATCAATAGTTTTTTCAAACACTGACCATGCAGTTTGTTTTATTATAAAATTCTTCAAAATTTCCTATGTCTGTCTGTCAAAGCACTATCTGGGATGTTTCTGCGTGCTCTTGACACATTGAACTCCATGGGGAGCACAGAATTTCTGGGCCACATGCGCCGCATTTAAAGGGACACGCCCTATTTTAATGGTCTACCACAGGGGTAGGGAACCTGATCCATGGAGAGCCGGTGTGGGTATGGGTTTTTGGGATGACCTCTCAATCAGCCAATAATAAAGCATTGGTTGTCAGCTCCTGTCCTGGGGACCCAGTCTT
>JAODKM010000037.1:3025824-3048099 GCA_026780845.1 Petrocephalus sullivani | reverse complement strand
TAATAAAGCATTGGTTGTCAGCTCCTGTCCTGGGGACCCAGTCTTATTGGCTGATTCAAAAGCCATCCCAAAAGCCCACACCCACACCGGCTCTCCATGGATCAGGTTCCCTACCTGGTCTACCATTTGGTTGAGCAGGCTGTTAAAGGGTTGTGTTTAATTGGACCTTGGGTAATACATATGGTTTTAGCTCCAGTCTGCCACCACAGATTCATTTGGTAAGGCGATAACTCAAAAATCGTTTATCAGTTCTGTTTCAAACTTTGCACAGGCATTGTATTCATGAGGAAATAAAACTGTTTACATTATGAGACAAATCACTCTGAAACTGAAGCAGTGCCACAGAGTGAATGCGAAAAAGGGGCAGTTTTGCTACTCCATCCCATTTCATCTTTTGCTGTGGCATTGCATGGGTGTCAGACTGCACCTCCACATAGTAATACAAGAAAAGGGTAGTTTTACACCATTGGCGAGATAACTCGAAATGTATTTGACGCATCTTTTTCATCCTTTGCAGACAAGTTGTAAGGGAAAATATCTGAACCTGCTTGAATTTTGAGATAAATAGCACCAAAATTGAATCAGTGCCACATAGGGATAGCAAAGAGAAATCCAGCTCAAACTGTTGATCTTGTCAGGATAATTCAAAAATGATATGTCCGATCTTTTCCAAACTAGGTGAAGATCTGGACATGTGCAAATTATAAGACAAATCACACAAAAAATAAAGAAATGGCATTTAGTGACAGCAATAGGAAAGATGTATTGATCACAGGCTTAACTTTGTGATCAAGATAATTCTTTTATTACTAAATTACTAAATTTTATTACTTTTATTAAAACTATTTGTTATTATTATTTTGTTCACTCTGTTTGATCTAGGTGAGAAAGATCTGTTAAATACTTTCTGAGTTAAAATCAAATATCTGTGTGGCGTATTTGGCTAAAATAATTGTGTGTTTTCACAACAAATGTAAATATGGATCTGAGTGGTTACTGTACTTCAGACAGGACTGTACAACTGTTGATGATGCAGTTCTGTTAGGTGGCATTAAGAAAATAAAGGCCTGATTTAAATGGTATCCCTGTGTCTAAGTGGAGGTACATTACAATAATAATTTGGAGACAAGGACAAACATTTGTTTTCTCACTAAGTACAATGACTTATATTAGAATAACAGATGAATACAGAATACATGGTCATGGTCAACTTATGTTGAGCACATGGAGAATTTTTTCCTGGCTAATGATATACACCATGACAAGCACCCATGATGTTGAGCATGTTGGGAGCTTCTACTTACAGGCTACCGAGGAATCTGGTACAGCCAGATAAACCAAGTTTGCTGTTACGCACTACGCGAATGGTTTGTCAATGGGATGAAAAGTGAAGCTTACCAGAGATGTTGCTTTCAGAGACCCATTTAACCTTCACAAGAGCTTTAGAAATTGTACTTAACATTGAAACAGCCGACAGGGACACACAGCAGTTAAGAAAAATGGACGAGGTAGTGACAAATGTCCTCATAGCAGCGGGGAAAAAGAACAGGGTTAATGCTATTTTAAGGACACTGATTTTTTAAGGACTGATTCTGGGGTTCAGTTCGATCTGATGGTGGAACTTGTCCTTGTTCATGTACTGTGCTGCCTCATGAAGGCCAAAGACTAGATCTACCACAGGTAGTAGTGGAGGCTGCAGGTCCTACACTCTGTGGACAGTAAAAAACTGAAACTGGACACTAATAGGTTGGATGAACAAAGTGAAAGATTAGGGGCCAAGCTATGAGGATTGAAGTGTTAGATACAGTCAGGTCCATAAATATTGGGCCATCGGCACAAATCTTTTTGGCTCTATACACCACCACAATGGATTTTAAATGAAACGAACAAGATGTGCTTTACCTGCAGACTTTCCGTTTTAATTTGAGGGTATTTACATACAAATCAGGTGAACGATGTAGGAATTACAACAGTTTGTGTCCCTCCCACTAAAGCACATCTTGTTCGTTTAATTTCAGATCCATTGTGGTGGTGTCCCATTATTTATTGACTTGACTGTATGTATCATGATGTGATCAGTCAAGAAAATATGCACACTCAAATGCATTAAAGCCAGATATTCGTCCTAAGCTTCATAAGAGTAGACCCTTGCCATTTTCCATGAAGGAGCATGTGGATAAACTAAACAAGTTGATGAAGGCCAATATAATCACTTTTGTTAAACTTAATGAGTGGGCCTGTTGTGCCAGTGACTGTCAAAAGGGATGGGACAATTTACTTATGCAGGAATTATAAAATAACAGTGAACCAGGTAGCGGAGACTAAAATATACCCCTTGCCTCACATAGAGGAAATCATGGCCACACTAAGTGGTAGAATAATATTTTCTGAAATTTTTGGATTTCAAATTTTTAGATAATGATTCAAAAAGTTTATGACCAGACACACACACACACACACAATGTTATTTGTCTACAAAAGGTTAGTTTTTGGCTTCAGTTTGACATCCTCTGTTTGTCAACAGATAATGAACTTGATGAAAGACTTGGATGTAATTGTCTGCTTAGAAGACCTATTAATAATGGGCAAAGAAGATAGGCAAAAAACAGTCACACATGCAGAATCTTTAAATTTCTGCTTTGACCTTCAGGATAGTGGCCTGCAAGTACAGAAATCAAAAAGTGAGTTTGATAAGGGCCAGATTGAGTATTTAAGCCATATGCTAGATGGAAACTAGGGATGCACTGAATTTTGGATTCTTTGTGTTCTCTGTCTGTTTAATCAAAGGTCTGCACAGCACCTGCACTTGTGTTTAAGTGTGTGCTTATGGGCCTCGTTAGGTACCCCAGTCACTCATGTCCCTGACAGCTGCACCAAAGACAGTAGTTTATGCCAATATGACAAAGAATTAGAGGAATATATGTTATTTTTTAAATTTTTTGATCCCTCTGATTTGGAGTGATATAAATATGGCTGAAACAAACACAAAATACACCAAGCATCATATTTCACTTCAGAGTGAACCAAAACTACAAGTAGAGCATGTGAGCGGAGCGATGGGATATTTCAGTAATAGTGTTGATCCAAATATTGGAAATAGACAAGCAAAGAAAGTCGATTGCTTTTTTAAACCAACGGAATCATTAACAAAGCTGATTAGTTTAGTTGGATAACTCGTCAGATTTAAAGTACCCCAGTTTAAGTGGATTTTATTTTCATTCACTTATATTTACCCCAGATCTTAATTCCAGTTAGTTATCCGGCTTAGTTTGCTACAAATGTAGACTGCATGGCTTACTGTAAAATGGCAGGATGAACAGATCGGGCATACAAAGTAAAATTTGGTACTAGTTGTTTATCTCAAGGCATTTATCTTCTTATTTGTAATGTCATATCTACCCTGTAAAATTTTTGTTTATAAAGCTCAAAAGGCATATAGAAGTGCAATTTTGATTTATATGTTGCAGTATACAATTATTCATAAAGTATATTATACTATGTTTAGGCTAACTCTAAGCTGATAGTTTTGCAAAATGAACAGAAAAACAAATAAATTGTTAATCAATATTATTTGTATCACAATTAATTGTCATGACAGCCATAGTCATCGTCCCTTATGTTAAAATATGTCCAACCTGCTGACATCCTCAGCTTATACTAGCCAATTTGCCAGTGCCATTGCATTTTTATCCTTCCCAAATGTTTCTGGTTGACAAATCACACTGGAGGCCAAAATCTGATTGGGTAGTAAAAAAAGACAAAACAGCACAGCTTTGAGTTTTATCATTGTTGCAATTAAATGGTATCGGTTCTTGGTATCAGGCAATTTTTACAAGTACAAGAATGAGTACATGAGCGCAGTATAAGCCTGATGCCAGTATCGGTATCGGTGCATCCCTAATGGAAATGGGATTCACTCTTCAAGTTAAAAATGAAAACCTGAATGAGGCTTCTATTCCCACCAACATGAAGGAGCTTAAGGCTTTTTAGGTCTTGCTGATTAGTATGAACACTTAGTGCCACAACAGAGCACGGTGCCAGCACCTGTATATTACTTGCCTGTGCACCTGTGCACCTGTATATTACTTGCAGGAAGATCATGCCACTTGGCACTGGAACAAAGCAGAACACAAGGCATTCAGTAAATGCAAAGAAGTTTTGACAAGTGTTAAGGTCTTAGTACGCTATGATTCAAACCTATCTCTTACCTTAGCATGTAATGCCAGTGCGTATGGCACTGAAGCTGTTACACAACATATAATACCAATTAAAGACGAACACCCTATCACCTATTCTTCCCCCACATTGTGACCCCGGGGCACCATCCAGACATGTGGGAAGGCAGATAGAATGCATGGTCAGAACATGCATTGACACAATAATAGCGGCACCAGGAGCCATAGTTACATTGTGTTATGCGTTAGGTTGCTTCTTTATAACTTCTGTTTCCTTCCTGTGATGCCACACAATGCTGTTGCTTCATATTTTTGGTCATTTGTCTGAAAATTAAACCAGGTGTAGATCTTCATCCACATAATGTTTTTGTGAAGCAGTCATAAGATCCAATACTTTGTTAGTTATTACATTCACAAAGTTAGATGTGGTGTGCTTTCACCCTTCCCTTTGCTACCAATAAGTGGCGTTGCTTCAGTTTTGGGGAGATCAGTCTCAAAATTTATGGTTCCAGTTGAGCACATCAGTCAAAACCATTTTGAATTAAATTTAAAAAATATTTTTGCTGTCACTATGTGGTGTTGTGTCAATATATAACTGTTGTCTTGTTAACTCCCTATATGATATGTGAAGGCATGTTAAATGATGGTTATAATTGTGGTACACAGCTTACCATCTCTACCCCCAGCAACTTCATTGCAAGTATAATATTTTCTTGGTTCACTTTCAAAGGTGGTACGCAGCAGAGCATGTGAGCGGAGCAGTGAGAATTTCCACTCTTCGCTCACGAGGCTCCGCTCTAATTCGCACAAAGCTGCTCTGCTCAATACCGCTCCTCGCATAGCTAAGATAAAGCTTTACTCCCCCCCAGCCTAAAAGTTTAGAGATATGTTCTTGAATTAGAGCCAAGCGATTGTAATAAAAAATCTAATTGCGATTGTGATTTGATTTGCATTTTTATACTCACTTTTTTTTTTTTACTCAGTTCAGTATTCACTAAATGTGTAGAAAAAATTGTAATTGAGCACAACCGTACATCGAAATCTGAACTGCGCTATACATTGATCCAAAGATAAGAAAAATGGCTGAGATGGAGACAAGCACTACAATGTGCAGCCGCATTTGTGTCGCTGGCTCACATGGCATGGAAGAAATTAATATTTTATGATTATTATTATTATTATTCCAACCTAACATAGACTTCACTGCGGTGATACTAAGTCATTATTTCGAAACAGTATCTCGTTATTTCGAGATAGTAAGTCATTATTTCGATATAGTATTTAATTTTTATTTAATTTAATTTTTTCCTTCACATTGGCGAAAATGGGCTTCCATAGGTGTGTATCCAGGAGTAGGGGTGAAAAACATGGAATTTGTGCAATAAACCAATATAAATGTTAAGTGTAGTGTTTTTAACCCATAAATTAAAATCACACATAATAAAAGCTCAAACATACCCTTATTGTTATTTAGGTTATTTAAATTAAAGCTATTTAAAAATAATTTCTTCATATAAGGTTTCTCTGTTGTCAAAAATAAAATCATTACAGATTGTGAATGATTAAGCCGTTGACCAATTTACACTCAAATTTATACCATTGGTTTTACTGTTATTTGTGTAGATGTTGTTTAAACAGTGGTAAATTAAAATAAATCTTATTTTAATACGTGTGATACATCTACTGCAGTTTACTGTGAGCCACTGCATGCAGGGATGCCTGCAATCTGCCTCCCAAGCAAGAAAACTAGGGAGGTATTCCTGAATTTCCAATGTCCGAGTTCAAATGGAACACAGGTTGGAAGTCAGAGCTGGGAAAGACATCAAACCCCAGTTAACCATGTTCCAGTACATTAAGTTGGAAAGCAATTTACAAATACAAGGGACCTGTTTCAAAAAGCAGGATTTCTTGCCTAGCCGGATAACTTGTCGGATTTAAAGTACCCGGTTTAAATAGCCTTGACCTTCATTCTCTTACATTTAGCTCAGAATATCTTAAATCTGATAAGTAAAAGTAGTTACTATAAGTAACTTATACAATAAGTAATTCCACTCGCAGTCTTGTTTCAGCAAAAACGGTGGTTTGTTGTAACAGCAAAAATAATATGATGTGATACAGTGTAGACATACACCGCGTATTGAAAGGCAGCTCAAAATACAAATGAAGGAGAGTTCCTTATCCCCCTTTACACCCCAAAAAGACCCTCCCCAACAAGGTATTGTGTGTAGGTGAGTGAATTTGCATTTAAAGGATGACCTCCTGCAGTGTGAGGATCCTGAGGCAGGGCGAAGCAGGACAGGATCGAGTCCTGGGAGCTCATTGTGGGTTCCATTTACCTCGGAACTCGGAATTCTGAGTCGGATTCCGAGTTTCGAAGCCGGAAGTGACGACATGCGTGCTCCCATATGTCGGAAATCCGAGAAATATCTCGGAGCAGCCCAGAGTACCCCGAGTTTCAGATTAAAGATGACTGCTCAGTGCAAAGACTTACGTGGTGCTGTGATATTTTAAATTTTTTAAGCACTTTAGTGCTGTTTGAGTCAACTTCGTAAGCTGTGTACACCGTACAGTGTTGTTGTAGTCGACTGATGTATTGCTACGGTCACGTTATATGTGTCCGAAAGTGCTAGCGCAAGAACCACTTTCTTGGAGGCTTCCATCTTGAATCTGAGTTCGGCAAATGGAATGCATCCGACTCGGTTTTCCCTAAGTTTTTAGCGGATGTGACGTCATTCCGAGTTCCGACCTCCGAGCTAAATGGAACGCACTATCAATCACTTCTTTGATCTCATCCCCTGGGTGGTGCCAAATGAAACCCCCATTCTCCCTCTGGCTTCCTTATCAGGAATTGCTGTCACTGTCTGTATTCAAATGATCAACCAAGAACATTTGGGCATTTATTACTTTTACTAACATAATATATTACTTTCTGGACCACATCACAATACCCTGCTGACGAAACAGCCAGCCAGTCCAAGATGTTACCAATATGGTAATTAGTGCATGCCGTCATCTAGTGACATTTTGTGACTTTTTGAGCAGGCTTTAGTTTTGTTATGCAGCCATGTTGACAGACACATTGTGTTTAGTTTACAGTTTTTCCTAATTGTGTTTGTTTTGGGGTTTTATTAATAAATTATTTCAAAACAAGTTTTGAAAGTTCTCTCTTCCGTACTGAAATCAAGCCATGAACCCAAAACTGAATTTTGCACCAAACCGCAAATTTGGTGTATCATTAGACCCCTATTTCCAGGCCATTTTTAATGGAATATCATAATCAATTAGCGAGCCTAGAAGAATTGATTTTCAGGCCAGATGTGGTCTGTAGATTTGACATATGTGATCGTGACAGCATGTATGTACTGACATCTTTACGGCAATTCTTCTTAGACTGGTTCCATGGAGCAGCTGCATGTGACCACCCCTGCATCTACAAGCAGTAGGTATTTTCCTCTCTATTTCAAGTTAGATGGATGTTTTAAGTTACTAAATTGCCTGCAGGTGTGCATGTGTGAGTGTGCCCTGCGATGGGCTGGCCCCCCATCCTGGATGGTTCCCTGCCTTCTGCCCGTAGCTTCTGGGATCGGCTCTTGACACCCCGCGACCCGGAAGAATAATCAATTTCAGACAATGGATGGATGGACGGATATTTTAAATGATTTTAAGGCGCCTCATTACATATATTTGAATGAGTACTAGGGTACATCTCTTATGCATGCACTGGTAGCTATGGTTACATGGTTGCAAAGGGTGACATCTAGCATGCAATATTGAATTTGTTTTTAACACTGCATTGAAGTTTGATGATAGAGGTCCTATGAGTAAATGCCATGAATAATAATGAATACTGTTTATTTGATTACTCAAAAGATTCTTCCTGCTGTCTTTCTTACAGTGGATTCAGTGTCCCAGTCTTCCCCTGTGGGTCGTTGGCGATTCTTCATCAACCAGACCATTCGTCATCGGGATGCCCATTGTAATCAAGGAACCTTATCACCCCCCCCTGCTGGAGATAGCCAGATATCACACCATGTGGACATGAACATCAAAAAAGGTAGGAATCTGTACATGCTTAACTCCATTGATCCAGTATGACACCTGAAAAGGCTGACATGTTAGAGGGGAATTTAAAAATACTGTTGTCCCTGCAGATGGTGAAGCTCCACAGAGGTCTGGATCCTTCAGTGGTGTCAGTGTCCCTTCAGTTCCTACCTCCAGTGTGTCTGTTTCTACTGTTTCTGCCCCAGCTTCAATGTCTGCCCCAGTTATTGGTGCCCCAACCTCTGACTCTACTACTTGTGTCTCAGTTTCTGTCTCTAGTGGTGTGGCTGCTGTCCCATTTACCTCTGGAAGTGCTGACTCACATCACACCTCAGCACGAGGTGATCAACCCTCTAGGGCCACAATTTCCATTTCAGCATCTGACTGTGATACCACCCTCACAGATGTAGCCCCTGTCACTGCGGGCTCTATAGATGTGCTTACTCCATACCCTGTGTCTTCTGTCCATGGCACTGTGGCCATGGGTGTTGGAAAATCAACCCCACCAGAGGAGCTTATGCCCCAAAGTGACAAGCTGGAACATTTCATGTGCACTGCAGTCCATCCTGTTGCTACTGCTAACCACACATCTGCACGGCCAGAGCAGACCTCAGAACTCACAGAGCACTCAGTGCAAGACCACCCTAAGAACTGGACAGAAGGACCCCAGGTAACAAAACCAGTGGCTGAGCAGCAGTTGGTATTGCAGATGTCACAAATGCAGCAAATAAAAGAGCAGCTGCCCACTGCATATCAGCAAGAGCAGCAAAAGGGATGTTGGGAGCAGGCTCTACAGAAAGAGCCCCTCCCGCAGGCTGGCCTTGACCAGGTACAGCAGCAGCAGTCTTTACATGAGCATCTGCACAGAGAGAAGCTGCAGCAGACCATGTCACATCAAGCGCAGCAGTCAGGAGCACAGCAGCAGCACAGTCACGAGGCTCTGAATGGGATGCATCAGCTGCAGCACAGTCACGAGGCTCTGAATGGGATGCATCAGCAGCAGATTCCCCAGACGCATCTGCCGCTCCACCTTGAACAGATGCAGCATCAGCTGATAAATCTAGAGCAGATGCAAAATGAGCAAAAAGAGCCATCACAGTCCCCACTTGTGGCACAGCAGCAGCAGCAGCAGCAGCAGCCAGTACCGCTACCAGAGCCTGTGCAAGTCCCGCTTCCCCAGCAGCTCTCGCTCTACTTCCCTGTGGAGCAGCATGTCCCTCAGCAGCAGCCTCCATGGCCCACACAGGAGCAGCCAGTGGCAGAGGATGCAGCTAGTCCTCCAGGCCATTTCTCCAATCCCCTTCAGCCTGCCTGTACTCCTGCAGGCACCTCCGATGCCCCACTACCCCCAGTCACTCAGGCCCTCACTCCCTCCCCAGCACAGCCCTCCTCTGTGGGTGAGTCGGACAGCGAGGGCCCACCTAAGATCGAATATGTAGACAACCGTATCAAAACTCTGGACGAGAAGCTGAGGAACCTGCTGTACCAGGAGTACAGCAGCGGGGCCCCTGTAGCAGCCACTTCTGCCATAGCAGCGGCTGCACTGCCCTCTTCTGCTACGCCAGGCTTAACATTGCCAGAGGGGGAGGAGCCATCTGAGCCGCCGCAGAGCCGACCTCCCATCCCACCGCCGGCCTCATCCTCCGACACCTCTCCTCATTCTTCCTCATCCACCTCCTCTTCATCTACTTCACGCTCCTCCTCAACTTCCCCCGATGCAGAGGGACAGTGTGGCGCAGAAGAGGCAGCGTCGGACCACAGGGTCCCCGAGGCCACTGCGGCAGCAGTCGAGCAGCAATCTGTGGGGACCTTCTCCTCAGCCTCTCCGCCCCGCTCCCTGCTTCCGCCCTCACAGGAGGAGTCAGCCACAGCCCTGAGTCTGCCCGCTGAGGCCGCCGTGTGTGTAAGTGTGCAGCAGGAGTAGCGATGCGTGTGCCGTCACCGAGAGGGGGAGCTGTGTCACTGCAGTCAGTAACGCTGATACTGTGCCATTCACCCAGTATCTTCTCTATTATGCTTCGTATTGTAAGTTTTTCCTGTCGTACTATGGAGATGTAGGTGTTAGCAGTGGCGTCAGAAGGAGTCTGACATTGGGGGCGACCAAATTTGCTGTAGCAGGGGGGGATGTATATTACAACATCGCAATGGGCATATATGCAACACTCATATCATGAAAGCATGGTATCTACTCTTTTTTTTTATAATAAAGATCATTAATTTATGTTTTTGGAAGGGTGGTGGTCTGCCCCAACTATTTCCGAAGCCCGTGGCTGTTAATATATAAATAAGTGTGTGTATTTTGATATCAGTATATGTATATCAGTTTCTTTGAACAGTGTACACCGGGCATGGATTGTTATGTACTGATCTTGCTGTCTGTGTAGCCACAGTTGTTAATGGCTTTTTACTCTACTGGGCCCGTCCATCTTTCTGTGTCTCCACAGTCTGCCCCCCTCCCCTCCGAAGACATCACCCCAGGAGATGCTGAGTGGTCCCCCAATCAGCAAGAACCCCCACTTCGGCCAGGACAGCAGCAGCACAACGCAGGAGGTGGATATTTTGGCCTAAACCTGACATGTCCTAGTATCAGAAACCCAGTTAGCAAGAGGTCCTGGACTCGCAAATTCAAAAGCTGGGCGGTCAAACTGCGCCACTCCGCCAGCTTGTTCAAGAAGCCCAGAGTGCAGCAAGGTAGCGTCTGCAGAGAAAGAGAGAGAGAGAGAGAGAGAGAGAGAGAGAATGGGGTGTGAGGCACATGTTACCCAAGCAGATGTGTAGACCTGTGCATTAGTCATTAGTATTACTAATTGTTAGTTATTGTAACCATGTCTTATAGCCTGAACTATATTAAATTATTAGAATACTTTTTAAACAATTACATTTCATGCCTCTGTTGTGTACTTCAGAATTTATTTTTGAGACTGATATTATCACTTAATATTGTTTCATTCCAGTTATATAATTTTTTTCTATTCTTTATTTGATTGAAGAAAGTAAACATACATACATTTTACAACATGTTTTATACAAACAGTATATAACCAAGTATATATTTTTTCTATATTTTGTTAGTTTCGTGTGTTATTGTGCAGTAATTAACATTGTTTTCTAGATTTTTTTTTTGTTTCTTTCTGCATGGGTCACCCACCCAGGGGCAAGAACAGTGGAAAGTGTAAGACAGACCATAAATGTGTAAAACAAAAGCTCAGGGAATGGCGACACTTCCATAGGGCGAGCTCCCTCTTTGGGGCTGGGGCCCTTTTCTTCACAGCCACCCAGTCCCATTGCTCTCCCATTTCCCTGCACAAGGACAGCATAGTATGGCGAATTACAGACATCACAGCAGCACCCATCTGGAATGGCTGCGTCTTGTGCAGTGATGGACATGGAGCCTGTCTTATTGTGCTCTATGGATAGGGTCCATGTGGCAGTGTGGGTTGGTGCTGTGTTCCAGTCCCCAACAGATTCAATTAAAGTATTCTTTGGAATGGAAAGTAGCTATGCCACTCCCCAAATTACAAGATGTTACTTTTCAACCAGCAGAGAGGAATTCAAATCATTAGTTGAGTACTGGAACACAAGAGCCCTGAGAGCGATGGGGCTTTGTGTGGCCGTGTGACTACACAGGATCAGCACTAGGCATATAATAAAAGAAAGTAATGTTTTTTTTTTTCTCTTTCTTTCTTTCTTTCCTCCTTCCTTTCTTTCAAATCTATCGGTCTACCTTTCTACCTATCTATCTATCTGTCTGTCTGTCTGTCTGCATTGTAAGAGCCAGTGGTGCTTCATACATTAATGCATAGTCTGTTTCTGAAGGGGATGTTACAGTGCAGACTTCACTGATCTTTTATTGCAGCGAGTACTGTATGTGAGTTATATGTACATTACAGCATAGTACATATATATTATACATGTTATATATTATATCAGACAGTGTTTGATTGGTAAATGTCCTGTTCTTTCTAACCTGGGTAGGCTTTTGGTAAACTTTCAGTTTTATTCTTTATATTTTGAAGCATTTCTCTACATGTTTTTGGAAAAACTAACACTGATTTTTGTTATGCATAGGTTAACATACTGTTCATGTGGATATTAAGTTAATTCTATAAGAATATATAAATGTCCGATAGGTACACAGGATGTGGACAAAGGATGAAAATACCTCAGGACATGTACTGGACTTTTTGGTTACACTTTACTTAAGAGTGCTCTATGACCACTACATGACACCAACATAAGCCCTTCATGACAGCCGATATAACTTGTCATAACCATTTATAAAGGTTTGTTCCGACATTTATGGCTGTCATAAATGCTGACATAGGGAACTTGAGTCATAAATGCTTATGACATGTTATGTTGGCTGTAAATGAAGGGCTTATGTTGGTGTCATGTAGCTGTCATACAGCACGCTTAAGTAAAGTGTTACCCTTTATTTTTCCAAAATGTGGGCTTTTCACACTTGGCAGAATGTATAAAGTTTATCCCTTTTTTGAAAGTTTTTGTCCATAATTCTAGGCTGCTAAGAAGAGAGTGAAAAGCTACAGTCTAAGAGTACTATCCATAAATCATTATTATTGATAATCAGGAGATATAGGGCATTTTGAGTGAGGGTCATATTCTCCCCAAGCGAGCTCGATGGGCCGAATAGCCTCCTCTCATTTGTATATTTCTTATGTTCTTATAGGTTCAGTGCTATAAAACACATTAAATTGGTGCTAATAAAATGTAAAAAAATCACTTTCAGTTTAGTGGTTTCTATTGCACAATTAATTTAGTAAACATTACAATAATTGGTAACATCTTCTGGAACTAAAATCAGAGGACATTTTATTATAGATTATAGATATTAATGACCTGTTGGACCTGAAAAGAGCAGAATGACTTTCCCATGGGCAACGACTGTCTAGTCCTCCTCCACCTGTGGCGTGCATGAAAAACAAACTGGCCACCATCCACTGCCTTTCTTGGTTCATAATCCTTCATCAAGTATTACTTGTCTGCCAATCTCTTCGGAATAGTCTGGATTCTTATTTCAGAATTCTTTGTTTCATTCACAAGGAATGAAACAGGATTATGCTCATAAAAGGACAGTGCACCTATCATACCTGACAGTCACAGACTTTATTGCAGCTTCATGCCATTCCTACTACATATGGAAGCCCAAAAACACATATCACTGACATCCTGTTTTTGTTACATGTTTTGTCCGCAACCTGTGTACGTCTTTTAGAGTATATATATATGTATAAATGGATTATATATGAATTAGCATCCCTTTGATTTCAACAATCGAATATCTGAAAATAATGGGGAATCAACCACCTAGGAGTAGAACTATATACATAATATATACTGTATCTATGCACATTCTGTGCATTGAGAATATGCCCAGAACATCTGACACCATACACACAGACATGCATGTTTTACATAATATTATTGTCTGGTGCCTGACATTTAGGATCCTGTGTGTGAGAGGGTGAGTGAATCGGAGAGTGATGGGGGGGGGGGGGGGGGGACATATTGACTTGAGTATTGTGTCTCTCCCATAAAATGTCTTCATAAGTCCCTTGTATTAAGAAATTTATTTTCCTTCAGCTGTCTCTCATAGTCTGGTCAGTTATCTTCCCTGCTCCTTTCAGCATGATGTTTTAATGAACTGGCTATTTATATGTTTCAAGAAATGAAAGTTTTAACTGAAACCTGGCACATTCTAATGTTTATATGTAATTAGAATAAATGGAATTGGTTTACAATACAGTACAATAGTTGCTGCAATATCAGTCTAACATTTCTTTTTCTGTTTGTGTGTGTGTGTGTGTTTTGTACATATCTGTCTGTACATTGTTCTCCTGTTTTGTCATATTCTTGGTTTGTGTCTTCATATCCACATTTGTTTCATCTGCTGGTATTTGTGTCTGTTTGTCAATTTGTCTATGAAACCCGCATTTAAAATTTGGGTTATGGTCTGTGTCTGTCTGTGTGTCTGTGTTTCTCTCCCCACCCTTCCTCTATCTCTGTTTTATGTTCAGAAAGCAGCAGCCTGTCTCTAAAAGAGGAGAGTGTCACAGCCCATGTGCAAACCCATTCCTGCACAGGCCGTTTTGAGGTAACCGTTTGCTAATATCACTGGATCCCAAGTATAGTTTACGGTAGCTTCCATTAAGTCAGATGAAAACTGACTGCAATCTGACACTGTGCAGGTGACCCCAGTACCCCAGCTGTCTGAGGTACCAGCAGCACAGCAGCCTGCACTGTACAGGGATGGCATTCAGAGGCGAGTTGGCCGCTTCTCTGTGAGCCAGCTGGAAGGTCAAGCAGAAGATGGGCTGACAGACAGCTCCCCTGTGTCGCCTGATGACGAGGCAGAGGAGAAGAGGTGCAAAGGGAAGGAGAGGGAGAAGGAGAAAAAGAGGCCCCAGGCACCCGCTGTCCAGCTTAGAGGTTACTGTCCATCCCCTCTCGGCAGCAGTGATGATGACGATGGGAGCGGGCTGGAGGATGCGGATCTTCGGAGGGAGCTGCATCGCCTGCGGGAGAAGTGAGAAAAGGAAAAGGGGGGTTCATGTACATTCACAAATGATAAAGTTGACCAAACCAATCCCCTGATATAATGTCAAATCTTTAGGCACATCAAGGAAGTGGTCTCCCTTCAGGCCCAGCAGAATGTAGAGCTGCAGGAGCTCTATAGGCAGCTGCGTTCCCTCAGAGACCATCGTTTGGCCTTGCCTCGAACCCCGCAGCACCATCCAGCGGTCTCCCCCATCCTGTCCCCTCGCAGACCTCGCCCCACAAAGGCCAAACTTCGCTCCCGGCCTCACTCACACATGGACAACAATGGAGCCACGCATGCCGGTTAACACTAAAGCTTTTTATCTGTCTGTCTGTCTGTCTGTCTGTCTATCTATCTATCTATTGGTCATCAGGTTGTTTCATTTATTTTTGTTGAACATTTTTTTCTGACTTGAGCTGCAATATTAGATATAGTATGTTAGACATAACCCTGCATTTTTTACCCTGCTATCCATAAATCATCATTATTGATAATCGTGAGAAATATGACATTTTTAGTGTGGTACTATTTCTTGATTACCTGCTATTAATCCCAGACAATGCTCGAGGGTCACCTCGGCTGCATTTTTGAAAAGGGCCATGACTAAGGCAGAAGCCAGTGAAGAGGCTTTTAACAGTCTAGTGATTTCTAACATCCCACTGAACAAACAAACTGGTTGAGCTGCCCTGTGAATATATCAATAAATGTGTTCAGTCCAATTACTTTTGTTAGTTATGGAATAGTTTAATGTTACAAAATAAGGTTGACTTTACCCTGCATTTGACCCATCTTCTCCTAACAGGAAACCAGCAGTCCAGCAGCTTCTCAGGTGGAGAGGAGAGCAGACTTCCCCCCTGTCGACCCCTAGAATACTCTCTGGTTCCTACAGCTATGAGAGGTGAAGCTCCAGGCCAAGGACAACAGGGCCCAGGTCTCAATATAGCATGAGCTGAGAGCAGACGTGGGTAGTTCAGGTCCAGAAAGTAAAAAAAATGTTACTTTCTGGACCAGAACTACTCACCACTTGCTGAGAGAAAGTCGGCTATCGACAATTCCAAACTGACCTGTTCTGATAAGTTTGGCAAGCTGTATAAATTGTACTGAACTTACATGGCAACTTTTCAGGAGAACACGGTTAATATGTAATTAACTCCGTCCCTGTCCTTGATGTTTCTGCAGACCCCAGCCCCTTACCTCAGGGCTCAACCAATAGGAAGAGCACATTTACGGATGACTTCCATAAACTCGTGGATGACTGGACCAAAGAGACTACGGGCCCAAATCTCCCCAAGCCCTCGCTCAATCAGATTAAGCATATTCAACAAGTGCAGGAATTAGGAGGCTGGAGTCAGCCAGTTGAGGTAGATTCCTAAGCTATTAAGACTACTATGAAGTATAGAGCATTTGCCCGTGATTTTATTAATTTACAATTGAAATGTTCTCCTACTTTTTTAAACATAAAACTGACTTATGAAAATAGCTCAGATATAAGTTTGACGTTAGTATGAGCAGTACTTATTTTACTTCCCTGTCTTTATGCGTTTGGGTCATTATGAATGTCTTTCTTACAGACTATCACCTCTACTTGGTTTGCGTCAGTTCCCCTGAACGTCCCATCCGCTCCTGCTGCCAGCTGTTCTGTGTCTCCCTCTCAGATTAGTGGTGGAGGGGTGCCAGTTCTGTGGAGTGGTGTGGGGTCAGCAGACTCACCCCTACTACCGGGGCAGCACCACCAACAACACACACGCTCAGCAGCTCTGGAGCTACAAGATCTCCATCAGCCACTGCGTATACAGCCTCAACTGTTACACCTCCAGCTGCAGCAGTCTCCAGTTAACGTGTTCCAGTTACAACAAAATCCACTTCAAACGAATTCACAGCAGATACAGGCTCCACTGCTGTCTCAACCCCAGCTGCAGACAGAACTTCCCCACCTACCTCAGCAGAATCAACCACAAGCTCAGTCAAACTCTCCTCAGAAGCCCCCCTCGATGTCTGTGCTTCCCAGCTCTGGGACTACTTCACACCCTGACGGTTGCACTGGAACAGTGGTGTTTTCATCTTCCTCTTCCTCATCTTCATGTTCTTCATCTGCTTTACCTTCTAACGCCATTTTGCACCCCGCGCCCTCAACATTTCCTTTGGGGCAGCAGTAGTAGAGGGGATTAAGGGGTGAGGGCAGTGTGACTGATGGAAAGGGATAGACAGCAGCTGTTAGAATAGAACGACATCAGGAAGCCATGTCATGTGTGTGACAGTCATGACAGGAGATGAGATGACTGGCAGAATCGCCCGAGGCAAAAAGGGGAGTGAGTACTTGAGTAAGTGGAACATGACAAAAAATTGCTACAAGACTGAATCATTGTATAGACTGCATGCAGAAGGTGCCTTGGTCTTAGGTGTAATGTAAATTAAATATGTGTATAATGGGTGTGTGTGTGCGTGTGTGTGTGTTCATGACATTTTCTGTCCTTTTTGGAACTGTGTAAAAGTTAAGGTTTTTTAGCTGTACTAAACGGACTTGGGCCTGAACTCTAATCAAGAGATATGAAGGAACAAACATTTCCCCCAGTATATATCAAAATTTAAATGGTGATGCTTATACTAAATGCTCTACATGAATAAAAAGAAGTGCAATTAGTAACTTGTTTAAGTTTCACCTGTGCTGTCTTAATTTATGTATGTATGATAAAATATTCCTGAGTAGTGATACTGGGACTACAGCCTGACATCAGTAATAAATATAGCACAATGTCTGAATATTGATGACAGCACGTAAAACAGTCACAGCATAGAACATGCCTATCGTTGACTAGCAGCCACCTTTATGTACAGAATCACGCAGTGCATTGCAGTCACAGCATAGTATTTCTGAATAACATTTTACATTAGTAACAGTAGTATCACTTTAAGTTAATAGGTTTATTTATAAAATACAACAATAGTCTTGATATTAACAATTTTGATCTGTTTACAGTGTATTGTTAAGAAAGATTTGTAATCACAATCAAATTCCCACCTTCATTATTTTATCCTTTAAATTGGAAAGAAAAGATTCCTTTGTAGCTACTAATTACAATGTCATTTAGCTAAGAATTTACCTGCAAAGGGCCAGTTTATTTGAGTTATTAGCTCTACTTTATAGTTGAATTCAGACTAACCATCTACTGGTGCTTTCACCAACATGGCTTTAATTCCATGCTTGGACACGCTGATAAAAATAATCTATGTGGAGCAATGTAAGTTATAGATTGGATAAACTTTCAGCATAATGGACATTATTTGCACTGATTCAGAATCAAAGTCAAAGTAAACTTTATTGTCATCTCAGCTATATACATCTATACGATGAGACGAGACAACAGCTCTTCGTTTCCTTTACCCCCTTGTACATTCCATTAATTTATATTCTTTTTACTAATTACTAGTACTAAATTTGTATCCACATAATAGACATGGAAGATATCCCTGGAAAATTTTATTTGTACCAATCTAGTATGAATCTTTCAAAAGTGGGCTAACTCCAAATTGATTTTTAAGACCTCATTTTCTCATTGTCTGTATTGATACTGTATTTTCTTTCAAAAGAACCATCACAAAAATGTGATGTAGTTTGGAAGTTATTGACTTTTATACTAAATAGTTCACTAGGTTTATAATACTGCTATAAGTATGAAAAGGTTTGTGCAATACAAGCAGTTGGTTTAAAAGGAACAAAACAGCAATGAAAATTATTAAATATTCCTTACACCGAACTTTGATGTTTACAGTATTCATGTTTAGAAAAGCATATTCTTGTTCACAATAGTGATTTTTCTTATCGTATTCATGGTATTTCTAAAAACTCACCTTTTCCAAATAGCATAGATCACCATTAACAGAGATGAGTTACAAGATCACCAGGTGATATTCACTAGGTACCTATTAATCCTCCATCTTACGGCTTTGAAAGGATTTTCAAAATGAAAGAGGCAATTTACCCTATTTTGAAGTGTTACCAAAATATTTTAAAAGACAATTATTTTTATATTTTGAAATGGGGGTGTAAAAATGTAAAGTTGTGTACTGATAAGTATTTACAATCTGTGATGATGTGCTGAAACAGTAAGTTATTAGTCCTCAGCTCTGCTTCTGGAGTTCCCCTGGACTATGTTCACTATGGTTTTTCAATGTGCTCATTCAGCCTTTGAAGTAAACTTTTTTGCTGGTTAATTTTGAACAATATAAGAGAATAGACTAAGAAAAGTAAGTCTGTAAGTGATATCTACTGCGGATCTTTGGTAACTTCAAAACTTGAGACCCAATGACTTAAAAGTCAGAAAAATTAAACTACAAAATGTTGCTGGTAATGAAGCCATTGTAAAGCAAACTAATTCAATTCCTGTTTTGTAACTAACTGAAAGAAGTTATGGTGTAAAAAATCTGAAGAAAATAAACATGTAAAAACATTGTTATATGTTGTATAATTGTATTCCATAAATGGGGAGTACATATGATTTTGGGACTGGTCTGCTGCTGCTGACACTTTCTCATTAACATAACTCAGAAAGTTCGAATATGGGTCAAAATCTGGAACTGAAGCAATTTTGACACAGATTGTGCCAAAATTGAAGTAGCACCTCAGTGATATCAAAGATAAGGACAGTTTTGCCTTCTTGATCCTGTTTGCAACTCAAAATGTCAAAAAGAGCCATGACGGCAGCATGTGAAGGCCAGCAGCTTGACTCCCTCCACCAACTCACAACAATTTAATTATGTTTGCCAGATTATGTCTGTCTTCAACTGTTGGAAAAGCAGGGGCACACTTATGTGTCGCATTTACTTTCCATTAGGGACCAAAACATGGATTATTTTAATACTGAGTTTATTCCACCTGGAATCCTACAGACTATGAAGTTCCCCAGAACGGCTATACTGCCAGTGAGGTGATACAGGCGGCAAAAGGAAAGTAAGCAGAAGCGTGAGCTGGCATTCGTGCTAAGTCATGCATGAATGGCTTTGTGAACAACAAACAGCGCTGCATGCGGAAAGGTATTACGGCACTGACAGATTATAGGACCAACATTGTGCAGCCACCCAATGAAAAAAGTCTTCCCAATGCCGTCAACCAGTTTTTTTCCCTCGTTTTGACAAGGAGGAGCTTCTCCCTACCCCACACTACCAGAAGTGAACAGCCACTGGTAATTAACTAAGACAATCAGAAGCTGTCAGTACTCCAGTGACGTAGTGTCATGGATCGTGGTATGGTGGAAGCAAGGTGACGACCCACTTGCGGCTCAGAAAACAAACGGGGTTTATTGGGAATTGAAACAAGAGAGGGGAAAACTACAAAAGAAACAGACCATGAGGGGTCACAACAAAAACCAGATAGAACACAGAAGAAATCAACTATGGAAAAACAAATCAAAACCTAGGGAGCCAGATGAGGGCAACAAAACAGAGCCTATACAATGACCGACTAAAGAACAGGACACAGGCAGGCACTAAAATATACTGAACACAACGACTAACAGGAGGCAGGTGTGGCAAACAGGACTACAGGTAACACGGAGCAGGTGAAGATCATCCAATTAATCAAAGCACTAGAGGAACAGGACAACGACCAACAGGTGGAACAAACTAACCAGCACAGAACTAAGGAACACTACAGACACTGAAACTAACACACTAACCCAGGGGTCACCAACTCTGGTCCTGGAGAGCTACTACCCAGGGACTCGTTCCCCAAAACCTTCTTATCGCTAAGTAGTTCTTAAATTGTACCTTAACCTCTCATTTAACGTTATGGCACGATCCCTGAAGCGTTCATATACTAAGTATATCTTACGTAAGTCACACGTTCGTAAGGTTGGTCTGGACCACTCTTAAGTCTCTTAGCGTTTTTTCAGCTCAAGACACTAGTCGCCGCCACTGTGCAGCAGTCTTTAGAAATCAGCAGCATATGCAAGTCAAATGATGGCACGTTATTAATGTTGTATTAATGATAGAATATACTGTAGGCCTATTTAATTTTATTTTGATATCAGAACTAATTGAGTGACTTAATTAGCCCATTTCATAATGTAATTAATGCATTAAGATTGGCAATGAGTTTTACTATTGAACAAGTGGCAAACAATTTTGCTCTAAGCGGCTAAGATTGTAGAAATGTGTAATCATGGTGGTGTCCAGAAAGCAACCAACTATAGCAGCAATACAATGTGTTGTTGTGCTGAACCAAAGACGGCATCGGTTCATGTGAATTTTTTCATTAGGCAAAAGGTCAGCCCTTTTGATATTTTGCCTGAGGTGGCTATTTTAAAAAAGTTTCGCCTTCCAAGGCAACAGATTATAGAGCTCTTTGACCTGCTCAGACCTGCGCTTGCCAGGCCAATGTGTCGTAACTTTGCATTAAGTTCCGATGTCCAGCTGCTAGCAGTGCTACATTTTTTTGCTACTGGGAGCTTCATAGAGGTTGTGGGAAAAGGCTACAGCCTCAGCAAGACCTCGGTGTGGAGGTGTGTCCACGCTGTTACCAATGCCCTTCTGCATCATGCCGGGGATTGGATCCGACTGCCAGCAACACGCCAGGAGGTCCAGGAGGTGCACCAGGGCTGCCATGCCATTGCTGGCATTCCTAGAGTTCTAGGCCTGGTGGATAGAACACTAATCCCATGCGCCAAACCATCAGTGCTTGATCAGGTGTACATCTCACGAAAGGGATACGCGGTAATAAACATCCAGGTAGTGGTGGACCACAGGGGTGTTATCTCTGACCTGGCGGCAAAGTGCCCTGGCAGCACCCACGACAGTTTTGTCTGGGCTAATTCTACCGTGGGTGAGCAAGCAGAATGAGATGAATTTGGTCAGAGCGTGTTCCTCGGGGACAGCTGATACCCTCTTGAAGGTACCTCTTCACACCAGTTACCAACCCACAGACTCGGGCTGAAAGAGCCTTCAATGTTGCACACAGTCGCACAACGTCGTTGAGCGTGCAATCGGCGTCTGGAAGCTGCGCTCTCGGTGCCTGCACAAGTCCACAGGAGGACTGCGCATGAAGCCTCACAGCTCTTGTGCAGTTACAGTGGCAACAGCCATGCTCCATAACACGGCTGTGTGTGGAGACGCACCTTTACCAGAGGGGGAGGAGGAGGAAGCGAATGTGGAGGAAGATGGAGAGGGAGGCGTTGATGTCTTCAGTCCTCCACAGAGGGCTGCACTGCATGTTGCCGGGGTTGAGGCAAGGCAGCAGTTGATTGAAAATGTATTTTTTTTCTTTTTTGACTGACTTGCTGAGTGCTCATTAGCCATCATCCATGATTGAATGGACTTTTCTTTTGACACATATTATTTATTTTATGATGGAATTTGACTTAGTTAAATGAAAAAATAAACTTGGGAGTTTCAAACCCCACATCCATTCATTGTTCTCTGACTGATTCTAATCCAATTCAATTCAATTCAGTTTATTTTTATATAGCGCCCTTCACAACAGGGTTGTCCCAGGGCGCTTTACATGGGTGT
>JAODKM010000037.1:3007302-3020537 GCA_026780845.1 Petrocephalus sullivani | reverse complement strand
GCGTGTGCGCTGCATGTTGCCAGAACCCGAGATTGAAGCAAGGACTGTTAGACCTTCAGTCTAACGCTTGCCCAGCAGAGCTATTCCAGCACAGCTAGCTGCATCAATCATTATTAGTTTGTGGCTGTTTGATTTGAGTCAAATCATTGTGGACCATGGAACCCTCCCAAACTCCCCACCTGCCACTGTCCCCGGAGCGAATCCAAGGCCGGCACCTTGTCTCCAGAAGCGAGAACCCACTCGGGGCTCACCTCCCCACCTACCCGGGTAAGTGAGGAAACTATAAGAGTAGAGGTATTTCACCGGCGGCCGAGGCTGTCACTGTCACGTCAATAACCAGTGCACGATTGCCCTTAACCACCACGAGGTCTGGCTTCCTCAGTTCGCCACTCTCCTCCCTGAGATGCGGTTCCTCGTGGACTTCCCATCCGTAATGCCTGTCTTTGACTGTAAGCAACATACCTTGTTGTGCCTAGCAATCCTAGCTCCCTGAACAGCTGGGCATTGCCCCAAGATATGCGAGCATGACTCCACCGCCAGATGGCAACCCCGACAGGTACTCAGCCCTTCTGGAATCCCTCTGGTAAGGAATTCCCTTGTAGGGTACACATTCGCCCTGAGCTGAATGGCTGCAATGAAATGACACTCCCAAAACCCACTGGATCCCCCTGGAAAAAGTTATACCCGATTCCCTGAATGGATAACGCCCCCCATCTCTCGGCTTCGCCATGCCGCCAGTCACACGGGACTGGACACTTCCCTCCTTTCACAGGGGGGAGCTCGACCCCCTCCTTGGGGGTCAACAGTGGCATCCTATCCTGCTTCCCTCCTGCTTTTGCCCATAGTTGCTGGAACTCCGTGACTGCCCCTGAGGCTAGCACCACGACTCTCATCAGTTCATCCGCAGAGTTGGTGAGCCGGTGCAGCCTCCTTGCATGGATTGATGGGATCGCACAGCTTAACTTTACCCTCCATCTCTGGGGCGTGAATAAAGTATGGCATTACAGATAGAGACTGGAAGCTGCAACCACGTCTTCATGGCTTTCCTGATGATCCCATCGAGCATCGCCAGGGTGGTACCCGGATAATCATGGACTGGACTGGAGCGCGGTGGCGCCATCACCTGGACCGGGCTGGAGCGCGGCAGGCACCTCCGGTGAGCGATCGTTCCGCCGCCGAAGCAGGTCCCTCAGCGTTGCCTTTATCGGGTCCAGTGCTGAGGGGGAGGAGTCCGGGGTGATGGTCCCGAAGGTCCGCTGCAGGCGATCCAGGGACCGGGATCGCCTCACACCGCCGGGTTGTCCGCCAACGTCCACCACAGCCCCTGCAGGGCGAAGAGCTATGACGCCCAGGTCTGCGGGGAGGAAGCAGGTAACTCCAGTGCAGAGGCGGCACCTGGGAGATCCGGGAGCGGACGCGCCTTGAGGAGGTGGACACCACCGGATCCAGGATCGGGAAAGGCTCCTCCCGAAATGCAACAGGGCAAGCAGCGGAGAGAGAGACGGACCCCACGAAGACCTCCGCAGGCTCCTCCTGTCTCCGGCTCCTCCGCTTCTTCTTTCTTCCTGTTGCGGGTGGCGGGACCAGGGGCAGCTCCTGGAGTCCGCGACACAGAGCTGGGTGCACTGCGCTGTCCAGCTCCACTCGCCGCAGCATGGTCTCTGCAACCCCGCTCCTCAGCTGCAGCAAGTTGTCCCGGACCTCCTCCACGAGGTAGGCGTCCGACCAGGGGGTGCATCTCCTCAAGGAGGTCCCGGGTGCGCCTCGCTAATATGATTTCTAGATGAATTAACTTATAAAAAGGTCTAAGTTGTGAAAACGTATTGGATTCTTTGTGCTAGTACATCAAGATCCCGCTGTAGCCTCTGTGCTGCTATTTCAGTATCTGCTAACTTGGTGTCATCTGCAAATTTGACATATATACCATATACTGTATATTGGGTGACTTTGAGCTTAAGTAGGAGCCTCTTGTGGGGGACAACATCAAAAGCCTTCTGGAAATCTAAGTAGATCACATTACAGGCCTTTTTAATCATCAACTTCCTGAGTAGCCTCCTCAAAGAACTCCAGCAGATTTGTTAAACAGGATCTACCTCTCCTAAATCCATGCTGGCTGTCCCTCAGAATGTTATTTGAATCCAGGTAATCTACCATTTTCGCTTGTATTATAATTTCTATAACTTTACCAGTTATGCAAGATAGATTCTACAGGGGCAGATTGTGGCTCAGCAGGTTAAGCTTCTGTGCCTGTCACTGGAAGGTTGCTAGTTCAAGCCCAACTGTGTCACATCTGTGGGTCCTTGAGCAAGGGCCTTGATCCCCTGGGCTCTGCACTCATAGAGAGAAAGGTTCAGGGAGGTGAGAAGAAAGTCATCCCATGGGGATCAATTAAATTACTTAAGCCAGACATAGTACAAAGCTGAGTACCCAAGATCAGCACTAGTGTGCCCAGGAGCCAGACCTAGTACAGTGCAGAGCAGTCCTGCTCCTGGCACTAGGAAAATTATGTTGATGCACATTTTGACCCCCCCCCCAAACTGAAACAGGAGAAGAAACAGAATAAGCAGATTTAGACTGGAGTAGCAGAAATTATAAGGCACAGGTAAGCAATCGGTGCAGTCTTTATAGTTACATTTTATATTATTACAAAAATATATTTGAAGCATGTGTAAAGTATAAATACCTCAACTGACATTAGCTTTACAGATTCTTAATTAGACACATTTGTTTTGGAGCGTTCCACTATAGAGGATATAGGAGACTCTCTACCAGCCAGATGTGAAAATCATTTAATCCCAGTGCTTCCCAAACCAATCTTGCCAGCAGGAAAGAAGGAGAATTTGTTTCAACAAGCTTTAACAACTGAAAACTTCAAGCAGGCGCTAAAGCACAAGGCAGAGGGTAATCAAGATTTAACACATCAGCTTCAGCAGAGCAGACACTTTACATGTCATTGAACACAAAATGAAGTACTTCAGATGAGCAATGCAATAAAAACATTGTTCATGAAATGTGCTCGCATCCCGTTGTCCAGTTTTCCTTCATCATTGATAGCACATGTCATCACAAAAGAACAGAACAAGCATCTACATATATCTATGATTCGTAGATTTTGATCTGTCCAGAGAAGCATTCTTTGGTCTCTATGCGGTTGCCTCTACTGCTGGCAGATTACTCATACACTGCTCAAAAAAATAAAGGAACACTTTTTAATGACCAAAGCACATGCTACAGCAGTGTGTGTTCTTTGGTGTGTGGAGTTATACCTCTCCTCAGCCACGGTATGGGGGTTCAACACTGGAGTTAGCAGGTATTCACTAAGAGGATATCTGGTGCCTCCCAATAACCAGCCACCAGCAAATTCATCCGGGTGATTTGTAAGTGTCCCTGTGGCGTGAATAAAATATAAAAACACAAAAAAATATCCCCTTGTTTACTCATGTTCCTCTTCTCCCATCTCCGGTTTGTCTCGTCCTGTTTGTCTTGTCATAGCAGGTGGTATTACTGTTTATTATGTTTCTGACAATATTACAAAAGGTGACCCCTCTGCCTGGGACGCGACTCCCGCACACTCCCGTACCTCAGGACACATCCGACCATGTGCTGACGGCCGCTGTGCTGATGGCCACTGTGCTGGGGTTACAAAACAGTGGATGCTATAAGAGGGCAATGGACTAAGGAATATACATGCTGTACTATGTGATATCAACCTCACATTAAACAAATTGGTAAAACAATAAATGCTGATTACCTTTTTTCACATTCTGCTAATGTCCAATGTCAAGAAATTTCAACTAGTTAGAATTGAATTTGTGATATCGTCTAGAAATAAACAAATTAATTAAAGCTACAACAGCTTGCCATTTGAGTTCAAAAAGTTGTGAATATGCAAATATAAAGGTTAGTTTAGACTTTAGACTTATTTATAGTTGGTTATTTTTGAAAAATGTGGTCATATCCACCCTGTGAAATCATACAAGAAATGAGTGACACTTTTCACTTTTTTGCTCTGTATTCTGCAGATGGACGGAAATGTAAGCAGCACTCGTGCAAATGCAGAATTACGCACAACTCCACCACAATCTATGAAACTGCTTCTCCAAAACTGAGTACTGAATTTGTTAGCAGTATGTGCAACATCATTACTTAATCTAATGAAATACTGCTACACAAATATCCCTAGTATGTTTTTTAATTTTATTTTTTTCTCCTTCGCTGTATAATAATGATGCGGAAATGCATCCAATCGCCTGGTGCCTTTTCTGTATTACTTTAATGCTATTAGCCAGTTCATGCCACTGTTATGTTTATAAACTCGTTCAATGAAAAAAATGTGAGCAGCAACGTGGACAGTGTGTTTAAACCATGCAGCAGTCTATGAGAGTTAACCATTGTATCTTCTCCTGTGGCAAGTCAGCCCATAGCTGTAGTAACTGGCCCTCAAGATCCAGCAAATTGGTACTGGGTCTGAGTTGATGTCCAAGCTGATCCCACACATGTTCCATTGGGGAAAGATCAGGGGACATGGCTGGCCATGGTAGGACCTCATCATGATGCAGGCAGTCCATAGACACACGTGCCATGTGTGGACAGGCATTGTCGTCCTGAAAGACTGTACCAGGGTGCTGTATCAGGAGGGGTGAGTCATGCGGATGCAGGATGTCAATGAAATAGCACTTTGCCATCAGGGTCCCCCGAATCACTATCAGAGATGACCTGAAGTCATACCCTGTGGCTCCCCACACTACATTGCCAGGAGTAACGCCGGTTGTCTTTCCACAACATTTGTAGGATTGGTCCTCTCCCCTCGGCACTGACATTCACCACAATGACCGATGGTCATCTGTGGTAATGCAGAACTGAGAGTCATAGCTGAACATGGTACAATGCCACTCATCAACAGCCCATGCCTCCCGGTTATGGCACCACTCCAAACGCGACCGTCTCTGTGCTGGTGTTAATGGCAACCTGTGTTTGGGAAGCTGAACTCGTAGTCCGGCTGATGCTAGTTGTCAAGATATGGTGGAAGATGACAAGGGGTGCTGTAGAGAGTCCAATACCTGTGTCTGGATGTCAGGCAGATGTCATGGGGTTATGTCTGTATATATGCTTGGTGAACAATACAATGATCCTCCATTGGTGTTTGTTCCAGTCCAGATGATATCCCTGGAGTGTATGCGTTGCTGTTCTGACAGCACTGGAGGAAATCAGATCATGTGCTGGGAAGTCTGCATCATTTGCCAATGTTCTCCATGAAAGTTTTGTTAAAGGCAAAACAGTTCTTGGACTGTTGCTGAACCTCATGCTCATCAAACAGTTCTTCAATATCCACAAAACTGCAAATGTACAAGTTTTGATCAGGAGAACTTCCACAGGATCCAAGCTTTGGAAAATGTTACCTCCAAATCATACACACAAAACAGTCTTGGATGTGCTCAAAATATTCTGAGAAATGGTGCCAGAAGTCAGATGCCTTTTCAAGCAAGTTGAAACCTTACTGAGGATTGTATTTGTTGCACCTGCATCATCTGCAGAGGCAGAAAGAAGTTTCTGTTCTTTTTAAAGACTGAAAAACTGGCTTTGAACAACAGTGCATGGAAAGGTTAAACAATGTGGCCATTTATGTTTATAAGGAGCAGAAGGACAAAATGTACGAACTGAACAAAATCCGCCAGTTATTGTAAAATGGAATATCCCTACAGTCTGGTTTTGTCTTGATATCTCCAAAGGAGATATATTTTCATGTCTGGGGAAACACCATTGCCTACTTGTACAGGTGGGTGTTATTTCTGCAAGGCTTTATGCCTGCCGTACCAACACTGGTGCCCGCTTTGTTAATTGCAAGGTCATCAACCTGAGACCACCACTTACAGATGTTTTGCCCCTTACCCCAGGAACATCTTCTGGTGGAGGAGCAGTGACCAGGGATGTCTCCCTGACACCCCATGCACCTAATCTGTTTTAGTAGTTACTCGGTCCCCATATCATTTCCCTTCCTCTAGGCTAAATCCTAAAGCTCTTGCTGGATTGCCTCAGGTCCTTGTGCAGACATGTCATTGAGTCATCTTCAAAGCCTCTAGCTCCCCACTGGGTAGAGCCTCACATTCCATCTCCCTCTCTCCTGCACTCTGGAACCAGGTCTACAGATTTTGCCTTCTTTACCTCATGGGCTGCCTCTGCCCACTCATCCCATGGCACTGTCAGCTCAACCAACAGAGCTGCGGTCCACAGCACAATGTGTGGCTGAAATCTGGAGCTACAGATCTCCCCTGGGAAAAGGAGGTGCTTACCAAGGTCCACCTCCATTCTCCATTGCAATATTGATGTCAGGAGCTTATGGGGCTGGTCTCCTGTAGATGTTGACTGAAGGCTCCCCCTGCCTGAGAGAGTGGCACCCATTCTGGTTTTGGCTGATGAGGTGGCTTCACACTGGTTCACAGGCCACATTCTCTTGGGTACAGAGCAAAGTGATAACACTACACCTTACTTTCCAGGTAGCTGACTTGAGTCAATCTTTGTCAGGCCTACTGAAGCCTGCTGAGGGACGGTTTTCCCCATCTTCTTGTTTGAGAGACTGGACGTATATTGCCTTTCTGACAAATCAAACACATTATACAACTGAGATTTCAAATTCTATGGATTATATTTAAAAGAACAGTACAAAGTGAGAGCCAATTGCTGTGTCCCTAACATCGGTAGCGAAAACATTGAAATTATTAACAGCGTTTAAATTAGAATCAGAGAAAGGTGTGTGTGTATGGGGGGTTTGTCAGGTACAGAGTGGTGGGGGTGTCTCGAATGAGCATCTCTATGCCTCAGTTTATTAGTTATCATGTATTTCACATTATTAAATATGCAGTAAGTTAATTTGCATTATGTTGTTTCACCTATATGAAGCAATACAAGATCAACTAAAAATATCAAGCTATTCACATATTGTTCCTTACAGATCTCTTGCCTCTAGTAGAGCTAGTAAATTATGTCTTGGTAGCAGAACAGTAAGCGAAATAAGAGAAAAAGGACAGAAATCAAGGCGTCATATAGGAATTTCACATCCACTCGAGAAATGAATGTCTGGTCAGTGCAACTAATGAAAATTAAAAATAAAGCTGATAAACATGATTTTAGCGCAAAACTGACATTTGATTAAATCGTTCATTAGAGTATTTCATAACATGGTATTACACTGAGAAAAAAAAGAGTTAACATTCTCTTAGTAATAGCACAAAATGTTATGATGAAACATTCTTGGAGCCTTCGCTTTAGCATACACAGTGCCCTCTACAGGATTCTGTCGAAACAACATCTATTTAGGTGACGTGGATCCTGCGAATAAGAAACTGCCGATAAGTAACTAAATTCAGCTTCGTGAATTTTTCTGCATTACATTTTCCTAATGGTTTATCCAGTGCTATTTGACAGTATCTTTAATTTGTTGCTCAATAGCGGCATAACACGATAAAGGGGTTAGATAGTTGTATAACCAGGTACGGCTTGATCCGTTTTCATCCTTTTCATCCTCTCTGCTCAAGGACTATGAAGTCGTTTTGACATTATTTTGCAACGCGGCGAACTTAGCCTGCGTCCTCATCTCGTAAATGACTTGTTGATAAAGGGCGCAGCCATCTTGAAATCTGGGGTCGGGGTTGCGCAGATTCCTCCGACTTCAGGAGTCGGAATTCCGTCTTCAGGGGGCGTTCAGTTTCCGACTAGTAGGAACTCGGGATTTCCGAATACACTGTTCAAATGCATTGCGTCATTTTCAAACTTTGCGCGTTCGAGCTCCAATGTGGGTAAAATCGGAACGGGGCCCCCTGCTGGTTTGGGGACTCTTTGCAGCCGCATATGTTGTTTCTGCCTGACAGACAGTATTGACAAATTCAAATAATTACATTTTATTTAATAAGTGAAGTTTATTTAAGGTCAGTGTGTGCATGTGGGGTGAATATAAACATCCTGAAACACTTCAGCACACACCAGCTTTTGCTTTAACCCATTTTGCTGTGATTATATTATTTTCCTGTTTACCGACTCTTCGAAATTTGATTTTTCATTGTCTAATTGATTACGACTGTTGTTCTCGTACCGTTGACTTTGGATTACTGAATTAGACTACGATTGTCACTCTTACGTTCTTTGGTCGCTCGGTTGTAGGGGCTGACTGGCACTTTTTAATTTTTTATGTTATTAATGTGTGTTATCTAGAGAGGGAGGTGAGTTCTTGGTCTGTTTTTGTAATGTCAGTTATACATCTGTTTCCCTTCCTCAGTTAGTTGTGGGTGGTCTGTATGTTGTTTTGATACAGTGGGGCAATTGTGCAATATATGTGGTGCGTGGATACTATAATTCTTACATTTTCCGAAAGAAAAAAAAGCCATCTCATCCCCAGGTAAACAACGCACACGGTCCTGACCGTCCACATGATTTGACAGAAAACGTGACTCATCAGACCAGGCCACCTTCTTCCATTTCTTCACAGTCTAGTTCTGATACACATGTGTCCATTATAGGCACTTTTTGGCAGTGGACAGGCATCACCATAGGTATGCTGACCAGTCTGTGTGTTCTGACACCTTTCTATCATAGCTAACATTAACTTTTTCTGCAATTTGTGTTACAGTAGCCCTCCTCTGGGATCACACCAGATCGGATAGCCATCACATCACATGTGCAACAATGAGCCTTGGGCGCCCATAATCCCATTGCCAGTTCACCGGTTGGCTGCCTTGGACCACTTTGGTAGGTGCTGAGTTTACTGACCACTGTGTACCAGGAACACCCCAGAAGACCTGCCATTTGGTGATGCTCTGGCAGAGTTGTAGTTCTCTATTCATCATTCGATACGACACAATAGTGAAATTTGCTCAGATCCTTACATTTGCTAATTTTTCCTGCTTCCCACACATCAACTTCAAGAACTGACTGTTCACTTTCCTAATATATAATGCCACCCATGACTGATGCTATTGAAATGAGATAATCAATGTTCATATATATATATATATATATAGCCCTTGAAAAAATTAAGAGACCACAGGACAATTTTTTGTTTCACTCATTTCTCAATTTATGGTTATGCATCTGTGTAAAATATATATATTTTGCTAATTGCAGCCTGGTTCTTCTCAGTCTCTCTTTAATAAAGGGCTTCTTCCTTGCTTTATGGGACTTCAGTCCTGCTTTTAGGAGCCTGATACTAACTGTACTAGCTGTGCACTTCACACCACTTAATGTTTTCCATTTCTTATGAAAGTCATGTCATCCTCAGATTCATGACGCACTGCTGGATAAGTTGATAGTCATCTCTGGCATTAGAAAGTCACTTCTACCCATTACCTGGCTGGTTTCTGGTCATTCCCAGTGTGTCCTGCTTCACATTGTTCTTATGCAGGCTACTGCTGTCTTAGAAACGTTGAACCTGTAAACAACCTGCTGCTCAGTGTAGTCTTCTGCCAGCAGAACCAGGATTAAGCCAAGATTTTAAAATGCATTTTGTTATTGTGCTGTGGTCTATTAATTTTTTCCAGAGCTGTAAATGTTTTATTTACATATTCACTTTACCTGTAAGTGGTATTAATGTTATGATTGAACTGTGTGTGTATACAGATCCAGTTGAAAGCTAAGCTTGGGGTCCGAGTGCACAGCGACCCTGGAAAGTACCGCAGTCTATAGGAAATATTATTGGAATAATATGGAAAAAAATATTACAAGCCTTCATACACACTTGCCCCACGTTTCTAAAAAGAGTGACAGGATTAAATTGTCCCACGATAAATTTTTGTGAGTTCCCAGCAACACATGTCACTGACCAGCTATCGGACTGCTATGCAAGATGGCAGCTACAGGCTTTATTTTCACTCTCGGCTGCCCTCTGTTGACAGTTCCACTTGTGCTTTCATTGCAGTCACAATTTTGAATCTGATGAACTGCATATTTTTAGTTGTAGAATTTTCTTCATTTAATGTTTTTGCGATGTGATAAGATGCACCAAAGATCAAATAGGGTAAATAGTGTAAATAATAACAAATAAATGCATCCTGTTCACAAGGAGAAGGTTTTAAGCATCTCACCCTTCTCTTTACACAATTGCTTCAGTTATGGTGCAATTTGTCTTAAAATTTGATCAGTTCCAGATCTTGAACATTAAAACATGTCTCTGTTGAACAAGTCTATTAACTACTCTTTGAATTATTGTGCCAATGAGATGTCTGAGATACCCATTGCTTCACTTTTAGATCACTTTCTATTTCTTACCCATTGCATCCCTTTTTAAATTCGCTTTAGTTTCACTTTCTGCTCCAAAAATAACAATAATAAATAAGTCAATTCAAAATAAATGTTTTCCTGAGGTTGCTCATTATCATTATTTTTTTAAATCATTGTGTTGTTTTTAATTAGTCAATGGCAACATGATGTCCATTTAATTGGTTTGTGAACAACACAGCTGTTATGATATTAACAAGAAACCATAATGCATGGTCATTCCATGAAAACTGTTTCCTCTGTAAGATGTGAAAACATTTATGTGTACCTTGTTATTTTTCTATGTTTGTGAGACTTGCAGTTTTATGATAATACCATTTTTTAGTTGACTGCTAAATCAATTGACTTTAGTATTTTGGGTACTGCAGAGTGGATGTAATTTAATGGATGAATGCCCATACTGCTCATTACTAGACTTAATATCCCAAAGAGATGAAAACAGAGCGGCAGTTTAAAAAATGTATACAAGTGGCACAACTTCTTGGTTTCCTGGTGGATTTTCTTAACAAATAACATGTTTTCAGGGGCGTAAACCCGACACTGTGTGTTTCTGCTTTGACAATACTTTTGTACTTATATCATATTATACATTATATTACAGTTTTATGAAAATCTGTATATTACAAATAAGTAACATCATTTTTCATCATCATTGTACCACTAGCAGAAACCTTTACTGCTGACATAAAACATAGGCTTGCAAAGCTATTCAGGTTTTTTCCACACATCTACATAGTCCTTCATTAAATAGGCTACAGACTAAAGGTCAACATCCATGTACTCTCATCACTTGGCAATTCACTGTCTGATTCTAGTACCACAAAAAATAAAACAAAAAATACATTCGTAAGTGATGTCTGCATATTGTTATTCTTCCATATGAATAATGCAACATGCAAGTTAGAAGTTTGTCTGCAATTGCCTAATTTTGCCTCCTAGTCTAGCCTAAAAATCACCGTTGGTTGTAAACATGATTTACAAGTAGCCTACGTGCTTCAGCCCGTTTTTACCCAGTGATAACTTCTAACGCTTATGTTGTCATATTAGCAATATAAAAATTTATTAATTATATCTACTTTACAGTCACGCAGCTGAGTATATATATGCACACTTTGCCGGGGATTTAAAGCGAGCAGAGACGATGCCGATATGTGCGAGCACTTCGGCGGCGGCGGCGGCGCGCTCGAGCCAGTGCGCGCGGAAGGCCTCGCTCTGGCCCTCGAGATGACAGCGCGAGGGAGTGCCCGTTAGTTATAGGAAGCCGCGCGTGCTCTCGCGAGCTCGTTGTTTCCTACTCAGCGGTGTAAGATGGCGGAGGCGAATTAAGCCGCAGCCCAGGTAAGACCCTGCAATTGTGTTTTCCTCGCATGGCTTCGGCTCCACGTCGTGTGGGAGGTTGTTCGAAAGCACGCGGCGTCCTCGGACACTTAATCGAAAAGGTCCGCGCCGTAACCGGGGAAACGGAACCAGGAATTCTGTTTTATTTCGCCGTCCAGGGTCGGCCAGCCTGCTATGTGAACCGCCATTTTTAATTTGCAGTTCTACTATAAATAGTTTAGAGATAGTGTCGCATAAAGAGTCGTGGAAAGTGAATTTCACTCCATTTACACACGGACTGCGTCAGTGAAGATGGCCAGTTATGTGCAAGTGATTACTGGAGATTAAGTAAGGCAAGTCATATGAAGAATACAGGAATAGCCAAGAAGGCGACATCCAGGCTTTTCTTCGGGTACAGCAAAAATGATGACAGATCCCATTCACAGAATGCATGAGGAGTGAATATTGTCTCAGGCCGTGTGTGTCTGACCTAACCCCCTCCCCCCACAGCACCACGATGTGACTCAGATAACTGATTATTAATCTCATCGTAAAATTGAAACCATGAAGGCCCGGCGGATTGTCACAAGGCGAGCATTGCAACCAAGTCGAATTCTGAAATGTCCATATGTCCGCGATGGATCCGTTAAGCGGCATAATCGCGGACACTTGTGATTTTCTTAGACTACGGCGATGACTTTTGCACGGACTTCCCTCCGCTGTATGCATAATAAAATGTGAGCGCTGCGATAATTTGCTGGTGCTGTACCGTCGGCGTTGCTGCTTGGCCGCGGCTCTATGTTTGCCGCAGTAGTGCGAAGCGCTTATATAGGAATGGAAAAAAATGTGGATGGTTTCGTTTGTCATTTAACATTTTTACCGCACCTTATATGACTGGGTTAATAAGGTGTAACATCAGCCATTTTTAATGTATGTTACCGCTCGGCATGTTTGAAAATGGACCCTTAGACAATTTACAAATAGTAAATTTCACGTCACTCATGTAGTGGGGTATTTGGTAGCTGTATACCAATTTTAATAGTTTTTAATATTTGTTATTTAATATTCCGGTAGACAAAGATGGCAAATAACTTTTACACACGGACCCCAAATCACAATTTGGTATTTTTTTTTGACCATTCAAGGTTTCTGCTGCTGCTGTGGATCTTCTCATATCTATATGAGACTTGACCTGAAGTATCAACTATAGTTTCTGGCTGAAATGCAGGCCGTTCATGCTCATTTTCTTTACACATTAATTTATTTCTAATAACGTTTCTAGTCATTTTATAGCAGTTTAACTGAACTGTAAGACTGATAACTAATGTATTACTTCATTTAAAGTTATCTTCATTGTGCCATTAACTTTTTAAAGTCCCATGATGGTCTTGAAATGTACTATACTGGGATTTTTCTGGGGTGATGTTTTCTGGGGGTGGTGTATGGATCAGCAGACTAAGCCTCTGTGCCTGTGATCAGAAGGTTGCTAGTTCGAGTATGGCCTCAGCAAAATGGTCATGTGTCAGTGGGCTCTTAACCCCTGGTTTCCTGGCGGCCGCAAGGTAGCTGCCCTCTTACTCTATAAACCTATCGTAAGGTGAAAATGTAATGCAGTACACCTAACCTAACAAACATCATAAACATGTTTGGAACAC
>JAODKM010000037.1:2993535-3007202 GCA_026780845.1 Petrocephalus sullivani | reverse complement strand
GGCCTCAGCAAAATGGTCATGTGTCAGTGGGCTCTTAACCCCTGGTTTCCTGGCGGCCGCAAGGTAGCTGCCCTCTTGCTCCGACCCTCAAGCCTGTTTGGAGGGTGAGATGGGGCAAAGTGAAAGAGAAAATTTTCCCTTGGAGATTAATATAGTATTACTATTCTGTTCAGTTCCATTTTCATGCAGGTTCCTCTACAGCTGCTTCCTGAGTTATGATGGAGTTATGTTTCTATAAACCTATCGTAAGGTGAAAATGTAATGCAGTACACCTAACCTAACAAACATCATAAACATGTTTGGAACACTTACATTAGCCTGCAGCTGGGCAGCAACATCAACACAAAACCTATTTTATAATAGTGTTTCAAATAAAGTGAATATTTAATTTATTGAATAAATATATGTTGGAAATATCATTCTTAAAATCAAAATATCGTAAGATAGAGCATCTGTATATGTAATTCCAAGGTGAAATTACATGATATATAAATAAATGTATAAGTATGTTTGAAAAGTCTTATTCTTGATCTCTTCCTGTCACTCAACAGATAGAGCTTTGGTGTCATGGTGAAGCATCACTAGGTATTTGTGTATTTTATGCTGTTGAAGCAAGCATCTGGTAAAATTTAGGGTTTGTCTTGCATGTTTTAACAGCAAATGTTAGGATTGAAATTTATCAGGAATGAGTTGTGGAAATCTTTGGTGGGTTAGACCTTGACTAACTTTTGTATCACCCCATTATTGCTGAGGCAAACTCCATTGTCTCAGTTTCATTCAGATTTCATTTTTTATCTTTAACAATTATTTTAAAATTCTTTACCAAATACGACAGCATTTGCATCCAGCTCAAGTCCTATGTCCTAATGTAAGCACCAATTTCAGAAGACTCATAAGACAATGATATCTTTGAGATTATCATTACCCCACTAGGACCGTATTTTTGTAGGATTTAAGTGTTACAGCAGTCTATGTATCTGCGGTGTGATGATGTTTAGGGAGAGTGAAGATGCACTGCGTTCCATTTCAGGAAGTTTCTTTATCAGATGCCTCAAATATTTCAGGTCATTTGGTGCAAAAATATGCTGAGTCCTGCAAAGTGTGAGCAGAGATGTGAATCATTGAGTTGGTGTTCTGTAACTCTTGCTGTTTTGTTGCATCATGAAAGTACTGGTGAAGTAATTTGGTGTGATTCCAGGGTGCAATCAATGACCGGATGTATAATTTCTAATGTTTCAACTGGATTCTCGTTTAGAGATTGGAGTTTAGAACCCATAAGGGAAAAAGAAGACTGCTGCCGATATGAGCAGGTAGACCACCATTACTAATTTACACCATTGAATTCCAGGCACTTTCCATGGTGCCCAGAACTGCATTATGATTTAATTACCGTAACTGTGCTGGACCCTATGCCAGGAGATAGCTGGCAGGTTGACCATCAGAAACTCTCATAATGTTTAGCATTAAATTTATGAAATCCATTATAGCAAGAGGTTGTATGTGCAGTATATTGAATGATCTGTCTTTGCATGAGTTTTTGCTGCTTCAGAAGATGTCATTAGAAGCCTGAGTGCAGTGTTAAAAGATATCCCCTATATATTTTCATTGTGCAAGCTTCCATGGTGCATGCTACCTATGGACATATGAGTAAGTGGTATGAGAATTACCATTACTGTTTTTAAGATATTAACAGGAAGATCAACTGATATTGGTATGTTTAAATAACTAGATATTTGACTTATTTTTTTTCCTTTTTTTTATGAACTTATGCACTGAAGTATTCTGTTATGTTGTACAAAAAAGTAGGATATGTGTATATATTGCCATATTACTTGTCTCGTTCATAATAAATTTGTCATTATGGGGGTATTAAAATACTTTAACAAATTCTGTCTAGCAAGCTGTCTGCTAAAAACAGAATATTGAACTGTAAAGTGGCACATTATTGATTCACAAGATTTTAGTAAATGGTTGGCATTTTATTCTGTTTTATGGTGTTGGGTGTTTATGTTGGCTTTATGAATCTGTTAGCTTATAAGAAAGTTGACTCATAAATGTGTCATGTAACTATTCATATACATTTTCAATATTTGACCTTCAAGGTGGTTTTAAAGTTTGAACAGCGAAGCTGACAGTTGACCACCTGCATTAATTAGCATTGTAGCTCCTTTGTAATTCCTAAAGTTGGTCTATTCTAAACCATATTTGACCAAACTCCTCTTAAAGAATTATACTGGACAACTGCAGAAATGTCATTTATGCAGTTTGGAATGTGAAAAGGGTCCTATTAAAAACATTTCTAGTGTATTAAAACTGCATTATCAGATACAGTTTGTACAGTATTTAACCAAATTGCGTAATCTCCGCCTGCAGGTTTGAGTTAAAAAAGTTTTCCTGATCTGTGTTTCTAAGGTTTTTAATATATTTTTGTTACCTTTAAAATTTGGTTATAATTCAAATATTTTGTTACAAGACGTAGTCTATCAGTGGAAAGGAGTGTTTCTTCATTTCAGGATCAAGAGGGGTTGTTGACTTGAGTTTCTATGGGGTTTTTCCATCACAGCAAGTACCATACTTTCGGTACTTCAGTACTTTCGGTACTTCCTTTGTGTTGGTTTTCCACTGGTGGATACCGACGCCAAATGACATCATCAGTAACCGCTCATGAGTGACAACGTCACACCGCGCAGCGCTATGTTTCTTTCGCCAAAATGGTTTTCCGCTGCTGTAAAAACTGGTACCAGCGCTGAATATAAGGAGACGGGGCATTTCGTACTGAATTCGAACAGTGGCTCTAGTATGCAGCTGAACGATGATGGATATTAAATCTAAACATCGCATGTTATGCACATGCAGGTCTTACATCGCTATTGACCTACATTAAGATCAGACTTTTTCTTACTTTCGGTTTTATATGGACATTTTTACGGACGGTGCAGGGGGTTAATGTCTTGCTAAAACATTTTTACTTTGGCATAGGGAAAAAGCTTAGCTAGCTTTGCAATTTTAATGATTATTCCTTGCATATATTATATTTATATCTGATACATGTTTTTAAAATCAGTTTAAAGTTTACCTTGCTCCTTTTGCTTGGGCGCTGCATGCGTTCTCCGAGACAATCATCATTCTCACCCTTGCTATTTAAATCACTCCTAGGCAGGTTTGTGAGAAATGTAACATTTTTTTATTTTACGTTAACTAACTGGTTTGGCACTTTCGGTACTTGAATTTTTTGTACTGGTACTCGACCGGAAGTCAGTGGAAAAGTGAAAGTACCGTACCGAAAGTACCAAACTTCGTGTGGTGGAAAAGTGTCCTATGAAGCTCACTTCATTATAATAAGTTAGATGGGCAGTTTGGTGAATATAGGATGCAGTGATATTGTTATGATAGATGTCCTTTTTGTCCTTCCCATGCATAGACATTTTCTCATAATTGATCATGTATATGTGTATAATGCATACATTTGAAATCTGTAAAACAAATGTTTACATTTTTCAGTTTTTTTTGTATAGCAAATTTTCACAATATTACAAGATCTCAAGGCGCTTTACATTCTCTGCCTAAACCCCCCAGTGAGCAAGTCTGAGGCGACAGTGGCAAGGGAAAAACTCCCTAGAAGGAAGAAACCTTGGGAACAATGAGCCTCAAAGGGGGAGCCCATCCTTCAGGGGCTGGCAATGATTTTCAATGATTATATGGCAGTTTTTTTAAGTAACTATATGAATATGTTGTCTTGGGATTCCAGTTAACTTTCAGAGTAAAGCTGTCACGATTACTCAATTAAAATTTACTGCCTTAATTGCTCTGCAATATGACAGAAGGAAGACTGCGCATAGTGGATGAGGGTACAAATAGAGTAAGACTCAGTTGTGTGGAAGCACTTCGCATTAAAAGTGAATGAAAATGCGGTCTGTCAAAATTGCAATTGCAAATCTGATATTACAGCCGCACAATTGCAATACATCTTAAGACACTGAAGTTTGACGGTCCCAATAATCCAAGGTTAGCTGTTGATATGTGCCATTTAGCCTCCCAGAAAAACCTGGCCTGTCTTTGTAATCACTTTCACTTAAATGATTTATCTTAATTTACTTTCTATAATTGCTGTGTCTCAGAATAATTGCTGCTAAATCGAAGGTTAACCTCGTCGCTTAGCCACACCATCTTGCATAATACAGAACATTAGGGCTGGGCAATCAAGATTGATTTTAATAGAAAATTATCGGAAGACCTCTACGATCTACTTTTCATGTAAATCATAGAGATTGTGATCTGTTATGTCCTCCCACAAATGTTTCCAAACTTCACATAAAACGTGCCAGAAATAACATGGATCCATGCTATGTTCACAAGCCAACAGAATGACTTTGTACTAGGTGGCTGTGCTGATTGGTTAAGTTATATCACGTCTCTATCTGAGTTCATGCATGACGTATTTGAAAAACAATTCCATGTGAGCGATCGGCATGGCAGATGTGGAACTTATGCCAAGAAAGGACTCAACTTGCTACTGTTAAACTTTAACTTTAAAGACCATTTTGAAAACAATATTGCAAACAGTACTAAGTGCTTAGGCTTGTTCAAGTCTATTCTTGACAGTGGATTTCCAAGTTGGGAAGAGAGATTCAGATCTTGAATCGCGATAGTGTGTTAAAAAGATTGATATGATTTTTTGGGGGAGATCACCCACCCCTGTGGTACATAACCATATTTATTAGTTCTGTGAAGGTATTGTGTGTTTTGAGTAGGGCTCAATGATAACTGGAGGGAAAAAAGTTCATATTGTTTTTTCAAGTGTTTTTGATTTAGGAGAAGTTTTATTTGTCTATAGTTCATCTACCAATAGTCTGTCAAAGAAGTGGTGGTGTTTGTGCTATCAGACACAAAGCAGGGCCAACAAATCACTTGCTTTGCTCAGTTTTGTCCCTGGAATCCAAAACATTTCTATACACTGAAAGGGTGCTTTTCCACCATGCCAAGTACCATACTTTTGGTACTTTCACATTGACTGGTTGAGTTCCAGTACCAAAAGCCAAACCAATTGGGGTACTTCTTTGGTACTTCAAAAACCAATGATAAACGAAATAAAAATAAATTAATTGCAATCTGGTCAGAAGAACATACTACAAGATCTAGATGGCATAGCAAGAAATTTAAAAAAGTGTGTAATTTAAAATACCAGGGCAGCACAGTATTAGAAAATTTCCAAATGTAGTGATGTGATTTTGTTGTAATAAATACTGGGGTATTTATAATGCAAAAATTAGTTAACAAATTTCTCACAAACCTGTCTAGGAGTGATTTTAAATGGCAAGGATGAGAATGCAGTGCTCATGCAAAAGTAGTGGAAGTAAAATTTTTTAAAACCATATATGGAATAATCTATAAAAGGAATAATCATTAAAATTGCAAAGTTAGCTAATTTTTTTTTTTTTTCTTCTTCTCCCTATGCCAGAGTTAAAATATTTTAGTGAAACTTCCTTAATGTCTGTAATGTGCATAACATGCGTATACTACAGCTGTTTTTTAATTCAGTACAAAATACCCGCCTCACGTTTTGTTTTATTTGGTTTTATTATTATTTGCTATTATTCATGTACCAGTCTTTACTGCAGTGTAAAACTGACAGCTTGTAGTGCTGTACTTTTGGTATTTTAAGTACGAAAAGTATGGTACCTGGTACGGTGGAAAAGCACTCAAATACAAATCTTTTTACTGCAGTTTTTTTCCCTCCTCCTCTCATTTTTTTAATGCCTATGAGAGTCAGAAAGCAAGCTTGAGAATGATTGATTGTCTCAGAGAATGCATGCAAACCACATGCAAATGCAGTGATGGTAAACTTTACACTTGAAAAAATGTTTAATGTTGAAAAGGGACCTTCATTAAAATTTCTAAGCTTGCTAAGTTTTGTTTCCCATGACAGTAAAACTCTTACTGCAACTTATCAATGCTCTCAGCCCATCTGCGTATCATGGTCCTTGCAAAATGAAAATTTTATGTTCATAATATGCAATGTCAATATTGCATAATGTGCAAGTCCATTATTGAGGCACAGTGGAGAGCAGCACTAACGTTTTGTGTGCGCATGAGTTTATGCCGGATTCTCTGGTTTCTTCCTAGTCTAACGAAATGAAACTGGAATGAATTGGAGTGCCTAAATAGACCATATGTATAAGTGGGTGAGTGAGCGTGCATCCCACAATGGGTTAGTTCCTGTCCCATCCCAACTGCAATATGTAATATATCTTCATTTGATTGAGTAATCTTCAAATTAATTGGTATGTTGATCTATTACTATAATCGATAGTGACAGCCCTAATCCAGAGAAATCTGTGCTTGATTAAATCAGTTGAAATCCAGAATTTTTTTAAGCCATGAAGTGGTGTGATTGCAAAGAAGATCACCATTCTCATAGTGTTGACTAGGGGACATATAAGGATGTGAGGAACGCTATATTAGACTAGCTTTGTTTTGTATTGATTGGTGTTTTCATTAGATTTGGCTGTATAATATATATACAGAGAGAGAGCAGACTGGAATGTGTAAAAACTGTTACCTGGGACTATGAGGCCAAGATTCCAGACTCTCTGACCTGCAGGACTGATGCAAAACTAAGTCAGGGGAGGAAACCAGATAAGAAAAATGCTCTTATGTAATTGGGACCTGATTTATGAACCTGTGATTCATCAAGACATTTTAAGTCCGTTATCCTTTGTATTAGATTGGCTGCACTAGAGTTTGTATGGCAGTGTTCTCATCAAATGCTGATCAGTACATGTAGTTTCTAGGTTTGTCATATATTGTAACAGGCAAGTGGTAATTGAATATTTAAATATAAGTGAGTATAATGAGTTTAAATCGGTTTGTATTAACTACAGACACAAAAATCATTTTTGAGGAAAAAAAACATTGACTGGAATACCAAAAACTTAAACTGGAAACACACTGTTTGATATATATAATGACAAATAACATGTTTGCAATGCATATAGATGTACGCAGACGTACTAAAGCGCCTCAACTAAACAAGCATTACACACACACGGACACACAGACGGCAAAGCGACACATTCAGTGACATGATAGGCCCTTGCGGATGATTCAGCGGATGCACAGCGCGCTCCTTTCCAGTGCTTCCCCAGTTTCTTTAACGTAAGAGTGAAGTTAATGGCTGAACACTAATCAGCTTTTGTTCCTGGCGAATTGTAAGCGCCGTGTGTATGTGGTCGGTCAGTCTGGCTGTGCCTGTGTGTCCGTGTTTATGTGCTGATGTAGGGGAGGAGTGTCGGACAGCAGGCCCAAATCCAAGCCGGGCGCTAGAGTAGCGCTTCTAATGCCGAGAGCTCCGGACGCGGGGTACTTGGCTGGTGCGGCCCGGGTCCGCGCCCGCCTATTCTGCCACAGGTTAAGATCGCCGCAGGCCAGAGTGAGTAATTGGCTACAGGTTATGGGGGTAAATGCCGGCGGGATGGGAAATAGGCGCTGCGGAGCGCCCAGTGATTTTGACGACCGTCGCGTTTAATAGCCGCAGCGGGGTTATAAGTAGCTAGCTAGTGGCTAGGAGTCGGCTGGTGCCGATGTGACCAGCCTCCCGTCAGGAAGCCCGATTACCGTCCGCGTACTTATTTACTCGCAGTCGGATGGTTTTGCAACTTTTTCTTCGGCGGTACGTGTCTCCCGGCGCCGGGCTCCGGCTATTCGGCGTAGTGCGGAGAGCGAAATGTGGCGGCTCGTCGGCTAGCGCCCAGCTAGCCTAGCATGCCATGGCCATTACAAGTGCGCTTTCCCAGTGCTTTCTGCTTTGGTGCTTTAAATACGCTTCTTCTCCTGGGAAGCCAGCTGGTTTCCCATCTACTATGAGTCGGGCGCCGGCGTGGGCCGCTGCTAACCTTCGCACTTAACGCTTTCTACCGCATTGTTGCATACGTGTTTAGATTGCGACGTTTAGGCTAAACTTGTATTTCGTGACGTTTCCTTTGTGTGTGTGTGTGTGTGTGTGTGTGTGTGTGTGCGTTTGTGTGCTTCTTTTATAAACTTCATCTATATTGCTATTGAAACAATGACAGCCATAACACCCCATCAGTATATAGTGAAATCATGTGTTGGGGTGTGAACTGGTTTTTTAAAATGTTTGTTGCATAGCCATGGGTATTTATCAGGTGACAGTCCATCACATGTCTGTGGTTTACCAAGACCTGTCAGGTATCTCAGGTGGCCGTTCCAGCACTGTAAAGCTGGAGACAAGCCATGTGAGAATGTGGGAGGCAGTGGTAAAATCTGCTGTGTTAGAGGCCTGTATTGATCTGAAAGGACTAGTTCTGCCATCCCCCAATATTTTATCCCTCCCTCCTGCCTGTGAGACCTCAGAGTAGACTGCAGTTTAATTTCATTATGTAGCCCAGCAACTGCCAGTATCTAAAGGGCTGTGTGACATGGTACTTTTTTGTCTTTCAGGCGTTGTGAGAGAAGACTGTGTGTCTGTGCTTGTTTGCATATGGGTGTACTTCAGATTACTCTCCTTTTTGGCTAGTAAAAAGGGAACCCAAGCTAGGTGTGTAGTAGCACATGGCCTTATGTAGTGTTGGATTTTAAAGAACTGACAGATGCGACTGCACTGTCAGACACTGCAGCCCGGCTGTAAGCTTACCTTTTGGTTTTTTGCTCTGTTCATGTAACATTGGTACCGATCAGTCGTGCAACATTTCCTAACATTGTGACAATGTTTTTCTGACACATTACAAATGAACTTGTCTGGTGATGCATTTTGTTCACTCTTGTGGCTTTTTTACAGGATATTTCTTGGTGTTTTTAATATGCCTGTAGTAATAAAAAAAAATACACACAAACCCTCTCTGTAGAATGGCCTACATTGTATTGTAGTTTAGCCATCCACTTGTGGCAGAACAAGCGACGTCATGTGTCTCCGCACCTGTACTACAGGTCTGCATCTTAACTTCACTGGCTTGCCGGACATGCTTTGTGGAGCGGCACGGCTCACATGCTGTCCCCTCTGTGTTTTAGGTTTTGTGAATGAAGGCATGCTGGATTCATGTTGCCAAATTATTCACAGTAAGTGTTCTGGGAGTAGTGCCCTGAAGTCACTTCAGTCATCACGTTACAGGTCACACCGTGATAAGTATGTTTTGTCTCCCTCTAGGAGCAGGAAGTAGGAACTAGTTAAAATGAAAGTTGACAGAACCAAGTTAAAGAAGACCCCCACAGAGGCGGTGAGTCGCCCGTGTCCTCTTCTCAGGTTGTGGGGAAATGTTTATGTATCTCTCTGTCTTGTAATAAACTAAGCCAGCTTCTCTCTTGCCCCTTATACCAGCCTGCTGACTGCAGGACGCTTATAGAAAAGCTGAAGGGATGCAGCGACGAGCAGCTGCTGCTGGAGCTGCAGCACATAAAGACCTGGAACATTGGCAAGGTGAGGGAGCGGAGCAGAGGCCAGGCTGCAGCCACAGCAGTTTTGTTTTTGGGGAAGACTTTTGGAAGCATAGCACAAAGGCAGGGCTGTGATGGCAGGACGTTTTTAGGTGTCACAAATATGCTTTGGCAGCTTTTTGAAGTTTCAGTGTAGGAATTGAACTCTAAAAATGAGACCTTCACCTCTTCCTCAGTGTATATTTAAAATATGCAGAACCCACACATAAAATGATCATATTTGTAATCATTCATATTCAGAGGTTAAACTGTTCTTTATCTTGACTTAAGATCAGTTCTTTAAATGTTTTTGACAGGACTAGCCATTTTGAATCTGAAGAAACTAGCATTCTTAGATGAAATACTGTTAAAACTGGCAAGAGCTTCCATGATATATTCAGGAGGACTCTGTTTTCCATCTGGTCAATCTGAATATAATTATCTCACTTGCCTGTCTGACTTTCTCCAGTGGTCCTCTTGTGATACTTGCTTTTCTCATCCACTAGTGCGAGCTGTACCACTGGGTGGACTTATTGGACCGCTTTGATGGGATCCTGTGTGATGCCGGCCAGACTGTGGAGGGCATGTCCTGGCTACTCGTGTGCGACCGGCTGGACAATGGTCAGCTGAAGGCCTTGCTGCTGGCCGTCCTCAACTTCACAGCCTTGCTGATAGAGTACAGCTTCTCCAGGCACTTGTACAGCTCCATCGAGGTATGGGTCACATTCTCTCAGTTGCCTCTTCTTTTTCACCACAGGGACTTTAGGTGTTTCTTTACTCCTATAACCCATGTAATTAGGCTGTGAATGTGCCACTTAACGAGATATACAGTAAGTCCAAGTATTTAACACATTTCTCCTTTATCTCTTTGCAGCACCTAACAACCCTCCTAGCATCATCTGACATGCAGGTGGTCCTGGCCGTGCTGAACCTGCTGTATGTGTTCAGCAAGAGGTCTAATTACATCACAAGGCTGGGCTCTGACAAGAGGGCCCCTCTGCTGGCACGCCTGCAGCACCTGGCAGAGGTCTGTCTCTATACAGAGATTGGGGGGGGTCGGGTTTGGGAATGGCAGATATGTCAAATATAGACTGGGGGAGCAGTGGTTCTCAGATGTAGGCCAAATATAGATTGGTTCGGTTTGGGTTAGTCAAATATAGGTCACGTATTCAATGCTGGGATTTAGAGACTATGCGTCTCTAAACAGACTATGTGTCTAGGCTTAATCCTTGTCCAGGAAACCGGCCCTTCAAGTTTTTTGCCGCTACTTTGGTTTAACTAGACAAACTTTGGTTGGACTAGAGCTGTCACGATTACTCGATTAGGAAAAAAGCATTGATTTAAAATTTGCCTTTTTGATTACTTGGCAATATGGCGTTTGCCAGACGTAGCATGATGGACGAGTGTCCAAGAAAAAGAGAACCAAAACCTCTGTCATATGGGAGCACTTCAAATTAAATACGGGTGAAAATGCAGTCATCAGTTAAGACTGCAAAGCAGAACTTATAATTCCATGACAGTTGAACGGCGTTGCAACAGCACCTTAAATAAAAGCATCCAGGTGTAGTGGACTCTACTGAAAGCTATGTGCCATTTAGCCTCTTGGAATAACCTGGCCTATCTTTGTCATCACTGTAACTTAAATTATTTTATTTAGTGTAATTTTTTACTTTTGCCAGTTTAGCCTGCATCTCACAAATGCGGCTCATAATAAGCATATAATATTAAGGGTGCAACTCACACACAAAACTCACAGTTCAGAACGTATCACGGTTTTTCATTCACGGATCAGATCATTTTTCGGATCGGCAAAAAAGAAGAGAAATATAACCTTGCTTTCCATCTTTTACTTAACACTGAAAGCAATGAACCTTTTTACATGCCACGTTCACATGAAGACCCAGTTGGTGTGTGTGTGTCCAACTTATTTTTCTTCTGATGCCAATATAGTTTTCTCAGTCATGAGTTTTTTTCTTGATCAAAAAATAAAAATCTTGGGAAAACAAGATCTTAGTTATGCAAACCATTTTTTTTACTTTTAAGTTACTGGAGTAGTATCTTTTGAGGGAAGAAGGCAAGGTATCTGTATATGCTGTTTTCTTATGACATTAAGTCTTCAGCTTACCAAAAGCTTCCCAAATTTTTTTGAATGTTTTTGCTGTTTTTTTTGTTTAATCTGTATATATAACCTATATAATACAGAGGATTACTCGATTAATCTGCATATTACTTGATTATTAATATATTCAATAGTGACAGCCCTAGTTTTGATGTCCTGTGCTTTTTTTTTTTCTCAACCGGACCTTGGTTACTGGGTTATCTAGAACCAGCTGGGCTGAGTTGTCTTTTTAAAGAAAATAAGCTGAGCTCTCTGTACTTCCTAAGCATGTCTCATTGTTGCTGGTTTGTGTTCTGTTCTCTTTAGAGCTGGGGAGGCAAAGAGAATGGATTTGGTCTGGCCGAGTGCTGCAGGGACCTGCCCATGGTGGTGAGCTTTGTAAATGATTACTCTTGTAAATCCTAAGCCTAATAAATGTTCTATGGTTTTTATATAAACACTGCATCAAGCTTTCTAACAGTATTCCTTATACAGGTAACCAGGCATTCATGTGGTTTCTAAAATGTTTAATTTTTTAATGCATATTCTAAAGAATTATTACGACTTTCCTTTGCTGAACTTGGTCTCTCTTGTTGTGAGCAGAAATACCCTCCCAGTGCCACAACACTGCACTTTGAATTTTATGCCGAACCTGGGTCTGAGGTTAAAGCGGAAAAAAAGGTATGGAACTCGGGCCAGCTGACTGTCCAGAGGTAGAGCTCAGTGTTGTTTGAACTGAAAAAGATAAGGCAGGGAGAGCGATATTAAGCGGTTCTCTGGCACCTAATACCTGCCCCACTCTGTCGGTCAGCAGATAACTGATGTAAGTTTGCATGTATCAGGGGATAAAAGATGCCTAGATTGTAACTGAAAGGATGTTGTATGTGCAGTTGGACTATGCACCCATATTGTATTTTTCAACTTAAAATACTGTAGCCTAGTTTTATATATATGTCCTGTACATTTAGTACATGCTTTTAAAATGTGAAATGCTTGTATGTTCCTCTGCCCCTAACTGACTAAATGTGAGACCTGCTCATAGTGGTTGGTCTCTGTGCATAAGCATAAACTTTCTGGGTCAGTGAGTAGTTCACTGACTACTCACAAAATGAATAATGGTGAGTAGTTCACTGTGAGTAGTGAGTAGTTCACTGACTACTCACAAAATGAATAATGGTTACTGGATGACAGCATAATTGGTGATTAACAGGTTTTGAGCAGTATGATGTTTGATTATCAAATGGCAACATAATTTTCCCCTTCCTTCCACAGACGAGTAGTAATACACTACACTACATTCATATAGAACAGCTGGACAAGGTAACGTGAATGATGATGATGAGCTGTGAATGTGTAGTGTTTGTGTAGTGGGGAAAATCTCCGCCAAGAGGTGAATGCCTGAAAAACATATTATGAGGATATGTTTTGTTTTAGAACTTTTTTTTTTTTTTGAAGTTGAATTTCTATTGCATGGAATTAATGTTATCCTACAATGTAGAGTTTTGTGTGTGTGATATTCAGTTTGCTTTTGTTAGAACTTGAAAGTAGTGTGTTATCTTCCTAAAATTTAAATGTATGAAGTGGGTAACAAAGGGCTAAACCTGGCAGATCTCGGAGAGTCCGTCGGAGATTATGGAGTCTCTGACCGTCATGCACAGTATCCCCAAGGACAAGCAGACGCTGCTCTTTACTCACATCCGCCTGGCACACGGCTTCTCTAACCACAAAAAGAGACTGCAGGCTGTGCAGGCCCGTCTGCATGCCATCTCCATACTCGGTGAGTCTCTGCGCATCTGTTTGCCTAGCTGGGTCATGGCTGTGTGGTGGTCAGGCCCATGGTTTGAGTAGCCCTTGGTGCTGATCGGTCTTCTGTGTGAAACGTGAGGCTGTAGCTCATTCATAGAATAGGGTAGCTCATATGTGCACTGTATAGGAGTTTAAAAAAAGTGTCACTTTGTTATAATACACTCTATTGTGCTGTTTTTAATAGCAGTTTGTAATGTGTCTATGGTAGTTTATTCCAACGCGCTCCAGGAGTCTGCAAACAGCATCCTCTACAATGGGCTCATAGAGGAATTGGTGGATGTTCTGCAGATCACAGACAAACAGCTGGTGGTGAGATTATCCCTCAGTGTGGTGTGGT
>JAODKM010000037.1:2960879-2984227 GCA_026780845.1 Petrocephalus sullivani | reverse complement strand
GTTAGAACTGAATGGAGAGTCCCCACAAAGATATAATTGTGTGTGTGTGTGTGTGTGTGTGTATATATATGTGTGTGTGTGTATGTGTGTGTGTGTGTGTGTGTGTGTGTATATATGTATGTGTGTGTGTATATATATATATATATGTGTGTGTATATATGTATATGTATATATATGTATGTATATATGTATATGTATATGTATGTGTGTGTTACAGAAACATTTAGGTTTTAGCATAACTTACAAAAAAGCATAATTTGCGGACACTCTCTTATATATAGTGCCTTTCAAAAGTGCTTTACATGGGTGTGTTGTGATAATTACAAAATCATTGAGAGAATAATACAAAACAGGGAAAAGGAAAGGCAAAGAAATGTAGAAAGCCAAATGAAAATAGAGGAGAGGAACAATAAATACAACAACAAAAATAATGTGGTGCCTGCACCCCTTTGTCAGCCTGCCTCCAGGCTGTGAGTTTGGCCAGGCTGACATGCAGAAGCTGGTGCCAAAGGAGGAGAGACCTGCGGGAAGCAGTGCCACCAACAGTACTACCCCTGTGTCCACCGCTGGAGTCCGGAGAGCTGGTGAGGAGTTTCTCTTCTTGCTGATACACTTCAGAATCAAATCTCGCACACCTTTGCATAAGCTTGGTGATTCACTTCTCTACTAACCTGATTTGTTCTTTGAATTCTGCTTACTGGCCCTATAGTTGCTATATTAGTTTAGTATTAGTATTTTAATAGTTATGCGTGTAGTTGTGTAGCTGCTGTGTAGCTCTTACTCCAAAACTGCTTACACTTGCACCTGGACATTCACTGTAAACTCAGCCTAGCTGCACTTATGCCTAGTTGTCTTCTTGGCAGCCTGAATGTTTGCAGTGTGCCATTTGGCTCACTTACGTCGATTGGGCAAAAGATCTGCAAAATATGTAAATTATTCATACATAAGCATTCACCTTTTGGCGTCCTTCCTTGCACCACCAGGGGAGGGTGAAAGCGACAGTGGGGCAGGGGTGGATCCCTCTGCGCAGGTTTTGCTGGAAGGCATGGGGTTGGATGGAGACACGCTGGCACCCATGGAGACTGATGAGCCCACAGCTGCAGCAGACCCCAAGGCCACAAAGTCCAAGCTTACTCCTGCCATGGCTGCCCGCATCAAGCAGATCAAGCCACTGCTCTCTGGTTAGTGCCTTCTCTAATGGGGCTCCCATCTGACCTCCTACCCCTGCTGTTTATATTGAGCCTGTGTTTTGTCTTGAGAGGAAAGGACTTCTAATGTCTGCTCTTATTTGTGTCCTCTTCTCCCCCGTGTCTCGTCCCAGCGTCATCCCGTCTAGGCCGGGCGCTGGCAGAGCTCTTCGGGCTGCTAGTGAAGCTGTGTGTCGGCTCCCCAGTGCGCCAACGGCGTTCCCATCATGCAGCCAGCGCTGGGACTGTACCCACACCTGCCGCCCGTGCCACCGCATCCTCCCTCACCAAGCTCCTCACCAAGGGACTCAGCTGGCAGCCCCCGCCCTATACACCCACACCCCGCTTCCGGTGAGTTCTGGCCGCTTGGATAGTGGCAGGGAGAGTCTGGCTGATGGCTGAGTCTGCCTTTTTTTTTTTGGATGAGTCTGGGTACGGTTTAGTTGGACTTGGGCACCGAATGCATCTAGCGTGATTGCTAACCGTTCTTGGGCATGGAACTCGGGCATGATGTCAGTGATGTGGCAGGCCATTTAACAAACATGGTGGCAGAGGGATCACTTTGGTCTGTGGCAGAGGTGCAGTGTTTGTTGGGCTGATTTAGTATCCAGGAACAACATGAAAACGCCCAATATATGTGGTACAATACGTGCAGCACGAGTAAATGAAATCACTGGGTTTCATGTAGGGATGGCACAATACCACTCTTCATGTCCCTGTATTGTAAATCTGGATTTCTGCTGATACTAATACAAATCTGATAGTCTGTCTCTTTTTTTAAACAAACCACAAAATAATGCTTTGGAAAAAATGTCATGATGCATATTCTATACCTACACTGAAATATAAAAAGTATAAATCTAAAAGTGTGAACGGAGTAGAAAGTGCTTTTAGTGACCAACCGCTTATATGGATCAAATAGCTTTGGACAGAGTCATCCCTGTAGAAGTACTCCTTAAATCATTTGCTTATAGTAATCAAGTAGTCCTCTTACAGCATTCATTTTGGGTCTTTATACATGACAACATGGAAAAATACTATGGGGAATTTTATTTATTTGTTAAACTTTGGTGGCCCTACTTTACCTTGCAAAGGCTAATGCTGCATGCACAGAAATCATAACGGGAAAGTCTTTTTCTTTCGAAGATAAATATTGACTTGTCAAAGCTTACGATAAATTGCCAATAAGCCATCGAGATGCAGCAGCGAAGCTGCAGTAAACTATTATGTTGGGTACTGAACCATATTATAGCGTATACAGTTAAGTCATTTAATTTGTACAGTACTGTATTTTGAAAGTCAAATTCAGTAAACAGTGACACTGTCTATTTTATTACCTTATATTCATATAATTACCATCTAAATGGCATTTGTATATTTATCTGCCCGAGAGATTAAAAAAGAAAATCGGTTATAATGACCATCCGCTTGTAGTGATAAATTTTCGCCCAAACAGATGTGATCACCATAAGTGGTTTTGACTGTATTGCACTTATAATAAGGAAGAAATACTTTGCATCCAAAATGTGACTTAGTTCAGTCGTATTGCTGCTTTTAATTTAAGCTTACTCACTCATAGCAACATTGTTTAATCAGGTTCTTTTTTTAACTTTGCTCACATGCCGACAGGTCACACACACTGCCGGGGCTTTTATCACGTGATGCGCGCTGCTCCTATGTGAGACCTGAGGCATCTGCTTATGGCATGTCGCAAGTTTTGTCAAGCATTTTCGTGATTTTTTTTTCTTCTTTTTTTATGGTTTGGGTTACACTTTTTATTCCTTCCCAAATTATATGATTCTGTAATTTAGGCCGGGATCGGACCGATTCAGATACTGAATAACAGATGAGCGCATCCCTAGTTTCATACTCGATACTACTTTGAGGGTCGTGTGTCTTCATGCCCAGAATGACTACAAATAAGTGGGAATGGGGGGGGTGGGGCAGTTGTCCTTGGGCACAGTACAAGGCACCTGAGCCAAGCGCAAGTGTGCCCTAAGTGGATTTGGGTTGGTTGCACTATAGCCTTCACCTCATAATGCATTTTAACTTTGGCATCTGGTAAGTGTTAGAGGGCAGCTGCGTTGACAGTCAGATCATGTTTAATATTGAAAACCTGTCTCATCTCTGCTTTCCCCAGACTGACATTCTTCATCTGCTCAGTGGGCTTCACCTCACCCATGTTGTTTGATGAGAGGAAGTACCCCTACCACCTCATGTTGCAGAAGTTCTTCTGTTCAGGGGGCCATGATGCCCTGTTCGAGTGAGTGCTGCTGGCTATTTTACTGATATTTTACTGTGAGGGTGGGCGATTAGTGGAGATATGGAGAGAAAAGCCCACCCTCTTAAGCAAATGATGGTCATTTCTGTTCCCTTATGGGCTATTTTGAAGCACTTCCTCCAGTAGCAGTTGTTTGCCTGTTTCTGTACCCTATCGTACAACCTCAAACATCAGCCCCCCCTTGTGGCACCCTGTAGGACATTTAACTGGGCACTGTCCATGGGAGGTAAGGTGCCAGTGTCTGAAGGCTTGGAGCACCCAGAGCTGCCAGATGGCACTGGCGAGTTCCTGGATGCCTGGCTCATGCTGGTGGAGAAGATGGTGAACCCAGCAACTGTTTTGGACTCACCCCATGCCCTACCTGCCAAGGTGCCTGGGTCAGGCCCTGTCACACCCCAGTTCAGTGCCCTGCGCTTCCTCATAGTCACTCAGAAGGTGGGTGAGGCTTTCGGCATTCCCGGTTGAGTACTGTTCTGCCGTTTAATACTTGGAGTTCATTTTAAAATCCATCCTGCAGCTATATTTGACTCAGCAGAATGAGATTTTGATGTAGAGATCCAAACACCAGCTGGTTGTAAACAGAGCACAGATTGTGCTTAACTTGCGTGGTGTATTTTGGGGGGTGTTTCACTTATTTGTACTTGCCTTAAATGCGTCTGAATGAAAGTTCAGATCACTGTTACACAGCACATCTTGAATACAGCTATTAGTTTCTGTGGTGTGTGTTTAACTTGTGCTGGATCCTCAATCCTCAGCTGTCTGTCCTTTTGGACCTTTTCAGAGGAGCTCATGCAGCTGTCGGGGGGCGGGGGGGGGCATTGACTCTGCTGTATGTCTGTCAGGCCGCATGATTAACTGCGGATGTGTAAATGCCTCTCCTACAGGCAGCGTTCGGCTGCATCCGCAACCTGTGGAACCGCAAGCCCCTGAAGGTGTATGGCGGCCGCATGGCCGAGTCCATGCTGGCAATCCTGTGCCACATCCTTCGGGGAGAACCAGTCATCCAGGAACGGTTGGCAAAGGAGCGGGAAGGAGGGGCACGTCCGGAGGAGGAGTCTAGTACTACAGGTCCAGCAGGCCCCGGGGGAACTGGGACAGCTAGTGCAGCAGGTACCGGACCCCCTGCTGCAGGGGCAGGGTCAGGGACAGGGACAACCGAAGAGGCGGGATCCTCTGCCTCCAGGAGAGAGCCTCAGGTGAACCAGCAGCAGCTTACTCAGGTAATGTGCTGCTGATTTAACATCAGCATTACAAGTACTGTGATTTAACTTTTTTCCTACAATGCACTTCGTGTAACAGCTAGGATGCTGCTACCGTTAGGGCTTGTAATGAAATATTCGATTTTAATATTTTATAGAGATGCTCTGATTTGAATATTTGCCAATTTAAATTTGGTTGCCAATTGGATTTACTTGATCGATGACCTTTAAGTGGACCAATCTCAAATACCGATTTTGCAGATGACATACAATTAGGGATGCTCAGATCATTAAATGGACGATTCTCTCCCCCCCCCCCCCAAATATTACTCAGGTTTTTCAATGAATGTATATATGAGTAGAGTTTTCCCACCCTACAGCATAAGAGGCCGGCGCCAGCATGGAACATCATGCTGAAGCTAGCATAAGGACATAGACAGTAAGCATTTCTTATGGCACCTCTTTTCTCGTCTGTATTCCAGCTGATGGATATGGGATTCTCCAGAGAACATGCCATGGAGGCCCTGCTCAACACCAACACGATGGAGCAGGCCACAGAGTACCTGCTAACACACCCCCCTCCTCTGCTGAGTGGAACTGTCCGGGTACAGACTCTCGTGCTCCTTATACTGGGCCCGCCTCTTTCCATCATAAACTTTCTTTACCTAGAATATGAAATGGATTAGAAATGGCCATGCTTGTGGTACCATTTAAGCTTCTAATTTTTGTGAGATGTCTTGGACTACATCCTCACAATGCTCTGTGCTTTCCTATGTAGGACCTAGCCATGTCTGAAGAAGACCAGATGATGAGAGCCATCGCCATGTCCCTGGGACAGGAAGTCAGCATGGAGCAGCGCTCTGACTCGCCAGAGGTGCACATCCACCTTAATGTCCACACTCTAGCATTCCCTCTGTCTGTTATTTGGAAGGTTACCTTTTAAAATCTCCTGGCCGGCCAGAGTGATTTCACCTTTGGGCCCTTCACCAATATATTACATTGTGGGGACCAGGAGTCCCAAAATATGACATTGTGGCAACATTATGCGAATGCAGTTAAAAAAACAAAACATTCCAAAGTTTTTGGATACTTATGGTTAAAGTTAGGGCTGGGTAGGGGTTAAGGTTGTCATAGTTGGTTTACAGTTATGCCCAAGTAAGTGAATGGCAAGTCCACAAAAAGTTTGTCTGTGTGGGTTGTGTGAAGGAGTGCGTTAGGCAACATAAAAGTAGTTTCGACCCTATTTCAGGGGTTGGCAACCGTGACCCTGGAGTACCGGTATCCAGCATATTTTCTATCCTACCTGATTTCCCGTCTGTCTGAGATCAGGTGTGATTCATCGAGACAACAGAGAGCCTGCTGGATTCCGGCACTCCAGGATTAGGGTTGCCATCCCCTGTAGTATTTTATTGCTTAAATTCTGAAAACTTGAAAATGTAATAATTCCTGAGCGTGTATCGTTCTGCCGGCCAGGAGGTGGCACGCCGCCGCGAGGAGGAGGAGCGGCGAGCACGGGAACGGGCAGAGGAGGAGGAAGCACGCTGCCTGGAACGGTGCCTTGAGACGGAGCCTCTGGACGGGACGGAGCTGCAGGCCTTCACAGATGCTATGCTGCCTGGATGCTTTCACCTGCTGGACGAGCTGCCTGACACGGTGTACCGCGTGTGCGACCTGCTCATGACCGCCATCAAACGCAGCGGCCCCGAGTTCCGTGACCTCATTCTCAGACAGGTGGTCGGCCAGGTGAACACGACCTTTAGTCGGCTCTGAACCCTGTTGGTATCCCCTGCCTGCCCGGATTGAGTCCTTACCCAATGCCCTCTGTGTTCTAGGTGTGGGAGGCGGCGGATGTGCTTATCAAGGCTGCCCTGCCGCTCACCACCAGCGACAGCAGGACCGTGCTGGAGTGGAGCAGCCAGATGAGCACGCTGCCCCAGGCCTCTAGCCTGGCCACCCGCATCCTGCTCCTCACGCTGCTCTTTGAGGTTCGCTAGTCCCCGCAATCGTAACGCCTCGCACTTTAGGATCCGCTTCCACAGAGGTGTATGGCTTCTCGTTTAGAGTCGGTCACTCTACGCATGTGGTTTGTGGTACAGAGCGGTGCTTTGCTTGACCCGCTGCTACACTTTGCACAGGAGCTGAAGCTGTCATGCGCCCGCGTGGTGGAGAGCAGCAGCATACTCAGCGTGCTGGTGAAGTTGCTGGAGGTCGTGCAGCCCTGTCTGCAGGCCGCCAAAGAGCAGAAGGATGTCCAGACTCCCAAGTGAGTTTCTCACCCAACCAGGCTTTCATCTGCCTTTAGAAACTTGGTTTTTGGTTTTACCAATTTTATCTCTAATACAAAGTCTAACAAATTTGAACAGAGGTAGTCTTGGTTATAAAATAGGAAGGTAATTCTTGTTTACTGGAGTGAGTGTGCTACTGTGTGTTCAAATTAGGTAACTCTTTGGAAGTAAATGCCCTGCTTTTGTTTGTTGTTGGCTCTATTAATTTCATTTGCTTCATTTGATACCATACATATGAATGGATATTAAGTTCCCAGCAAAAATGGACGGCGACCACCTGCAGTTGCTGGTGTAGGATCAATGTGGAACATTTCAGTATGAAATGAACAGAGGTGTCTTTTTGCTGTTTTTGCCATTTTTCTCACAGGTGGATCACCCCAGTACTTTTACTGATTGACTTTTATGAAAAAACAGCGGTCTCTTCAAAGCGCAGAGCCCATATGAACAAGGTAATATGCTTCTGACTGTTGCTTGTGGTACTGGAGTCCTGGCTTGAGTTCACATATAAATGGACTGGGTCTTGTTGTGCACTCCAGTGAATTCCAGTGAACTCAGTTTAAAAACACAATCTTGACTTGGACTCTATCACAACACTGTTAACCACAAACGCAAAATGCACCGGATTTTGCACCCATTAATTTCAGGTTCGTAACTTTGGATAGGCAGAATATGCACTTGACAGGAATCATATCTTTGGAATCGAGTGAACATACCCGATCCGGTCATCAAAGTATTCCAGAGTAATCTCTTGGTGCTTTTTGTAGAAATGTAACAAAATAAAAGCAATCAATGCTGTCTATCAGGTAGTTTGACAAGTTACCAGATGGATACAAAATCAAAGCCTGGCACTAACCACATATTCCTTCTCAATACGAAGCCATAGGAAGGTCCCCAGTGAAAACCCTGCATTCCCACATCTTAGACACTCTAATTTCAACATCTAAAAGATTTGTACTGCCTGCGAATTTTTATATTAGATGTGACTAAAAATGGAGAAATTTCTTTTCCTCATAAAAAGACTGATATCAAGACCGTCAGCATTTACAGATGAAATTGACACATCTCGGTACCCTAGAATGTCCTGAAATCAAAAATGTAAACCATATGTGGCTAACTCATACATTCATTGTAATGAACCTAAAATCAAAGGGGTAGAATAACACTCAAAAATGGATAGCATTCTAAGGGTTAATTGTTAAACTTCAGTTATTTGCAGAAGTTCCCTCTGTATTTAACTTCTTAAATATGTCTCATCTTAAAAGTTTTTGAAATGAAGAAATTCTGTGCAACAGCTGCACAGTCATGTTGTGAATGGCAAGCAGTACGTCGGTCTTTTCCATTCCTTTTGTCTTGACGCCTTCTGAACTTCTGACTTTTGTTCTGCCCTCTGCTAGTACCTGCAGCCAAATGGCAACAACTGGCGCTGGTTTGATGACCGCTCAGGTCGCTGGTGCAGCTACAGTGCCAGTAACAACAGTACCATCGACACAGCCTGGCGAGCCGGAGAGACCAGCGTGCGCTTCACCGCTGGCCGCCGTCGCTACACTGTGCAGTTTAACACCATGGTGCAGGTATTGCTCAGGCTGCAGGCCCGTCTCTTTGGGAAACACTGCTTCATACCCTTACCCTGTGCAATTCATTTAGTTTTAATTTCAATTATGATTCTGGCTTCTAAAACAGTGTCTTCTAATCATGATCTCAGTATAGACAAAAATAATCGTGATTATCATTTTTGTGGCATGATAGTGCCGTGGTCAGCGCTGTTGCCTCACAACTCCGCAAGGCTCCATGTGTGATTACAAGTTCCCCCTGTCGTGGGGTTTCCTCCGGGTACTCCAGTTTTCCCCCCACAGGCCAAAAAACATGCTGCCTGTGATGGATGGATGGATGGATGATTTTTTTCCCTAACTGAGCAGCCCTATTCTGTGCCTCATTCGCCTCTCAGGTAAATGAAGAGACTGGGAATCGGCGTCCTGTGATGCTGACTGTGCAGCGAGCTCCCCGCATCCCCAGGCCCTCCAAGAGTGATATCACCAATGAGACAGAGCGTGAGAGGGAGGAGGGGGAGGAAGAACATGGGAGCAGGACTGAGGATGGCCCGACTGAGACAGGTGCTCCAGGGCAAGACGTGCCATGGTCACCAAGGTCATGTGACACGTGCAAAAAAAAAAAAAATCATACCGGCTTAGTTTAGAATGCCAGTCACGCGATCCGAGTCTTGCATCTTAGCACTCTACGGGTGTTAATCAGATCAGCTGGAACAGATCAGTACTGTGTGAAGAATGCATACTATTTGTCAATTTATTTTTTTAAGTCTAAAAACAGGATTACTAAACTGTGGTAAGCAAGTAACTCACTTCTGACACGGCTAACCTTTCGTTGTCTAGAGTCGTCGTCTTTTGCCATTGAAATGTCGGCCACCAAAGAAGCTGCCCCGGACCCTAAGGACCCCATGGCTCCAGGGCCACTTGCCCTTGGAGGGCCTCCCCCTCCAAGTCGAGACCCCGTTGCGGCGATGGAGCCGGCCATCCAAGGCCTGTCTGAAGACATGATCACGGTGCTGATTCGCGCCTGCGTCAGCATGATCGGTGTGCCGGTGGACCCGGACACGTTGCACGCCACGCTGCGGCTCTGCCTGCGGTTGACGCGTGCCCACCGTCATGCAATGACCTTCGCTGAACTGCGTAGCACGCGCATGATCCTGGGTCTGACGCAGAGCTCGGGCTTCAGCGGCTTCACCCCGCTGGTCACGCTGCTGTTTCGCCACATCATCGAGGACCCGGCCACCCTCCGCCACACCATGGAGAAGGTGTGCTCTCATACTTCTATCCAGAAACCAAAGGTGGATAGTTCAGGTTCACAAAGTAAAAATCAAGACCAAGGTTTTGTGTCGACCATCCAGCTGAGTATAAAGAGAGAGGATTTTTATTTTCTGGACCTGAACTATCCACCTCTGCCAGAAACTGTTTCACAATGAAATCAAGAATCTTTTTATTTTATCTGCTTGATTATGTCTGTGATTCAGTTTCCAAGTATTAGTATTTATGCCAAAGGAAAGCCTTTACTCTTACTCAGGTTTTGTAAATGCAAATGGATATGTGGCCTTGGTATCCTGGTGAGCCCTGTCTTTCCCCCAGGTGGTGCGCTCTGCAGTGACGAGCGGGGCAGGCAGCACGACATCGGGTGTGGTGTCTGGCAGCCTTGGCTCGCGAGAGATCAACTATATCCTGCGTGTTCTCGGACCGGCCGCCTGCCGCAGTCCCGAGTGCTTCACGGACACAGCGACCAGCTGCATGCGCATCGCACTGCCGGCACCCCGGGGCACGGGGACTGGTGAGAGGGCCTCTCTGAGCAAGGGCAGAATTGCACATATTAATGCTACATCTGTGCGACCATACTAAGTCTGCCTCTAGTCCCAATTCTCTTTAGGCTCTACTCAACACTAAAGAGTAGGGAAGAACCTTATGATTTGCTTACTGTGTGGCATTCCGTTCTAGTCATAATAAAATTCTTGTCATTGCACAGACGAAACCCTGCAGTCAGTGAGTCACCCCACCGCAATTAGCATAACGGCCTATCAGGGCCTGACACCTTAAATTAATCAAGGATAGAGGTGGATAAGTCAGGTCCAGAAAGTATAAATCTAGACCAAGATTTTGTTTCAGCCAATCAGTTGAGTACTCTGTGAAAGTGACTCTATATTCTTGTTAGATGAAACAAAATTGTGGTCTAGATTTTTACTTTCTGGATCCGAACTAGGGTTGAAAAATGTATTGATTTCAAATTGAAATTGCGATATTAACCAATGCAAATCACATAGGCTGCGATTTTAGGATGTGCTTTATACAGCACATCTGACCCAGGGTATAAAAGTTTTGCAAATTCATTCCACCGTCCTTGTGTGACAGTCAGTCTCACCAATCAGAAGTGCCGTGCTCCTCGCGTGCCAATCATGTTCACCAATCAGAAGTGGCCCAAAGTGACTCCGTATATATATGCCCACAAACACACATGTGGAACCCAAGGAAAATGTTACATTCGCACTGCAAAAAAATATTGGTTCTGCTGCTGAGCCGTAAGTGAATTACTTACCTACTTAATCCTACTTAATAGTCAGAGGTTGTTCACAGAAAGGCCCTATTATTATGGGTCCCATCAGCATTAGCCGCAAGATCCCTACTGATTTTATTACTGGAATTTTTATTTTCATTATTTAACTTAACACAGTCGCGGCTTTTGTGATAGTAGTTTTGAGTCATTGTTTTTGCTAATTTGACCCTTATGTACATGGGACTTTCTGGAAGCACTTTACTAAAGGTAAAAATGGTCTAGCGCAGTTTGCAAATGCACACTTATATCCGTATGTAAAAATACAATCACTTTATCATGTTTTGGTTGCTAGAGAATTGTTCTATGGTTAATTAGGTGTATGTTCTGTATCGTTTTTGTTGAATAAATAAATTTTGGATTCAATTCATACATTTCCATTCTTATTTTTGGATTAATGTATAGTGTAGTTCAGATTTGTTCAGTTGTGCTCAATTACAGTTTTTTTTTTAGTTTAAAAAAATCGTGAGTCAAATTGCAATTGCAGTATCTGTCAGATGAATCACAATTCAATATCTTCTTAATCTGAACTATCCACCTCTGATAAAGTACTGAATTTTAGAAAACACTAGGCTAAGGTGAAAGTGTGTGTTTTGCCTCTGACAATGTTAAGCTGACGTTTTGTGGAATGCTGTCCCCTCATCTCACCTAGCCTCGGATGACGAGTTTGAGAACCTGCGGATCAAGGGGCCGAATGCTGTCCAGCTTGTGAAAACCACCACCCTGAAGCTGTCTCCCTTGCCCCCCATCCCTGACCCTATTAGGGAGGTTATCTATGACATGCTGAATGCCCTGGCCGCATACCATGCTCCAGAGGAAGGTGAAGCTGTTCGTTTTAATTTGCCTCTTATTACCCCCCCCCGCCCCCTTACTTTGAAAAATGGGGTAGATTTCTTAAGTTTCTGATTAGTTTTGCTAAATCCTTTTTACTCCTGTCTGTCCAGCAGAGAGAACGGAGAGCCGGCTGACTGCAACATCTGGGAGCCAAGACCTTTGCCAGATCCTGCAGGACGTTGGTGATGACGTGTACCAGCATTACCGGCTGACACGGCAGGGCAGTGACTTTGACTCGCAGACTGCCTTCAACATCAATGTGAGTGTGTGGCTGTGCATGCATTTGTGAGCGCATACAAGCTCCATGGGCAAGGCAATAATGGGACCCTGTTCTCCCCGTCTTCAGAGCCAGGTGTTTGCAGCCGACGGAAGCGCAGCCGAGTCGTCTCAGTCGGGAACACCCCAGGGAGAGGGTATGAAACCTTCATTAGTTCAAAGTAGCAAGTCTCTTTGCCACCCTTCTCAGTCTGGAATGCCTGTCTTTGTAAGGTTCTGTTTGTCATTAAAATGAAGATGTAATGCTTTTTTTAAAAAAAAAATTCTTAAATAGCTTCCACTCCAGAGGAGGCACGGGAGGGTAGAAAGGAACGTGAGAGTGAGCGTGGTTCTCCCTCCGAGGATGGGCGGGGAGCTAAGGGCAAGGCCAGCAAACCCCTGATGCCCACCTCCAGCATACTGCGGCTTCTGGCCGAGCTCGTCCGCTCCTACGTGGGCATCGCCACCCTCATCGCCTCCTACAGCTACACTGCCGGCCAGTCGGAGCTCATCAAGGAGGTGCAGCTATCTCTCCTTACTCTTTTACGGTCTTTTCCTCCAATTATATTTGTATTTTTTTTCCCGTTGGAATGCCCCCCACTCTTCAGGCTTTATCAGTAGCAGTCTAGGAGCCAGTTGGTGAAATTTTACTGTGGTGCTGTAAGGATTAAAGGAAAGGTTTTCTTTTAGGAAAAATCTTCATGGCAAGCAAACCCGGTTGAATTTGTACGGTTATGAAAGAACGGGTGCAGATCTGGTAAACGTTAGTACAATGTGCTGCTGGATAAATGGCCTGACTGCTCTGCACTCGGTGAGACACGCCACCAGTGACAGATCAGCAGCATCAAGTTACATAGTTTCTTTTGTGGCAAACTATTAAATCTAGCCCACAGATAAATATTTAATGAGCTTTAAACATTGCAGCCTAGTTCTTTGAGAGCCCTTATAATTGGTTAAACACTACACTACAGAAAATGGCAGGCTGTCCAGTATAATCTCCATTATTTCAGTGTCGTTGTCACATTTGTGGTGCTGCTAACTGAATACTATGATATTCTTATATAAAGTTTTAATATCTCCAAAGACTGACGCATCAGCCCAATGCCAATATCTTGAATTTTAACATACCAATATGTTGTAAGCTGTGTTACTTAAACTGATCTTCACACTAATGTTGGACTGTTAAACAGCTCCATCATTTGTGGTGGGACAGGGAAAGAGCTAAACCAGACGGGGCACCGGCACCAGGACTGGAGTCTGACACCAGTGCCTTAAAGGCTCCTTTGCTTGGCCAAATAGTTAATTTCTTCTTGTACTTTGACTAGTTTGTCTTCTTGATTTGAAAGACTCATCCAGCTGTTTCACATTAACATTAGTGATGCGTGCATGATTACAGGAGACCGACCATACGGCGAACACCAAGAACTTGGCTTAAGTGAAATCCAGGTCATTTTTAATTGAAATGGTAGTTTACAAATCCTGTCCTAGCTCAAAGTGTTCAGGATGACATGGATTATCTGGTCACTCTAAATATAAACAAACTATATAATCTTAAACTCACAAAACTTCTCTGTCAGAATCAATGATGGTTTTAATACCCATCCTTAACGTTACCTGTAAGCTGCAGGTGGCTGAAGGCTCGCTATCATAGCAAACCAGTTAAATATATAGGTCTTTGAAAGATCAGGGGCCAGTTGCACAAAACACCTTAAGTTTCCCCCTTAAGTATGTTACTGCCAATGACGAAATTTAAACATTTTGTGTCTGACGAATTACAAAGAAAATTAAAATAAAAGCCGGATTTCCACCGGTGGCAACTTGGAAGTTACGCAGAAGTACTGGGAAAACGGAGAAGCAGGCGAGCAAAACATGAACAGATGGATTTATTTTTGTATCTCAATTACATTAAATGCATTTTTAGAATACCTTTTTCAGCATCCGTCTACATATTTTTGCATTGAAAATTTGATCAAAAAACCAATATACTTCTGTCTGTACTTTGAGTGCGTTTTTGTAAATTCTTTTTTTAATTTGAGCCATTTATTTTTTTTTTATGTGGCTGAAGGAGTCCACTTATGGCACCATTAAAACACCCATCCATCTCTTCTTCTCTACCCATCTCTCACTTCATTCGTAGGTGATGCAGGAGAGGCAGAACCAGTGGAGGGTGCTGCTCCTGCCCATTTATTATTTAATTTGCATTTTTTTTTATATAATTCCTATTACACCGTTACTTATTGATCAATGAAATGCTTTATTACTATTTCGTGACACATGTGGTCCTCCATGTCTGAGAGTGTTTAGGTGCCATGAGTAACCCCCCCCCCCCTTCCTATGATAGGACTGCAGCGTGTTGGCCTTTGTGCTGGACCATCTTCTGCCCAACACCCAAAGCTCCGAAGACAAGGACACCCCGGCCCTGGCGCGGCTGTTTCTGGCCAGCCTGGCAGCCGCTGGCACAGGCACCGATGCCCAGGTAGCCCTGGTTAATGAGGTGAAGGCAGCGCTGAGCCGCGCGCTGGCCATGACTGAGAGCACTGAGAAGCATGCTAGGTGAGGCCAGGCCTGTGTGTCTCCTACCTCTCCTTCATTCTTGTCTCTCTTAAAGCTAGAACGTACAGTACTGTACAGCCAAAGATTGCTTAAATGATCTTTGTTGGTGTGAAACTATATCGTCTTAGCTGTTTTAACGTCTCTCCTAAAGTCACCCCAATATTTGCAGCAGCATCCAATCAGCATATTTTGAGACTCTGCCACTAGCATACTTGCTTGGCTAATCAGTACCTCGCTGATTTATTTAGCTAATTAAATTAGGTGAGGCAGTGATGGAAGTTAACAAATACATTGTAAGGCTGAGGTGTCCCTGGGGAGAGGTTTGGGAATTGAGGAGTTATTGTTCTAGCTATCCAGAAAGATATCAAGTGTTTTTTTATTACTTTGCCCTTGTTCTAATTATAAGTTGTTTTCTGAGCAAATGCACACTTGCTACCAAGATAAGTAGCTTTCAACTTTTTCTTTGACTGCCTAAGACTCTTGTACAGTATATGCAATGCTAGTAATCTGTCAAGTGTGTATGCCTCATACATGAGATACCATAAAGACTAGGTTCCATCTCCTTCACAGGCTCCAGGCTGTAATGTGCATCATAAGCACAATCATGGAGTCCTGCCCCTCCACCTCCAGCTTCTACAGCACGGCTGCTGCTAAGACACAGCACAATGGTGTGAACAACATCATCCGCCTCTTTTTGAAGAAGGGCTTGGTGAACGACCTGGCGCGTGTGCCCCACAGCCTCGACCTCTCCAGGTATGGTTTCTGTCCTTGCGGTATGCAGTGACTGGAAATAGTATTCAGCCCTCAACAATTTTTTCGCTTTAAAGAATTTCAAAGGCAGAGACTGTGATGCATTAAACTGAAAAAATGATTTCCACAGTATACTGTACAGAGAATACCCACAAAACTAAAAAAAAAGAAGTGTAACCAATTTTTAATTAACCATTTTATAATACTATATTTTTACAATGAAAATTCATAATTTTATCATTTTAAAATCCCTTAGGTGTATTTATCATTTTCCTAGCTTTTTAACTGAGGTTTTTGAAGTCAAGCCAGAGGCTTTTTTTTTTTTTTTTTTCGAAAACTAATCTTTAAACATCATATTTAGATAGTTTCGCCTCTATGTAACAATTTCCAATTTCACCCTTTTTTTCCCCCAATCTGATTTACTGTCCATGTACTTGTCATTAATATAGCCCTGGTTGCTGGCATGGCATTAAAAGTATATTTAGTATAAGTAAGGGCAAAAAAAAAAAAATATTTTTCTTAAGTGTTCAATCCCCATAGTCCAACACTCGGTTGGACTGCTTCTAGCAGTTTGTAGTCTTTTTGGCTTTTTTCTTTAGCTTCACATGGTCATGCAGCAATATTTGCCTGTTCCTCCTAGGAAGATTATGCAAACTGTTAGTTGGGGTACAGCCATCAAGAACAATTTTGAGGTCTTGCCGCAGGCTTTCAATGGGGTAAAGGTCAGGACTTTGACTAGGCTATTGAACGACATTTTTTCAAGTCCTGTGTTGCTTTGGCTGTGTTTTGGATCATTACCCTGTTGAACGACACATCTCCCCCGTTTCAGTTTTTTGGTAGAGGAGCACAGGTTTTCATTCATAACATAACTGTTTTGACCCATTCATCGCCATCAATCCTGACAAGATTGCCAGTTTCAGCTGCTGAAACGCATCCCCGAAACATGAGGCTACCTCCGCCATGCTTCAGTCACTGTTACCAGTGCTGGATTTGTGCCACACAACTTAGTGTCGAGGCCAGACAGTTTAATTGCCACTCTCCAATAAAGGTCCCTTTTATGGAATACCTTTGTGATGGTTAATCCATGGCCATCACCTTGTGTGACTTTCTGAAATAATAGCTTTTACGTGATCAGATTTGAGTTGAAGTTACAAAGTCCTTTTAATTGGATAATTTCCTATTTTTTTGCAATGTATTTAAGGTTTTCTTCTGATTTTGTTGGAACAATCAATACTTTGGACATCAGTGGGAAGAACTAATGCCATTCATTTAAGAATCCAAGATGAGAAAATGTGATGCGTGTTGGGGGCTGAATGCTTTTGTTGTGCCACCCAGTGTGTGAATCTTCATTCTGGATCCGTCTGAATGTGGCTTTAATGTACTGGTAGTAACCATTATGCTTAAACTTGACTAATTTTATTTTTTTTGTTCTTTGTTCGGAATAATGTGGGCTCTTCCATCCTGCACCAGTCCCAACATGGCCAACACCGTGAATGCAGCATTAAAACCTCTGGAGACCTTGTCCCGCATTGTGAACCAGCCCAGCAGTATTTTTGGGGGTAAGGGGAACTCCAGCAAGAACAAGACGGAGCACGAAGTAGTGGGCACAGCCAGGGACAGCAACAGCACCGCACAGGAGCCAGGTAATGCACGTGCTCGCACACACGTTTATATGCATATCTTTGTGGGGACTGTGCATTCATTTCTATGGGAAAACCCTCATCTCAACTATGGCAATCTTAAACTCTACCCAGCCCTTACCAAAAGTAACCAAACAAAAGACTTGACTTTTTTTGTTTGTTTGTATGTATATAATGTATGTATGTAAAAAAAATAAATTCAGTTTCCCCTTGTGGGGACTGAAAGAATGATCCTCACAACGTCAAAATAAAAACAGGTTTTTATGACTTTGAATATAATTCCATGTAATATATACACGAGACACATCTTTCTCTGTGGCTGAAAGACTCCTCATACGGCACCATTAACCCACCCATCCATCTCTCCTTCTCTACCCATCTCCCACTTCATTCCTAGGTGATGCAGGAGAGGCAGAACCAGTGGAGGGTGCTGCTCCTGCCCAAGGGACAGATGGGGACCTCATGGACGGGGAGACGGAGGGTGACACTGTAGTCATTGCCGGGCAACCAGAGGTGCTCAGCACCCAGGAGATGCAGGTGCAGCTGCTGTGATCTTGTTAAGATGCTTTATTCAAAAGTAACACAGAACTGTCTGGGAAACATGATTTAGTCAGCAAAATTTGGCGAGGGGGACCCCCACCAACATGGCATCATGAATAGCCCAGTTTTATAATTGGAAAGGTTGAGAAACCCTTCTCTAGAATATAAAAGCAATTAGCCTTTTTCAGCTTTCGGGCCTGTTTCAGTACTACCCGCTGCCCTGAAACGTGTAATGCCATAATGTGTAAGAGAGCGTCCCATATTGTGTTGCTGAGCCTTACACAGAGTGCTTTTGGAATTGTGGAGTAGGTATCCATTCCCAACAATTGTTCTGCCATTTACTCTGTGCAGGTGGAGAATGAGCTGGTGGACTTGATAGATGAACTGTTGGAGAGAGATGCAGGAACTCTAAACAGTACCATCATTGGTAAGTATCCGTTCAGGTAATGGGAAGGCCTTATGTAGCGTGCCCTCCTTTCCACTGAGGTATCAGAATCTGATACTCAATATCATGTCGTTTTCTCAGTTGGACGGACTGGTGAGGACGAATCGCAGGAGGATGTGCTGATGGATGAGGCTCCATCTAACTTGAGTCAGGCATCGACACTGCAGGCGAATCGAGAAGGTGTCTATATGTGGATGTGCTAGTACGCTAAAGCTACGTGTGTGTGGATAAGCTAGTACACTAAAACTACGTGTGGATGTGCTAGTGTGCTAAAAGTACGCATTTGTGTATTTGTGCTACTTTTTAATGGCTTTTTGCAATGGACAATCTTTGTGATATCCATAGCAATATGGATGCTGGGGCCTTTATTTATCTACTTTTTTGGGGTGTTGCTTAATCTTCAGACTCCATGAACATCCTCGAGCCTGAAGATGAGGAACACACGCAGGAGGAAGACTCCAGTGGCAGCAATGAGGATGAAGATAGCCAGGATGAGGAGGAGGAGGAGGAAGAGGAGGAGGAGGAAGAGGACGATCAGGTTTGTGTTGAGTAAACGCAAAGGTTGCTGAATTTCTGGAACCCGATTCTGTAGTGTGGACTAATCTACTACAGGGGAAAGGAAATTTCTTCGGGTAGTTTGTGATTAATCACATCAACTTAGTGATTTTAATCACATATTTAGTCACTTTATTTGTTGAAAATACATTGCCACAATGTTCAACTCCAGGAAAATGATTTATCACTGGTCAGATCCATTAATGTTTTATCGAAAAAAAGGTAGCAGCATCATAGTTAAAATAATTACTCACATGCAACAACAAGATAACAGGATTTATCCTTGCTGGCAGTCATAACAGGCTTGACTTTGTATATGCCTCAAATGCTAAAATTTAGCAACCTAAAATTATTAAGTGCTATAACTATCTTTTTAAGGAAAGGAAAAGAGAGGCTGAGCAAGTTAGATTACAAAATAAAAATGTGAAATCAGTGTTGGGGGGGGACTATAGATATATCACATTGATAGACAGTCACTTCTGCATTTATAGTTAATTTTTAAATGCAGTCAGGCAGAATTACATTCTGCAAATGTGCATTTATGTAGAACACACGGCCTAAATAGTCTTCATAATCATAATTCTAATTTTGGTCTAAAAGTGGCAAACATGACAAGAATGCTTCCATGTACTTATGTTCCTAATCTACTTATGGATTCCTTTAAGGATAAATTTGAACACTCCAGTGTAAGTTTTACATGCTCACTGTTCCCAATGGTGAAGTCAAATTCCCTTTTTATAAGACACATTTGTGTATATAATGAGCAACGAAAAGCAAAGGATTTCATTCTGTCATTAAAATATCTTCATATTTCTTATCAAGTGGTGTAAAACCGTGTTCAAATCGTGCTTCTGGTCCACTCCAGTAACCACAAAAGGCCAAGAAAAAGTATCAGAGTAGATAGTGTGGTACAGAAAACTCGTTAAATGAATTGTCTTGACCTCAGACCGAGCTCTACAGTAGGCTATGCATTAACGTAATTAAAAATTGTAACGTTTTATTGTTTCAAAATTCTCTGCATGTGTTAAATTAGACAGCCCTATAATTTATATTAATTTCGCTTGCTTCATAGGATGACGAAGAGGGCGATGAGGATGATGACGACGAAGGCTCGGAGATGGAGCTGGATGAAGACTATCCCGACATCAATAGCGCCCCTCATATTCGCTTTGAGCGATTTGATCGTGATGATGACCTCATCATAGAGTTCGATAACATGTTTTCTACAACAGGTGCCTTTCTTCATATTGGTTACCCTGAAAATAGCCAGTCACACTTAATGTTTGTGTATTTCTGCAATTTTTTATGGGCACATTTTAACGGGATAAATGAACTGATGTCGAATGTTCCAAGTCGACGAGAATGACTATAACCCGTTCGCTTAACTTCTGCTGGGTGTCATACTGAAGTTTTCTCCTCTCCCCAGCTGATATCCCTCCCTCGCCGGGTAACATCCCCAGCTCTCATCCCTTGATGGTGCGGCACGCAGACCACGGCTCGCTCACCCTCGGGGGCACGGGGTCCAGTGGCCGCCTGACGCAGGGTGTGGGCCGGAGCCAGCGCACTCTGCGGCAGCTCACTGCCAACACTGGCCACACCATCCACGTACACTACCCTGGCAACCGGCAGCCTAACCCCCCTCTCATCTTGCAGAGGTCAGCTTATGCTAATGGTCATTTGCATGGTCCATCCCCTGCTTCGGGTTTGTGTCGTAAATGAGACCTGAAAGTAAGCCTTGTGAAAAGGAGCTTGTGAAAGTCATGCGATGTGTGGCTGTGTTCCTGTGCTCTAGGCTCTTAGGGCCCAGTGCAGCCGCAGACATCCTGCAGCTGTCCAGCTCGCTGCCCCTGCAGTCCCGTGGCCGCGCCCGTCTGCTGGTGGGCAACGAGGACGTGCACATCATCGCGCGCTCCGATGACGAGTTGCTGGACGACTTCTTTCATGAGCAGAGCAGCACAGGGGGGCAGGCAGGTAAGCCAGTAGTGAGGCATGTAAAGGTGTGATTAAGAAGTCTATATTTCCAGTGAAAACTAGTACTTAATTGGGAGCTTCAGGTCCTGTGCCCTTGCCTGGCAATGATCTCATCACTTCCTGCCTCTTTCTAAGGCACTCTCTCCAGTATTCCCACGGCCTTGACACGATGGACAGATGAATGTAAGGTGCTAGATGCTGAGAGCATGCACGACTGTGTGGCTGGTGAGTCTCTGCCATCCTGTGCCCCCATGAGGCTGCAGCTTTTAATAGTAAATCTTCAAATGTATATGACATGAATAGAGTAGACTGGTGTAGTTATCTAATCCCATCGTCCTGTGGCCAGTTGTGAAGGTGCCCATTCTTCAGCACTTGGAGAGCCTGCGCGATGAGGAACTCGAGGAGCGAAGAGAGAAGAGGAGGCGGCAACTGGTCGAAGAAGAAGAGGCCAAGCAGAATGATAAGAGCGGAGCTGGAACCGAGGAAGGCCATGAGCAGAGTCTGCAGGTGGGGGGGTGGCGCTGTGTCCAGCCGAGTGGTAGGGGCACCCATTGCAGGTCATGACCTGCAGCCTTAACAGTCCTCTTTTTGTCTACAGGGCTCAGCGCTGAGGGCCGTTAATGGTGCAGGACGATCAGCTGGTATGGCTGCTTGTCTTCTGGCTGTTTAAATTGTTTTAAAGCTTGCGTGATATCTTACAAGTATATAGAATAAAAAAAAAAAAAATCCCAAAAATGTAGTGTGGAATCGTGCTGCATTTGTGAATCTCAGGTCCTCGTGTTTTTGGACCCAGCAGCTCTTTTATAGAGCAGTGGAACTGGCCACAACTCCGGACGTGCTGAACCCCTCTGTGTCATGTTGCGTACTGTGGGCTGAGGTAGTAGTTTGTATAGTTTTAGGATCATACCAGATCTGGGAGATAACTATACAGTCTACTGTCTTTCCTACGGTGACTGCACATCGTCGTAAGTTTGTGGGAGCTGCTGACCAGGAACGGTTCCCTTGTGCTTTGCTGGGCGCTGTTACAAACACTGTTTTTTCAATTGTGGTTTCTAACCTACTTAAATTTATGGAAATCAATTCTATGGGTAATTCATCGTTTTAAAAAAATACTGAATACATAAAATACAAATGTTTTTGTGTCTTGCTGAGGAGTTATGAGAATTGGGCTGGGGCATTAATGTCTGTGCTGGGGTGAGGTAGTAAGTTGTGTTGTTGTTGGGGCCTGGGATGTTGTGCCCCTCAATGGAGATAACTATACAACTTACTGCCTTCCTCATTGCACCCACTGCAGCACTTACTTACCCTCCTATAAAACTGGCTTAATACTGCTTTTACTGGAGTACAAACATGAAGGCCCTTCCTCCTATTTGGTCTCATCGTCTTGATTTCTTTTATTTTCTTCATAATGTTGCAGTTTCAGAAGCCGAGCAACCTCAGTGTGGGGTCTCCTCGTGCCTGGATCCGCCCCGCCCCGCTGAGGGCTTCCTCACGGCGCCGCCGTCTGGGGAAGCCACCCCAACCACCTCTGGTCCCTCCCATGAGCCAGCCCTGGTCTCGCTGGAGGCAGCAGTGAGCCAGCAGGTGCACCAGCCCATGACAGACCTGCTGTTGACTGAGCCGCATGCCAGTTCACTGGTGGCACTGGCCAGGGCCGATCTGCCCGAGGTGTCTGCGGCTGACAGGCCCAGCTGTGAAGCCGAAGCCTCTCAGATGGAGATGTCCCCCGCTCCCACCATCGGTACGCATGGCAAGTCAATCTCATTCACACCAAGGCCATAATCTTATGGCATTACCGTATCTTGTCATGAACTTCATTGTATGTGAGTCCCTGGTACATGCATCAGCAATACAGCCGTCACCCTGGAGAATGCAGAGAGTGCGTGCGCAGTCTGCTGTTGCTTAAAACCGTTGTATTATGTTACCAGCAACTACTTAGATCCCTTTTCTTCTAATGTACCTTGAGGGTTCCTTGAAGAACAGGAAATTTGTTATATATTGATTGGGCAAGTTTTAAAACTATGTAGGCACTACAGTTTTGTCGGACTGAGCACAAACTTCCTGTCTTGGAATGTTAATTTGAACTTATTTATATTTCTCTCTCCCCTCGTGCCATTTTTGTCAATTCAGCCTCCCTTAGCCCTGAGAGAGTGGAAAGCTCTGAGCCCCTGGCTGCCGGCTCCTCCCACAGGGAGGGCTCCCCCATGGACACGAGCAGCCCTGCCTCTGGTATGCAGGAAGAGGCAGGCTCCAGCTCCGCACAGGCCAACCACACGGCCCAGGAACTTCCAGCATGTCAAGATGGGTCTCAGGCTGACAGGCAGGCAGAAAGGGAGGCAGGGTGAGTTGTAAAGAATTTAAAAATAGCTGAAACTAATCACAAAGGAAGTCTTTAAAAAGCCCTGCGTTTTTAATTTATGAACAAGGACTGGTATGTAGTAATAAGGTTGTCTGCCATGTTGAGTTTGACATTCCCCCCCCCCCCCCCCCGCCCCCCAGTAGCTCTGCTTTGTTCTGGACCAAGTCTGTAATTTCTCTGCAAATTGAAAAAACCATCCCCGTGAAGGGGGTGTGGGGCAGTCACATGCTGGGTGCCAACGCCGTGGTTCGCCAGCTCCTCCCAGTTAGCATTCAGCTCTAGCACCATGTGCTTTATGTGGGGGGGGGGGGGGGGGGGGAACCGGGGGGGCCCTACCCCCAGCCCCCGGGGGCCACCCGGGCCCCCCCTAAGGGGAAACCTTGGGGG
>JAODKM010000037.1:2930090-2954340 GCA_026780845.1 Petrocephalus sullivani | reverse complement strand
GCTCTCCTCTCGTGGGGGCACCCTTGGCCCTCCCCCGTTCCTCTCATGCTTGTGGGGGGGGTCTCTCCTCCCCCCTTCTCCCCCCCCCCCCCCCCCCCCCCCCCCCTCAGGCCCCTCCAGCCTGGGCTCCTCTGGCCTGGGCTCAGCTACCAGCATCCAGGCGGCGGTACGGCAGCTGGAGGCTGAAGCGGACGCCATCATCCAGATGGTGAGGGAGGGGCAACGGGCACGCCGGCTACAGCAGCAGGCCCCCCCATCCTCCTCTGCCGCCGCCGCCGCTGCTGCCCCCCACCCCCCCAGCACGGCCCCAGCCAGCGCCACCCCTGCCAGCACGGCCAGCATTGCTACGGTTAGCATGGGCGTTAACCAGCGTTACACACCATACTCAGTCCCGGCCCCTGCCTATGATTGTGTGTGAAAGCTTCACCATGGCATATTTTGCCCTCATAAGTATTATCTTTTTTTTTTTTTAAATGTTAGTGTTTTTCTCTGTCATTCAGCTGAATAATGGCGCAGCCGTGCTTTTCCACTGGCATACAGGAATCGACCCGTCGGCCATACCACCAAGAGAGATTAGTTAGTGTGGTTGCAGCTTGCTTCAGTTTTCCATTGCTGAACGGTCATCTCGCTAAATGGGTTGTGGAGTTTGGAGAGCGACAGTGACGTAAAACGGAAGGGACACACTTACCGTTCACACAGTGTACATCGTTCACATTTATAGGAGACACCCTTAGGCAGAGTGGAAAGACTTCATCAGTGAATAATTTCTAAAACTGGTTCAATAAAACCCAGGCTGTCTATGACTCTGTTGGGGAAATGCAGGTTTTTGTTTGTTTTAAAGAGTAAAATACCAGAAGTGCTAATCCAAGTACTTCTGAAAGAGGCAGGTCTTTAGTTGCCATTTGAGGACAACCAGTGACTCAGTTGGACAATAGTGGAGTGGTATGAGAGAACTTGGGAAGGTTGAGAATGAGTTGAGCAGCTGCATTTTGAATCAGTTGCAGAGGACGAATGGCACTCAGTGGCAGAGCCGCTAGGAGTGAGTTACAGTAGTTGAGGCCTGATACGACGTGATTGAAAGTTTCAAGTATCTGAGTGGCGTGTGTAGCAAGAAATGGACGAATCCTACTAATATTGAAGAGGAGAAACCGACATTAGCGGGAAAGATTAGCAATGTGAGGAAAAGGACTGATTTGTCCTTGGTAGCCCTGAGGTTGCGTGCAGTGACCAAAGGAAAGATCAGTGAGTTGTCCAGAGAGATCACAAGATCCTGGTGTGGGAATGAATCAGCTGGGATGAAAAGCAGTTTCAGTTTTGCTAGGGTTGAGTTTTAGTTGATGAGCTGTCATCCAAGATGAGATGTCTGCCTGACATGGGGAGATCCTAGTGGAGGCTTGAGTGTCTGAGGGAGGAAAAGAGATATGTTCTGTCATCTGCCTAGCAGTGGTATGAGAACCCATGTGAGGATATGACCTCACAAAGAGATCTAGTATAGAGGGAGAATAAGAGGACCAAGAACTGAGTCCTGAGGTGTGACAGCAGAGTCTGCATTGGGGTAGATGGTGATCCCTTCCACGTCACTTGGTATGACTGGCCCTCTAGATAGGAAGCAAGAAATTGCCATGCTGAGCCACAAATTCCAAGACTCCTGAGGATTGACCAGAGAGTCTTGTGATTGACCGTGTCAAATGCTGCTGAAAGGTCAAGAAGGATTAAGACAGGTGACAGGTTGGCCGACCTGACAGCACATCATTATTTACTATGTGTAATTATTTTTTGAAATGCTAATTTACGCTAGCACATCTGAGAGAATCCCTGTATTATTCAAGCTTCAAATGCTAATTGAAACGGCATTCACTTGTGTAAATTTGCCTTACAAGTCCATTTCGTTCAGCTTTTCTGTAGGCCTTTTTTAGTGGGAGGCTGGAAATTTTGGAAGTTCCTAATCAGGAATGCTGCAACACTAATAATGAATAATATGTAGAATATGCCATTTTTTCCTTCAGATAATCCATGCATATCGATGCAGAACACTAGTGTATCTGTGCATTTCGACCAGTCAGATGGTAACACAACCAGCTCTTTTAAGTCTCGCTTGTGGCGTCAGTGCAGGTATGGGTCAGGTATGGCTGGCATATTTTGCAATGGAAAACCATCAGCTCACGGTACAGCTTGATTCCTGGTGGCAGTGGAAAAGTGCCATTAGAGGCTGTCCTCACACCTGTACCCCACGTCCCTGAAGCCCGCTGGGATCTGATATTGGGGTAGCCTTGTTATTGCTGCTCCAAGGAAGGCATACATTTCTGCATATGCTCACATACAGCTTGCCTTTGTATTGTCTTACATAACATTGTGCTCTCCTGGCTGACTGACTCAGTTGTGGACATGCTGCTGGCTTTTTTTGTCTTTCTTTCTCTCCCTCTCTGCCCCCCCCCCCTTTGCCCGGTTGACTTTTTGTCGCTTGCAGCTGCCCCTCTCGCCCCTCCATACTCCTTTTTCTTGCTAGCTTATTGGAGCATGGCAGTCAGTCATTTGGGGGTTCTCCCCCTCCGCTCAGAGACCCTGTTTAAAGCGTGTGTATTTCCTAACTTTAACTCTGTTTTTTTTCTCCCATCTTTTTACTCGTGCTCTCTCTTCCAATCCCTGGCCCCATCTGTCTCCATCTCTCCCCTTCCCCAGTCGGATGTCCCAGCTGTGTCAGAGGCTCCTCCGACTCAGAGAGATGACTCACCTATGGATGTGGACCAGCCATCCCCCCTGGGCCAGGAAGCGCAGGCACTGGGTGAGACCATGGGCACCTTCACATTGGGCATGTTGCCCAGATTTTCTTTTTAAAGAGATTATCATATAAATCATACAATATGAAGAAATAATATAAAGTGTTTTCCCCCCGGCTTCCTCTTAAAAATGGTGGTGCAGTCAGCATGGATCTTCATTTTGTGTCATTGCTTTGAATGCTTCTGTAGGTGGAGAGGCTGGTGGTCAGCTGGAACATGAGGAGAAGTTGCCAGATCTGCCTCTGCTGAGTGAGCAGCTTCTCCTGGATGAGCTGTGGGACATGCTCGGCGAGTGCCTGAAGGAGCTAGAGGAGTCTCACGACCAACATGCAGTGCTGGGTCAGGAGCTTGACAGTATAACTAGCTGTGTCTGTGGAAGCATGATAAACATTCTGATAGCAGTAATATAATGTTTATCATCACGACGAACAAACTGATGGGTGCTTTTTGTGCTCCTATCTTGACCCTGCAGTTCTGCAGCCAGCAGTGGAGGCTTTTTTCCTCGTGCATGCCACGGAGCGGGAGAGCAAGCCTCCAGTGCGAGACACGCGGGAGAGCCAGTTATCTCACATCAAGGATGAGCCTCCTCCCTTATCGCCAGCGCCTCTTACCCCAGCCACACCCTCCTCCCTAGACCCCTTTTTCTCCCGCGAGCCGTCCTCCATGCATATCTCCGCCAACCTGCCTCCCGATACGCAGAAGTTCTTGCGTTTTGCCGGTGAGTCTGTGCACCTCCTGCTCTGCTTCAGTCATATTGTGTACTTATCACCATTTCGCAGTGCTCACATTCCTCCCTGTTTGACAGAGACTCATCGCACTGTGCTGAACCAAATCCTCCGCCAGTCCACTACTCACCTGGCAGATGGTCCCTTTGCCGTGCTGGTTGATTACATCCGCATCTTAGATTTTGATGTCAAGCGCAAGTATGGGCCCCACCCTTCACTCAATCTGCCTCCACCCATGTATACGTACTAGTTGCACTGTGCTTTACACATCCCGTCGTACGTCTTTCTGCCCCAGGTATTTCCGCCAGGAGCTGGAGCGTCTGGATGAGGGCTTGCGGAAGGAAGACATGGCTGTGCATGTGCGTAGGGACCATGTGTTTGAGGACTCTTATCGGGAGCTGCACCGCAAGAGTCCAGAGGAGATGAAGAACAGGCTGTGAGTTTATTCTGACACATTCTCCCATGCACACTTGGCTCAGTACCCAGGAATGTTTATTTGCACTTTGACTGCATACATTTAGTACAGTCTTCTGCTTGTTTGAGTGTAACTCTTGCTTTGTTTTCTAGCTATATTGTATTCGAGGGAGAGGAGGGTCAGGACGCCGGTGGTCTGCTGCGGGAGTGGTATATGATCATCTCCAGGGAGATGTTCAATCCTATGTATGCGCTCTTCCGCACCTCGCCTGGAGACCGGGTCACCTACACCATTAATCCATCATCTCACTGCAACCCCAACCACCTCAGTTACTTCAAGTTCGTGGGACGCGTGGTTGCCAAGGCTGTCTATGACAACCGGCTGCTCGAGTGCTACTTCACACGCAGTTTCTACAAGCACATCCTGGGAAAGAGTGTCAGGTACGAAAACTGCTCCATCTTTTGTGGGGTTTTTTGGCTTTCATTAATTCAGTTACTCAATATATACATCTTCTAGTATGAAACTGCAATTGTGCAAATACTGAACAGTATTTAAATATGTTAAGATCTTAACAGTTCTGTAAACTAATATCAGGTAATGAATGATCAGGAAATTGTTATATTATAAATAGGAAATAACGCTTCCATTAAGATTGACAATAAGAATTCCATACATAAATTACATAGGCCCAAATATTGTAGTTGACCTATGAATTTTAAATACACAATGTTATAGTTGCACCTACTGTATTCCCTGGATGGGGAATATATATGCTTTTTGTACCTGTCCACTGCAACGGATGCATCATAAGAACATGGTAACTCAAGGTATTTGACAGGTGTTTTTCAAAACTTCACAGCGCCCCTTAGTGGCAACAGAGGGAATGGTGACGCCAGAAGACACTTGTGAATGTGATCAAACTGTTTAATGGCTTTTATTCCCACTTCACAAAAACCGTCATGTGGATGAAGATCTATACCTAATTTAATTTTGATTCAAATCCCACTAAAATTGAAGCAATGCCACTTAGTGATGGCAAAGGGAAGAGCAATTGTAGATTATACTTGTGAGCACGATAACTCAGAATTCATCTAAAACTTCTAGTTCTATACGCATTTTAATTTTGAGACCAATTGCATGGGGATACATAAAAGGACAATAATAGACATGGTGAACGTGATTGCACTGAGAAGTCATGCAACTGGACTTGAAATAATGTCCTTTGGGAAGGTGAGGGACAGTATTGGGCAGTTGGAGAGGAGTGGGGATTAGATGGGCAGGGGTCATGGGGCATCTGGGGAATACACTGTTGTTCCAAAAAAATCGAATTTACATCACCTGTTCGTTAAGTAGGATGAATGTGGAATGAGTTTTAAAGTCTATTCAATAGGGCTGCATGATTAACCGCTTTTAAATTTTGATCTTGATTCATACCCCCATGCAATCTCATTCTTGGGTAGTCTTTCCCTATCATTTTTCTGCCACGGCACACTTTCCATAAGGCAGTGTTTTTGCTGTTCTAGGGCTGAACTGTGATCTTGATTCATACTCCTACGTAAGCTCATTCTTACATAAAACAGATTCTGCCGCGTTTGCATTTCTGGGGAGATCCATTGCATCACACCAAGCGCTCCCTTTTTCTTTTTCAGCTGTATCAACAAATAACAGGGTTCTCTAATACCACGTGACAGGAAGGGGGGCAGAAAACGCAGTCCAGGTTTATGTTTAGCACGTAGTATTGTACATTTGGAAATGAGTTGTTACAAACCAGGAGTGTGTTCTTTCCGCAAAGTTAATGTAACCGTCCCATTTTAGTAACAATCTTATTAGTGGTGCATAGATGTGGAAATGTTGACTAAGGCAGATAACAACTATTATCCTTCTTTATGTCACCAACACCATGAACCGGGGAGGGTTGCTGTTGTTGAAACTTACCAAGTTGGTTGATGCTGATTAACGGAATGAAAATGATGGACCAGTGTAGGGCTCCAGCTATCGATTATTTTAGTAATCAAGTATTCTACCGATTTAATCGAGTAATCGGATAAGAAATATTTCTTATTAAAGTAAAATAACTGTTTAAAAGACAAAAGAAAGGTATCTTAAAATGAACAACTCATTGCTTTTAATGGTTAAACTGCATACCATAATTATGATATTTTAAGTAATTGTAATTTTAAGTAAACATGAGGGAGATGAAATCTGAAAAAAAGCACTTTTTTTTCCGAGCGCAGTTTGCAAATGCAGCACTTAAGAATAGACACTTTGCTGCAATATGGTATATGTATTTATTTTGCCATAAATTTTGTGTAAATTCACACTGGCACTATGCCGAGAATGAAGTTTGCAGAAAATTCCTCCTTCATTTTTTTAAAATGGGTCTCTATGGGAGTGTCACTGTTGCTGCCTGATCTGTGCAGCCTCACCACTGTTTTCAACCCCTTTGCTACATGTAATGCAGCATAAGCAGAATGTGCGATAGTAGTAATCCTGCGTGTGAAACACAGTGATCACTAAGCAGCACATAGTCGTGTGGATTAAACGAAGCATCGAAGCAAAGAATTTGCATTGAGGATTTTTTGTAATCGAGTTATTTGAGTAACTCGAATCGTTGCAGCCCTAGACCAGTACAGTTATTGCGATTATTTTAATTTGCCTTTAGCCCCTGTGCTTCTAATTTTAAATATTGATATTGGCCATTAAAATTAGTTTGAATGTTGACCAAGATTGACTCAGCTGACATGCCAATTTCAGTATTTTTGATGTCAGCAAATACCCGTGTTGTCCGATATATAGCACATCTTGACATATTGTTTATTCTATCGTCATTATAATATAAAGACAACAGGAATTCTGAAAATGAATCACCTATGGTGCAGTGCAATATGGCCTGAGGGTGCCAGCCAGGAGCGTAGGATTCATATTAACATGGGGGCGGGTATATCTGGGTAGTCTCACTGTATGCAGTTTGTTTTTTATTCATAAACTATTGCTCCTATGCTTACAATATATAAAGTGACATTTACATTTTACTGTCATCACTAATATGCTAGTTTAAGTGCGTTAAGCCAAATTTCCGGGAATTATTAATAATATGCGCAATTTGTGAGATTCCACCACGAATGTCAGGCTATTCACAGCTGAAGAAAGACCTTAGCTCAGGGTCCACTATGATACCCCTGTCACTCTCCTGCACCCTCCCTCTCCCCTAACTTTCCAGAAAGAAACGCAGCACATAAAATAGCAACTATAAGATCTTCTTCTAGAGACCTATATAAGTAAATGCAGTCGTCCCTCGTTTATCACGTTAAATCAGTTCCAGACTTTACAGCGAAAAGTGAATTTCCGCGAAGTAGGATTCTTTATTAATAAATCAAATATTTTCGTAGTTAGACCATAGAAAACAACCTGTTTACGACCTTCTAAGTACAGTTTTTAACATTATTAGAGCCCTCTAGCCATGAAACAACACTCTTTAGTCACCATTACACTTGTATTACCCAATATATTAGATAAAATAAGAGAAAAGACATTAGACCTTACAAATACAATAATAATAATTATCAATAATAATAGTAGTAGTAGTAGTAGTAGTAGTAGTAGTAGTAGTAGTAGTAGTATTATTATTATTATTATTATTATCAATAATAATAATACAATTTTATTATTGTAGATTTAACTACACACACACACACAGTTCTTACACTTAGAAGCAGCATGTTCAGGGGGGTTAGGTTAAAATAAGCGTGTATGAGAGCAACAAACTTGCGTGAGGCTGAGCCAGACAGTGGCCAGGATAGGAAGATAATTGACTCAGACAACCAAGCGCGTGCTTTATCATTTTCACTGTCTCAATCAACTTTTTAATGAATATACAGTACTGTATATACTTTGAGCACAGTACTGTATTTAAAAAAACTGCGATAGACTGAAACCGCGATAGTCGAAGCGTGAAGTGACGAGGGACGACTGTATACTGAATCTGTTCTTGGTAATAAATGGGGCTTTCAACTAGCACTTTTGATGCGCTAAGTGATTGAATTTCTGGTAACCTGAGTAACTTTGTCGCATTTTCCAAATAATTGCCAGATCTGGCCCGTTTTGCTGGGCTTCTTACTCATTCTGACAGGAAAGACAGCAGGATGAGAATTGTGACTGATACAAGCACTATGTACTGCTGCTTTATCAGCATGGATATTTGTGTTGTGCTGTTAGCTAACCAAGGTAGTTGCAGTTTGTACAAATAAGAATCTTTTTGAAACTTAATCGACAAGACACTTAAATACCACCATTTCACGAAGCCTTTTATTGATTAACTGTTGGTTATGATACGGGATAAGTTTACAAACCCTAACCGTGCTTCTGCGCTTAGTGCTCTCTATGTGCCGTCTCTTTACTCATGGCTCTGGAAGTGAGTGTCTGCCTGCCGGAGCGGGAATTCAGACTGAACCATTTTAACAGGGGTCTTCAAACTGTAAGAGAGAGAACTTTAAATTGTGTAATAACATATAGTAATCGTATGTATGTATGTTTTTTTTTTTTTTTTTTGGTAGTCCAGGCATTATATGTTGTATTATTGAAGGTTTGACGACCCCCCCCCCAAATCTCAAAATGTTCCCCCTCTCCACCCTCAAATCTACACCTATGGTGCCAGCAGACAGCATAGTTCAGCTGCTTAGAATACTTGTTGTTTAGGCAGGTTTCAAAATGGATCGTGATCGTGGGGTATGAATTGAGATCATACCGTTGTCCCGTATCGTGATATGTATCATATTGTGAGGTTATTGGCAATATTTAGCCCTAATATGGATCCTATGCACATTAGCTACCACAACAACAGGTCATTCAAAGATGCACAGAACACAAAACGCAGAAAAACACATTATGAGATGGTTATTGCAGTCGCTACAGAAATGTGAAGCATGACTGTATGATACTACCATTACACAGCACCCAGTTAGTGAAGATTTGGTAGTATGAAGATCATAATCTTCAAGTTCAAGAGGGCTGATTTTCGATATAGCAGACAAAAAAGGTTTTCGCAGTACCTCTTGATTTGTATGCACTGAACTGCCAGTACATTTCCATTTTGTAGGTTGGCAACTTTTTGTTTGTAGGATGGACAGCATGTGCATAATGTCTGTATATTATGTTTTTTCCAGGTACACAGACATGGAGAGTGAGGATTACCACTTCTACCAGGGTCTGGTCTACCTACTGGAGAATGATGTGTCCACCCTGGGTTATGAACTGACCTTCAGCACAGAGGTACCATTGCCTGTATTCACTAAAGACCTCTTTGCCATGCCATACTCGATGCTCCTCACACTTGGGCTTTACACAGAAGTACTTTGTTCTTGTTCATGCTCTATAATCCCTGATTTCAGATGGTTTGTAAGGGACTTAGGAAATTTATTTAAATGGAAAAATAAATCATTCTCATTCTCGTGCAAAAAAAAAATCAGGCACACAAATTTGTAATGTAGTACAGTTAAAGTAGCAAAAGTAGTGCAGTTAGTCCTGCTACAACGTGAATAAAGCGTTCCTGAAAAACCTTGTTTGCGAAATCATCATTTGGGGGAATGCCACTCCAAAGCTAAATTACTTAAGCCAAGCAAAATGGATTAAGCAGTTAAAATGGTGATGTCAGTGGCCGTGCTGAACTTGATAACTTGTTGATTGCCGAGAGGAGTAGGGAGTAGTTGGCCGCAGCCCTGATGTGGCCGGGCATCCACACGGCAGAAATACAACAGATTACAACATGCGGAGGGTCACTGAAGGCAACATGGCTACAGTCTATGAAGAGCAAATGTAGGATGGTTTGTCAAATATTTTTAACCTGTGCAGTGTGAAAACCAGTTAGTCTGATTCAGTGAAACCGGAGAGACCTGAAAATCGCATAAATACAAATGCAATTCCATGTTGTGTTGGACTTGGGTACTAATAGGTAGCGTTACAACAGATTTATGATGTGATTGTATCTTGTTGCAGCAGTACTGACTACACTATTTACAGGGTAGTTCAATGAGTCAAATGAGGCAAATAAGTCGTAATATTTGTAATCAGGGCTGTAGCACAAGTAAGAAGGTTTAATACCTGATCCCAGGTATTAAACAGGCAGGAGCTCTCCTTGAATCACCCAGCTCTATATTGCTTTGCTGCTGTTTTGGATCCAGTTTTCACTTGGGCAGACACTACCGAAGATGGTGGGACCAGGGAGTAATCCTTGCTTTAGAGTAAAAACAATACATAACCTGGCTACTCCCTTGATTTGCCTTAGGTCCAAGAGTTTCGGGTATGTGAAGTGAGGCACCAAAAGCCCAGTGGAACAAAAAGAAAAGCTATTTGATAGTGCCATTATCCTTCTTTAAAAACAGCTCCAGGACTAGTAGCACTGTCATGAACAACCCCAAGGGTCTTCACACACTTTCAGCATTTCCTGCATCGGGAAGACTGGAGACATGGGTGAGGGAAGGGTAGGCAATGCTTGGCGCCCACTGAGGTTGGTCTGCGCGGAAATGGGAAACCACAACCCAGTAGACAGGTTTTGAGGCCCAGTCTGCACCCTTCCCCAACTTACGTGGCAGAAGTCCGAGAACAAGTTCAATAGGCTGTTGCTGCCTAAAGCTCTGGCTGTAACAAAATTTATGCCCCCCCCCCTGTTAAACATGGGATCTGCTCCAGGGAGGTGGCAGTAGCCATGGGCGTTATTGTAGTCCTGCCCTGCATGATTCCCCAGGATCAACGGCGACCCGCCCTAGGGGCATGGTGACCTCGCTGGCCAGAACAGTTTGCTTCTGGGCTTCCTGGGGTTGCACACTCGCTTGTTAATGCCTAGGTACCTTGATGGTCGATCACCATGTGCTAGTTATAGGATATACCTTTTGTGCTGTGTTGACACAACAATATGACTTTGACAGCTGGGTTTCATTTGTGGAAAAACAAGACATCCTCAACAAAATAATTTCGAAAAGGTATCCTTGGCATGTCTGAACAAATGAAACCTTGAGTTACAACAATGTTGTACAGTATAGTTATCAAAATATACTCTACTCATTTTGCCCGATTTAGGAACAAACCTGTATAACAGAAATGGCATGTGGCTTGAGTAGAGCATAAGATTCAAACGTGCACAGATATTTTCAAAGACATAGCCTTTTCTGTGCGTTTTGGCCTTTTGTCTTTTTTGGCATTTTAGGTTACTGAAAATGGAGAAGTTTGCTTGTAACGAGTGTATGCCGTTATCTACTTGCACCGTTCACTGTTTACAGTAGCTGTTTTCAGCCTAGACCAGGGGTGGCCAATCTTATCCGCAAAGGGTCAGCGTGTATGCGGGTTTTTGGGATAACCTTTGTCAGCTGTACAAACTCTGGAGTAACTACTCTTCAGCCCATCAGTCCTCTAAATTAGTCTAATTAGTTGCAGTTAAAACCTGCAACACAATTGCAATTTCTGGATACAGTGTTTCCTGCTGAAAAATGGTTAGTCAAGGTGGTACCTTCCCGAGGACAGAGGGAATAATTCAACCCAACTGGGCAACAACCGCTTAACTGTGCGTCATAACTTTATTTACTTTTTGTATAAATAAACAATTGCAGATACTTCTAAAAATAGTGCAAGAACAAAGTGTAGGTAACAGCATAATGCACAAAGAAGTAGAGATCGACCGGTATCAGTTTTTCTGGGCTGATATCGATACATATTATTACTAGTTAATGGGACCGATAACTGATATTTGGAACCGATATTTATGTGCTTTCTTTGCATCCATCTGCAATGAGAGTTTGGAGATATAAAGTCCACTATTAGGTTGCTCTATTTAAAGTGAATGTTTATTAAACATGAATTTTATTAAATTTATTCAAATTAAGTATTCAGAACACAGTTGCAGCAAGAATAAGACATTTGCAAGGTCTGTCACTTTACTGGTGGCATACCACCATTTATTCAAGTGCCTTTTCTTCTGAACTCGGCAAAAGCTGCCTACAACAGTGTCGCACTGCAAGTTGTCCTGTGACTGAGCAGAACATACTTCCTGCAGCTTCCCAACAAACTTGCAAGCAAAAGCAAAACATCTCATTGCATAGATGCCCAAATGCACTAAAATAATCATCCTTGGCTTCACGAGAAGATGGCACTAGACTTTGTTTGCTGGCATCAAACCCAGTCTGTAAAGTCACTGGAGCCGAGTCCTTGGGTGAGGCAGCAGGAGTAGACTGCACAGATGTAACTGCAGCAACCTTCATTAGTTCCAGCTCAACCCTTCTCCTTTTTAGCCTAACACTCAGTCCAAACCTCCACCCTCTAGTACAATTCTGCCTGCTATGTGTGTTCCTTTTCCTTCCTGAGCTGTAAGTACATCCAATGCACTCTTATCCAAGTATCACAACCTGAAATGGAGGAACTTTCACTCAAAGAGCAGTGGTTACTTTAAGTGATAGCATTTATTTGCTGTCTAAAGCGACATGATTCCCCGTCTGGGCTACCTCCCAAACCTAAAGCTTTTCAGTTATGTGGGCCCCTTTTATGGAATGTGTACTAAACAAAACACTTCCCGCTCCAACAGCCCTTCAGTGACGGCTAATTTTAGTGTCCGTGTTTCCACTGTGATGATAAAATGTTCAGCATTTTCTTGATGATCTTGATTTTTTTTTTTTAAACGCACAGAAACCAGAGGCATTGCTTTTCAATGAGTGTTGTGAAGAGAACGTGACACAATGAAAAGCAAAACCATCTTTTCATTGATTTCCATCTTGTTCAACTACCATCTAATAAAACAAATTTAAGGCTTTACATTACGCACGATTTAACAATGATATTATACCACATCACACCACACCAAACTGCAATGGCAATTTTTGCTCTGCTGCATCTGCTTATTTTCATTTTTGAAAAGTTCGTGCTGAAATCATGCCACCATGAAATGTAATCACTGTCCAATCACAGCTCTCTAGCAAATGGAGGGCGCGGTTGCAGAAAACCTGACTGAGAATTACTTAGGATCTAATCGATGAGGCAACAGCTACTACATGGCAGGCTATGACTACAGCACTACACCCTAGCTGTACCTCTGTTAATAGGCTACTACCTCACTTAATGTGTATTAGAGCAAAATTTAGAAATATATCCTCTGCTCCAGCAGGTAGAAAGTGACACTGTGAGCAAGGATTTTATTCTTTAACGTAGAGTGGTTGGTGGAAGAGGCTATACTTATAAGTGCGTTCAAGCACTTTTGGCTACTAACACAGATTTGTCAATATGAGCAGTGACCAAAACCTCGATTGCATTCAGATTCCAGATCAAACGAATCACTGCTAACAAGGTTAAATATTTTAACTTAATAGTGACAATGTCACCGCAGGGATAAGTTTTAAATACAGCCTTTATTGCACGTCGGTCGAAGTATTGAATGATGCTGCCAACAGGGACGTGGATCTTAGAATGACTTCTTGCCGGGACCACCTTGCCTTGCTCACAGTGTCTGCTGGAGCAGCGAGGATCTTTCTTGCCTAAATATTGCTCTAAAAGACATTCTGATGTAAGGAACATTAACAGGGGCACAGCTGGGGTAAAGTAATTGTAGTCAGCAATCACTTTTCGAAATGAAAATGCAGCAGAGCCAGAATTGCTGTTGCATTTCAGTGTGATTTGGGAACAATCATCGTTAAATTGCATGTATTGCAAACCTTTGTATTTCTGGACAGTAGTTGACCAAGATGAATGAAATGGTTTTGTTTTTCATTGCGTCATTCTCTTCACAACATTCAATGACGAGCAGTGCCTCTCGTGCCTTGTATTTCCACGGTTTCTGTGTGCTGTTCACTGTAGAACAGTACCCGTGTCGATTATTTTATTTTCCTCCTCATGCCAAAGTTGTGCTTGCATTTCATGGTGGCATGAAGTTCACTCCATACATCAGGATAACTCAAATTCCTCTATACTAAACTGATATATTTTCAATAAGTAGTGCTCAACATTCCACTACTTATGTGCTTTGGTTCTGCTTCTCACTAGTTGCATTTTCACACCTTGTACTTCTTTATAGTTTTAGTTTTTTTCTGTTTTTTTACTGCTTCTTTTTTAAAATCTAAAAGCTACAGGTGCTTTTCAAGGACTAGAAAATCTCCTTTTTTCATAAAAGAGAGCTTTATTAATGTTCTTGGAGCTCTTTTCACAGGCAAAGGAAGAATGGCTCCCCACTCCTCACATTCTTCATGTTACCAGAACTGCTGCAGATTACTGCGAGTGGCAGTTCTGACAGACTTCAGTCAGCTTCCGCCCTCACCATAGCACCCAGACAGCTCTCATCAAAGTTCTGAATGACATTCGGCTAAACATTGATTCAGACAAATCAGTCACAGAATACTCCTGGATAGGCTGGAGTCTTGGGTGGGTCTCACTGGAGTCCTGAACTGCTTCTGGACATATCTAGCAGGCAGTTGAAATCGGACACATTCATTTTGGAGGCTCACACGGATCTGTCATAGGGACCATCTTATTCAACCACTATATACTTCCTTTAAGTTAAATTCTGCAAAATACCAATGCAATAGTTATGTGGATAACTCAGATTTAACTGGTTCTGTCACCCAATGATTTCGACTGTGCCTTAATCAAGTTAATTGCTCACTGCAGCACAATTTTCACCAACTCATCAAAGAGATCCTGATGTGACTGGGAATAAGACAATGCTAGAGATTTGGAGGGGAGGACTATGTGGACAATACATGTAGCATGTAAGAGAAGGTTTCTCTGAATCCCCTGATTAATCCCTTGATTTGCCTTAGGTCCAAGAGTTTGGGGTATGTGAAGTGAGGGACTTGAAGCCCAATGGAGCAAACATCCTTGTGACGGAGGAGAACAAAAAGGAATATGTGCATCTGGTTTGCCAAATGAAAATGACAGGTGAGCCATAAGACAGTGGTCAGGTGCGGTATCTATTGGGGGATCAGTGTGTAGCTTTTTTGGTTTTCTGATGGTGTCCTTAACATGCCCAGAAAGCTTTGTGTGTGGTGATTTTTTTTTTTCTTTTTTTTCTTCACTGTGCTAGTTTATGAGTTGATTTTGTGCATCTTAATTTTCCTTTTACCACTCAGGGGCAATTCGAAAGCAGTTGGCTGCCTTTCTGGAAGGCTTTTATGAGATCATCCCCAAACGGCTCATCTCCATCTTCACGGAGCAGGAGTTGGAGCTGCTCATATCGGGTCTGCCCACAATCGACATAGATGATCTCAAAGCCAACACGGAGTACCACAAGTACCAGTCTAGTTCCATACAGGTACCAGGCATCTTGAATACCTCTGTGACAAATCAAATATCCCAGAAATTTCTCTAAAGCATGTTTTGCATGAGAGCCATGGAATGTGTGGTTCATTTGATTGCATGTTTGTGTACCTTTGGAAGCTGAAGCAGACAATGGAAGATCCCCAGGTTCAAACCTTGGGCTGGGCCAATTTTTTTCCCCCCTCTTTTCTTGGGGCAGTAGTACAAATCCCTCAGTCAGCATTGTGATTTCACTGTTGGACCCTTTAACCACAGTTACTGGCTAAACTTGCTTTCTCAGTTGCATGTCACATTGGATACATGTAAACCTTTTGGCAAAGTGGAGTAGTGAAGTTACAAAGATGTCAGTGTAGAAGAAAAAAATGTGGTTGCCCAGACTTGACTGAGAACATATCCAAGATCTAAAGACATCTATTAAAACTCAGTATGACCATCTTGCCGAAATATTTTGCCTCGTAGTGTTTCCTGTCCTGAGCCAATCCTATTGTCCGTTTCAGATCCAGTGGTTCTGGCGGGCCCTGCGGTCATTTGACCAAGCAGACCGAGCTAAGTTTCTGCAGTTTGTGACCGGTACATCCAAGGTCCCCCTGCAGGGCTTTGCTGCCCTGGAAGGCATGAATGGCATCCAGAAGTTCCAGATCCACCGAGATGACCGCTCTACAGACCGGTTACCCTCTGCTCATACCTGGTCAGTCACACACACACTATTATAATTTTTTTTTTTTTTTTTTTTAGTTTTTACACAAGGTTGCTGATATTGCCTCCAGTACCCTATTTAGTCCCATAAAACTATATCCCAGATATATACGCATGTAAGGAAAGCATAGTATAGTGTGCAACCAGAATGTTGATTTTGTGTACCTACAAAACAGATCCAAGCTGTCTTTTTATGTTTATTGCTTTTATATTGCATTTGACTATATGTTATTGCTGTGATTACCCTCTTACCTCAAAGCGGCCTGCTGCTTTTGTGCTTTTCTGTGGCTGGATGCTTTATTTGAACAAGTTTAAGCTACTGCTCACCGGTATTTCAGCGGGGCCCATCTTGGGACTTGCTTTCTGACAGTCATCATTTTGACCCTTTTTTATTTCTTTTTCTCCTGTAGCTTTAACCAGCTGGACTTACCGGCCTATGAGAGCTACGAGAAGTTAAGACACATGCTCCTGTTGGCCATTCAGGAGTGCTCGGAGGGCTTCGGGCTGGCCTAGGCACCAGCACTTTCACATATACAGACCGTTCCAGATTCTGAGACACACTGAACCTCTAACACTGGCGCCCCCAAATAAAGGAGTTCCTTTGGGCGTCGGACTGGCTAAGACTCGCCTAATATTGTACAGAGACAGATTAAAATACATGCACACTCAGAAGGGAGGTAAAGGCGGACACGTCTTCTGGGGCGGGGGGTGGGAGGGAGCACATACCTACAGATGGCAAACTGGCCAGAGACGCGGAAGTACAGCAGATTGCCGAACATGTATTTTTGCCTTGTAGACACAGATCTACATATTGACACGCAAAACGATTTAGCAATTTCTGTGTCTGCTTTTTCTCTCCCTCAGTAAAATTGCAAAACTTCGAAGAGAGAAGATAAAACTTGGACTAATGTTAAAATGCCCCCCCCCCCCTCCACCACCTTCCCACTCAGTTTGTTTCTCTGCAAAAGGTTTGGGGGAGTTTAATGTACTTAAGTTTAATTTTTCTTCTGGTTGTATAAAGTAGCAAAAGGGGTTTGTGTGTGTGAATGGGCTGGTTATAAAACTTTTGGAGAAAAAAATAGCCTTTGTAATTTTTTTTTTTTCCTTTTGCAAATTTGAAACATTGAAGTGACTTGCCTTGAAAATAGGAAATGCTTTTGGGGGGAGCTTTTATCTGAAGAGAGTAAATAAATTTCAAGAAAATGGAGAGACTCTTCAAACTGCACCCATATGGGGAAAGTTCCGGGCATTTTTTGAAGGCGATAAGGAAATGTGTGATGGCGGAGGATGGAGAAGTCCTGGTCCGAAGTCTGTGATTGTTGCAGATTGGAGTCCTAGTCTACAGCCCTTCTCACAGCTACAGAATGGAGGGTAGGTGGGTTGTACATTTTGGAGCTTGTATTGGGTCTTAACTTGCTGGGAGAAGGGGGCTGTATTAAATAATTACTTCAAGAATAAATAAAATTGAGAAAATGTTTTTCCCCCTGTATGTCATATTTTGCATTTAACAGTCATTGTGACAAGCTGTTTACTGTGAATGCATGTGCAGTTTTAATTTTAGATCTTGACACAAGTTAAATTCATCAGTCATTATAATACCAAATGGAAAAATCCATTCAGGACAGGGTGTGCCTGAGCTTTCTTCCTGACAAAATTGTCTGTTAGTAAAGTAGTCTGATGTACCTCTTAAAACCGGGGGGCTTTTCAAAACTGCAATCTTTGAAGAAGTGTGCCTTTTACATTGAAGAAAGGTAACAAAAACAGTGTAATAAAATGTCTATATTGCTTATATGAAATGTCATTCGATCACTTTGGTTGGAATTAGTTTAAGTTGCTTTGCCATGGAGCATTTGGGTCACCCTCTGCTTAATGAAGGCTCTAAGTCATTTCACAGGCACTTCACTGATTCACTAAGCACTGCTAAGTCATTGCTAACGTTTGTTAGGTTTTCACAGGTATGTGCTATTCCTTGCTTTCTTTGTCATTCATTAGGTTCATATTAGACTAAATTTGTATCCAATTCCGATGATCCTTCTTCAGTGTTAGGCATATGATAATTTCTGTGGATGTTACTTCCACTTAACTATGTATCTGCTGGGTTTACATAGCAGAGTTGTTGACTTTACCCAATTTTTGATTTGCCTCATTGATGGAGTGCAAATATATATATTTTTTGGAATGATGGGAGTGTGTTCATGATGTCATTGCTTTAGGCTTTTTGATGCTGTGTTGGAAAGTTACTTTTTTTCGGGGGGGGGGGGGGGGGGAATTAAAAAAATATGCATTAAACGTTTCAGGATTGGAAGGAATGAATTAATTCATTAAGAAATAGTTCCCGGTACAGGAATTTTTTAACTGTTCTGCCATACCATGTTCACTGATCATTCCATTAATATACGGTTGCGGCCTCCCTTCTCAAGTCCCTTCAGGTTCTCTCATGCACAGAACAATTCGCCGTTCTCAAGCTTCGCCCCTCTTAGAGCCCCACGTGCGCAAAAGAATGAAACTGATCATTGTGTAAAGATATTGCTTCAGTTCTATTTAAGTCCTGATGTTAATGCATTTCATGTATCCAGAATGGATAACAATGAAAAAAAGTAATAGATAATAGATGTTTCCAAAACATACTTGTTTCTCAATCCTGCTCCTGGATTACCACCTGCCAGGAACGTTTCACTCCAGCCTGACCTTAATTAGCATCAGGTGTTTAATAATAATAATAATAATAATAACAACAACAAAGGTGGTAGGTTGTAGGCAGTGTGGGTTTGACTGGAAACTTTCTGGCAGGTGGTCCTCCAGGAGCAGCATTGAGAAACTACATTCAACAGTGGAATATCTGGAATGCTTTGGTTTTTATAAGCGATCAATAAATATCCTATTCTAAATTCCATGGCACACACACACACACACACACACACACACACACACATATATATATATATATATATATATATATATAAAAAATCAATCTCAAGATATACTGAGGAGTCTTGTGCATTAAACATTACTGCTAGTTATTCTGCAAGCACTTGGTCCAAAGGTGCCATACCGTTGATGTGGCACAACACTTATTCTATTATTCTAATTTCTTATTCTTGTATGGCTTTTGCTGCGGCGTTTCTGACCTGAATAGTAGTTGTCCCATTTAATCGGCTCCTCTGGAGACCTCACTGAATGGTCTCACTTCCCCTTGTCTCAGTTGGCATAATCACCTTGTTGACTCACTCGGTGCACACGTTCTGATTATCATTGTACATTTGCAGTGCTGCTTGATCATTGAACGTTAAACATTGCTGTTTCTCTTAAGGGTCTCAGTGTGGTCTGGTCACAAGTTTGAGATTCCAAAAAATTGTTAGTTCATAGAAAATTTCCTGACTCCAGTCACCAAGTATACTTAACTTCTGCGTAAGTCTGGCTGCGTTAGCAGACATTAATTATGGGAAGTAATTTAGCAGGCCGTGTTGACCCCAAGTTGCAAAAACTGGTGAGGGCCTGAGGTTGTTTGATATGGATGCTGTGATTTAAAACTAGGCATAGACATCACAATATAGTATAATCCTTTCATTTATACACACTATCCACACTGAAGCACTGAAGATGACCGTATGTAATTTTTAGTTATGTGATCAGGTGGTGTGTAGCTCAGTAAAATATGGGTTTCATTCCATGTCCGGAATGTCATAAGTTTCAAAACAAAAAAAGGTAATTTTTATTAGGCAATCGAACATGAGAAACTCTGAAACCATCTGTGCTGCACATATGTAAGTCAAATTAGCAGTAAATTCACATTCTCAGTAAACAAGGGCATCGACAGCCCTCAGTTCTCTAACTTGCTATTTTCACAGGGTACCAGGCTTCTCTAAAATTCACATATAATACAATAACCCTCCCCACAAATCGTAAAACCAACAAAGGTAAAATTAAATTTTCCAAAATGTCTTGATATGCATGTAAAGATGTTTTGGATAATTCTATGCTTCCAGCTTTGTAGGAACAGTTTGGGGAAGGAAGGCCCTTTTCTGTTCCAGTATGACCATGCCCCAGTGCACAAAGCAAGGTCCATAAAGACATGGTTGGGTGAGTTTGGTGTGGGAGAACTTCACTGGCCCACACAGAGCCCTAACATCACCCCCATTGAACACCTTTGAGATGAACTAGAACAGAAATTGCGGGCCAGGCCTTCACGTCCAACATCAGTGTCATGACAAATGCTCTTCTGGATGATTGGGCAAAAATTCCCACTGAGACACTTCAAAATCCTATGGAAAGCCTCCCCAGAAGAGTGGCAGCTCTTAAAGGCTGCAAATGGGCGACCAATTCTGTATTGATGCGTATGGGTTTAGAATGTGATGTCATAGAAGTTCCTGTAGGTGTAATGGCCAGTTGTTACTTTTGTCTATATAATGTATATTTCATGTAGTTACTTGTGTTGACTGCTGGCTTTTGCAAGATTTACAAAAATTCCCGTTTAATTTCTTAATTTCTTCGATTTCACGTTATCAACTATGAAGGGAAAAGTTGTAATGCAGAAGGGTTGACTATACTGAAATTGCAGAGAAAAAGCATTGAGATTGAGACTGCTTTGATTGAGAACCTGCACGTGGATATTAATTAGTGTTCTGTAAAATATCCTCTAAAGTGCAATATGTGAGTTTGTCTGGTGGGAACATATTTGACAAGGCCAAACGATAATTAGGCATAATTGTTTACTGGTAGTTACTGGGCAACACATTGGCGTTAGCAAAGATGTCACTAGCAGTTAATATCCAGAATTTCTAAAAGGACATTGCCGCAATTTCTGCAAATTTCTTAAATATATATTTTGTGTGGTGGGGGGGCTTTACCAATGTAAGTGGGCGAATAATATAAAATACAAGTGAAGGTGATTAATCGTCCTTGACGAGACACCACAGCACCTAACGTGTCCTCTGCTTTTAACCCATGTGACACAGGGGTCAGGGACTCAAACCGGTAATCTTTCGATTACGCAGTTGCGTCCCTAACCACTACACCACCTGCCGTAGACATAGGGAAGGTATTAAAAGTGTTCCAAGTGTCATTCAAAAACTAAGCAGAAGTGGTGTAGTAGTGGCAGAGAGCTATTAGGTTAATATACCGTGGATGCATTTCTGCTCCCTCTGTAAACCCATATATTGCTACTTTTATAGAGAGCTGACAAAGGACAGTGAGGTTCAATACACTTTTGGCATGACACTGCAGTGGGACTGCCAAGGCTTAGTGTAAGTGTTTTAATCATTTTATTGTAGATGGTAGTTTGTGTAAGTGGGTAACTGTTTCTTATACAGGGTTGTCTGTATTTGGTCCCTGCCTGTTTTCCATGACAAGCTTTTATCCTTGTTCATAAAGTTCATAAAACCCAATTAAAAACTTAGATCAGTTTGGTAACCATGATAGCTGCTGGTATGTATAACTTTTCTTAGATCTCAGGAGTTAAAGGGGAATGTCTGTCCATCCATTTTCTCAAATCACTTTTCTTATTCCACAGCCTATGGACACTGTAGGAAATATCAGCTCAAATAAATGTGTGTCTCCACCGATATTTAGGGAAATTATTAATCATGGAATATTTTGCTCAAGTAGTTGTTCCTCTGTCAAAGTCTATTAAATAAGTCCAATTTAGTTAATTGCTGGATGGTTTAGCTCCAGAATACGAATGGAATTCACATATTACAGTATCACTAGGTAACCGGGTTAGAATGTTCATCCAGCGAACAGCTTCACCCTGTAAGCTAGCAAGTCTGCTCTCGGCCGTAGAGAGTCTTGCGATACTTTAGGACGAGCTTGGAACTTAAAAAGCTTAGTAGCGGTTTCACACCGATGAAGTGACCTATTGTGAGCACTGAATGAGACGAAGATTTAAAAGGTGAAAATGCATGTATTTATTACTAACACTACTAATACAGGACAGACATTACATATAACATAAAACACAAAATAAAAATCAAGCAAACTGGATGGAAAATAAAAGCAGTGATTAGATTTCCCTGGGTATCCTTAAAGGAAAATACTGTTCTGCAAAGCAAGCGCAGGATTTTAAAATGTCACCAAAAACTGCAAAACAGATTAATTAGAATGATTCAATAGTTAAATAAATGGAAGTGGGTTTACATGGTTGTAGAGGTGAGGGAGTCTTTGGTAGCTGGTTGCAGGGTGATGAGCGGCGGAAGCAACAACACTGGAGGAGTGAAGTCTGGAGCGATTCTTTGTGCTGAGCCTTCTCTTGCTTTCTATCTCATGTTGAAGCTTTCAGTGGCGAGGCTTTAGAGCAGAGCAGTCCAACCCTGCCTCTGGAGAGCCATAACCCTGCAGAGCTTAGGCGCAACCCTAATTTAACACACCTGATACTGATAACCAGGCCCTTCAGAAGCATCTCAGTATTAGAGTCAGCTTTGCTTCAACATAGCTGACTCTAATTGAGATGCTTCTGAAGGGTCTTCTAAGCAGCAGGCTTCACGGCTGGGCTTTATACATTGGCTTTCAGCATAGCTTCTTCTTTAGCTTCCTTGGCTTCCCATCTCTCAGTCTTAGGTGTTGGTGTTTATGGTCCAAGGTCCATGAATATGGATGATCCAGAATTTGACACTTGGGCCAATGGTTTGGAACCTCAGTCCAAGGGACTGGCCACAGGGCTGTGCTTGGGGCCCCATGGATTTATGACATGCCTTAGAGCAACTTTGGAGTCGATGTCAATTAAATGAATTTAACTTTACATACATCCATCAAATTCACATTCAGAAGAATTTTACCAAACATGACATACTGATTTAGGTTCAAACCTTGTACAATCTATATTAATTAGTTCATACTTTAATTTACACTGTGCACGCTGATTACGACCATCAACGCATGGAATGCATGATTGTTTCACATCACAAAATAATGACACTTTTAGGTATATTTTACTGAAGTTATATTACAGCACGTCTTAATTGTAGGTTGGTTTGAGAGTTATTACTCCATTAGAATAACAGTATTAATTAAACATTGGTAAATTATAATTTGTGGTAAAGTTGGCTTGTTACAGGGATTTGATACCCAAGTTTAACTTATATTGCTTCGTTCCTTCAATGTGAAAGTAAAGGACAAAGAATTTGCCAGTAGCAAATTTATGGGCCCAGATAAGCCTCTGGAAGGCAAGAAGGCAAACCGAAAGGAAGAGTTTTTTTTTTCCTTGTTAATTAATTAAGTAATTAACTCTAATACTCTAAAGTACTTAGTTTCCTTACTTTCATTCCCAATTCATTCTCTGAGACATGAGAATGTGGATGGGTAACGATGCATGTATACTTATATATAATTGTCCAAGTGAGGAAGATAGAATTGGCAATACTTATAAGGGCACACTTATAAGGGTAATACATAAAACACTACAATTGTCTAAAGACACACAGATCAAACATATCCTTATGCTGATGCTAAATAAGAAGCAAACACTTATGCATGACATATACTGGAAATTCAAACAATCTTTGCACTTCAGGTGATCATGTGTGTGAGCACTGGTCTCCTTTGTAATGCAGCCAACTAGTACCCCCTGGTACCGGGTTGGCCCTTATCTCAGGGGCCATAAAACTTAGAATGTTGTTTCTCATTTAGCTCATTATCTGGCTGCCTTAGCTGTAGATGTGTATCTGTGTGATACTACAGCACAAAGCAGGAAACAACCCAGGATGGGGCACCAACTCATCACAGGGCACAGTCACTCAGACAAGTACACCTATGGTGCAATTAGGTAACTCCATTTAGTCTCATCCTGTTTTTGACTGTGGAGGGAAACCAGAGTACCCGGCAGAAACACCACAATGACATGGGGAGAACATACAAATATCACACACAGGGACTGACCCCTGGTCCTACAGGTGTGGGGCAATATTGCTAATTACCACACCCCTGGGAATGTCTATCCATATCTTTCTCAAAGGGCACTGAAATTAAACTTTTGAATTATCTTTATAGACTCCACCTGTTACCTAGACTGCAACACCCACACACACTCAAGCAGAGAGTTAAAGAGTTAATACAACGACACAAAATACATTTTGATAAAATAGACTATTTTCTGTCTGCATGACTCACAGCTCAAACCCCACCCCTTCTACATTCTATAGGGTTTAACAGAAATGTAGATTTGGAAATGTTCCAGTTACCTAATTGGTTAACTGGTGTCTGGCAGTCTTCAAAGCATCGAACAGACAGGGTCATTGTATCTACAGAAAATAATCATGTAGTATACCAGGTCTGGACGGCTTTGCCTCCATCCATCCATCCATCTCCTACCGCTGTTCCGGGTCGGGTCGCGGGGGCAGCAGCCTAAGCAGGGAAGCCCAGAC
>JAODKM010000037.1:2898455-2927719 GCA_026780845.1 Petrocephalus sullivani | reverse complement strand
CTCCAATGCTGTACTGCTCGTGGTACCACTGTATGTAGTCACAAGGCCATGCTGTCACCGCAGTCACAGTTCTGCATCGTAGGAGTTTGACCCAGTGCCTGACACTTTCTCCATGCATTATGAACATCTGGGACAGATTGTTGTTCTTTGCTAACTAATCCCCTGCAGTACTCCAAAGCGTACCATCTGTGATGATGGTGAGAGAGGCAATGGGGCTGGAGGGTCTACAACACAGTACATCACAAAGCCATTCCGTTTTCACTGCACTATGGGCACTTGCTTCCTCTGCTTTTTTGTAAATGTTAGTCAGTGGATATATCAACTGCAACTTTCTGCAAACACAAGGTGTTGCTCAGTGAAACACTGCACTCACCCTAAAAGTAATCCACTGTAAGCTTAATTTGCTAGTTACCTAATTTAATTACACAGATGCACTTAACACTTGCAGTTCTATGACTATATTTTGTAAATTATTAAAAAATATGAATTATATATGTATGTATGTATATTGCTTAATTCAATAAAAATATTGCTGGTTTATTTATAACCAAACTCATTACTTTATTCATTTTTTTTTACAAAAATATGTTACATTAGAAGCACCCACTAGTTTTAAGTACAACATTCTTTTCAAGTAGAAATAAATTAAATAAACTGACCTACAAAGTTCATTGACAAGCAATTGCATTGGGTGGTTTTTAATTAGTAACACCTTTGCAATAACATACAACATGAAACATTTGTGTTTGATATTGCTTTGGGAGCCAGTGACTACAACAGCAATTTATAGCAAAAAGGCAAGAACAGAACTGAATGAGTCAGTCAAAAAAATTATGACACTTCATAAATGTCTAAGCAGAAGATTCATGCAGGAATATTTAACATTGCTTGTCAATATGTATATATATATTGCAGAATCTATATGATGATGCAGCACACGTTCATGTTTGTATCCATCATGCACACACAGACACAAACATGCACGTATAAATAGATTTAAAAATGTGTGTGTGTGTGCATGATGGATAGAAAATTATTCTGTGCTGGATCGCCTTGAAGGTTCTACAATAACAAAACCTTATGCTTATGGTGTTATTACAGTCAAGCAAAATACTGTCTGCAGAGTCCTAATAAGGTGGTGAGGGAGCTTGGAGGGGTGGGGCCAAAAAGTAATGAGATGCAGTAGGAGAAAGGAATGACGTCACCACTGGCCATCAGCGAATCAGTGTGAAGGAGGGAGGAAGCAAGGGCGGCTCAGGGAGGGCGTGTTTTTCTGCTGCTACACCATCAATATCGCACAGAGGCTGCAATCTATTCCTCTAAGAAGAAAAAGGAGAAATAGGGAGGCAGGAAGAGGAAGACTCAAGGTGTTGCTGAGGGCGGAGAGGGAACTGATTGCAGACCACTGCTTTTAGCTTTTAACCTACAAGGTAAGACACACAAAACATAATATGCTCTCTTTCTCTCTCTCTCTCGCTATCTATCTATCTATATATATATATATATATACACATACATATATATATATATATATATATATGTACACATTTTTTTTCCTATTTCTTTTCTGTATTTGTGTTTGTATGTGTTACATCTGGATATTGCAGCAATTATTGAATTGAATTTTATTATGCATATTTTGGGGTACAATCCTTTTTATTACCTGTGGATGAGGTGTAGTATCTTAGATTACGTTGACTGAATCATCTTCTGGTTAAAAAAAAAAACAATAGATCTCTTTTCCTGAAGAAAAGGCATATTTGAGATATATACAGTATTTAGAAATTACTGTATTTTTAAAAATCATAAAACATTTCATTTGTATTTGAATGTTTTATATATAAAATGTATATATAATGCTTGTTCCGAAACTATATTCTTTATATAACGCTGAAGTGGAACGCGGTTTTGTGACCCCGAGTATGCGACATGCAACAGGATTCATTCAGTGTGAAACAAAAGGCTTTTCTGTGCAGCACTGGCCTTTAATATCGCACCATCTATGCTGTATGTTCCCTGTTTACTTGCTTTCTCAGATCCTGCCTCACAGCTTGCTTCTATTTCAGCCTAAACTGCTCCTCAAAAGCACCATAGATTGCGAGAGTGGTGTATTAGACAGGTTCATGGGATAGGAAAAGCTTTTAGTTCGGATGACAGCGCATCGGTCTGTAAAAGAAAAAAAGGTACAGAATAAAATGCCCACAGGCAAAAAGCAAAGAAGGTGAAACCAGACCTTGAAGGAAAAGAGCCGGGCGCATGGCCTGTTTATGACAGCGGAGGTGTGAAAATTGTTCCAGTTGGGACCTTGTAGCACAGGAATGGTGCACAGAATAAAATTGAATCCTCCCCTTTCAGGATTACAGGTATTAGCTAATGGTATCATACATTTATTGTACAGTTAGCTGTGACCATACATTTATATTACAGGTGGCTATGACCATATATTTATTGTACAATGAAATTCAGTCTTCAGTCAAATATCTATATATATATTCAGTTAAATATCCCGTCTTGCTCTTCGATTTATAAGAATATCTTCCCTGAATGTCCTCTGCCTGGGTCTTCACAAGGCAGAGTTACAGACATCAATTTATACTTTTAGTCATGACAATTGAAGACCACATTTCCAAAACTCACTCCCATCAAATGGATTTAGGAATTGGAAATTGAATGGAATTTCCTCGTTGGATTACATGAGGCCTGAGTGAGTTTTGATCTTGAATACGGTAACATATGATGAGGTCAATGGTGGTCTCATTTAAAAAAAACATCTAGAAAATGGACTGAGCTTTGGAAATTTGATCTTAAATTCCTAGTTCACCGGACTCCTAAGACTCCCATGAATGTGCCCTGCAAGAGAGGAAATTGAAATGGGGGTTTAAGTTGGTTGAAAGGTTGCACACATTAAGAAACCCTTCAGTGTCCCATGGCAATTCCTTCACTGCTGTCAATCTGCTTTACCCTTTAGCCTCAGGCAAGCTGCCATTGCCTGGAACAGCTCATTAATGTGACACAGGCAGGTGAGGGGTGCAGGGCATGATATGACATGCCTGCATATAGCCCCATTTGCGTTGGCACTACTGTGCTTGCCAGTCTGCCAGCATCTGCCCACCTGCCCCCCTCCCCGCCCCAGACTGGCTTGGTGCAATGCAGCGACCTGCAGCAAGGCCACAGGCAAGATCTAATCAAACAAAGAGAAATGGATTAGCTGTGGGGCTGCTCTGCTGAGATGGAGATGTTTAAGTCTGTATGTGGGGCTACTCATCTACCTATAGCTGAAGTTGGGTAGCAAAACAACATTTTCATATATAACTAATGTAGCCACACTGTTTTTACTAACCGGTTAGCGCTTGTTCAGTGACATTTATCACTTTAAAAATCTAATGGTATCGTGAAATCAGCATATGCATGGATTAAAACTGTGTTTTATCATGCTACACTGTTTTGTGTGGTCATAGTAGGTAGAGGGTAGGAACCATCACAAACATGGTGTATGTTCTCCATTTAATGATGTGTTCTAGTTTTCACTAAATTCTTTACTGATTATGATAAACGAAGTTAAGACCAATGCAATGATACCATGTTCGGTAACAATAAGTTTGGGTATGGCAGCAGTTACAATGTGTGTGTGAGAGAGAATGCCATACGACGGCATCTTGAAACGTTTTCACCTCAACAAGAAATTGGTTCAGATCCACACAGTAAGAGAGTGTTCTTTAAAAGTGTAAGATGTAGTATCTTATGTGCTTGAACAAAATAGCAGACTGAGATAACACAAATAGTAGTATGCACAATATATGTCACATGATGTCTGCATGTTGGTTTCCCGTGTGTATGTGTCACTATGAGGTGTGTATCACAGCCCATCACTCTATGTGTTTGAGAGACAGAGACAGGATGACTTCTGTGAATGAATAAAAAAATGTGTGGGATGGGATCAGTACAGCGTGTGTTGTAATCAGCGTACCGCTTACTGTAGTTCAGGATGGTACCGTATTACACACTGGCTGACATGTGAGTGTAAGAGGGCAGAGGGCGACAGACAAGTTCATGGCAGAATTGGTATGTGCGTGTGTGTGTGGGTTTGCGTAGATGACATTTGGATACCAAAATGTTCCCAAAGTGTGGTAGAACCTGAAACTTCCTTACTTTTCGGGACATTTTTTCAGGTCCCCAGTTGGATGACCTCAATTTTATAAAAATCTGTGAATGCAATCAAAAAAGTAAAAATGCCATGTATTTGGGTTGGCTACTTATGATTAGGATTGGGGCTGGGTTGGGGTTAAGGGTGTCATGATTGAGATTAGGGTTTTTCCAACAGAAATGAATGGAAGGTCCCTATTTAGAGTCTATGTGTGTTTTGCTGAGCAAAAGGGGATGAGGGGATGTTTCAGCTTTTTCCAGAAGAGAGCCATATTTGATTGACCATGTGATACAAGTGCATTGGAATGTAACTACACCCTTCTGAAAGAACATCAAAATTAAATAAATGACATTATAATTCACATAAATTGCTCTTGCAAGTACCATTGCAGTTGTCCAGAATTAGCTATTAATGATGTGGATGGCTTAAGAGAAGAAACTATTGTTGAATCTAGGAGTCAGTGTTCTGTTGCCATGAAACCTCCTATCAGACCCCAGGGGTTAGGACAACTTGTTCCTGGGGTCCCATGACATATTCTGTGCTTTTTGGCAGCAGTGATTGAGGAATATTCTGTTTATGGATGACAGTTTAGTGCAGTCCTCTGTCCACTATACCTTTTGCGGTATTGCAGCAGAAGTTGGTGTGTGACCTTGTACATCCTCCACTTGAAACTATCTTGGGAACATGCTTTCATGAAGACTGATCCAGTGTCTTCTGTCCACATCAGCCCCACTGAGATTTGAAGGCAGGGGACAGTTTTCACTGGAAAGTTTTGGAATCCAGAACAATAGTAACACCTTTATCGGTCCCCGTAAGGAAATTCTCTTTTCACCTACCTCATCTTGCTCTTCGTGACACATTTAGATGAAACCAAGCTTGGCAGTGAAGGGCAGCCTCCTGCAGGGGCTCCCATGTAGCTGGGGTTAAAGGGCCTTGCTCAATGGCCCACAGACTTGTGACTATTCTGCCAAAGCTGGGCTTGAATCACCAACCATCCAATCACAGGCACAAAGCCCACTGAGCCACACACCACACACTTTATTATACTGATATGGGAGTGGTCATTGCTTATCACTCCATCAGCTCTGCCACCTTCTCCCTCTAAGCTGATACTGGTGATCAGAAAATTTGCTTCTTAATTGTGGGTGAAGAGGGAGTACAGCCTTGGGGACTCCATGTGTTGGAGAACTGGAGAGAACGAGGTATAATTCTCAACCTGCACCCCCTGGGGTCTGCTTGTCAGGATGTCCAACTCCCAATTGCAGGTCCAGCTTCATGAGATTCCCCACCAGCTTGTCTGGCATTAAGGTACTAATGGCTGAGCCAATAAATAATGTTCTGTCACAGGGTTTTTTGAAGGGCCAGTGACCATTTCTCCAGTTCTCAAACTGTAGGGGGTCCAGAGTATCCAATACAATTCTGCTGATGTGGTAAAGTTATTGCCCTCTTCATGCACAGTGTGCAGCCTCCTCTCAATCTGTTTTCCTCCAGACGACCTGTGAAAAAAGTCTCTGTGGCCTCAGGCCTGTGTGTTTTTGTTTACACTTGTGGTTGTCACTTTGACATTGGGTAAAAGTTTGCATCAAAAGAGTGTGTGCATATGTGTTCCAGCCATGTTTGTATGTGTCTGTGGGTGAATTGCTGCGGCTAGAGGGGTTGGTGATTATTAGGTCATACATGTGTGTTTTGTTTAAGACCAGGCATAGAAAAGAGACTGAATGTCTGTGTATGGGTGAGACAGATCAAGAAATAAGACAGAGACTTTGAGTGGGAAAAGGAAAAGAATGCAACTAACCACATAACAGAAGGGTGAAAAATAATAAGAAACCAAGATTTTGGAGCAGGCAGAGAAAGCATGATTTTGGTGACGGAGCGATGGGGAACGCCATGAACAATACACACTAAGATATGGCTATCATGATACTGTAAATGATGTAATTAGCTAGATGGCTAGGAGGCACATGTTTCTTATAAATGGTAAAGCCTTGTTTTGCTTTGCCAAATTTATACCATGTTTGCTCAAAATAGACAGAAATTGATTTATGGACCAAAGGGCTGGGGATGTGGGTGTGGACATTGTGGGTGTGGACATAGTGGGTGTGGACATAGTGGGTGTGGACATTGTGGGTGTGGACATTGTGGGTGTGGACATAGTGTAGCTCAGTGTCAGTGGAATCTGTGCCTGTGGATTTGCATCTTGGGGCTGGTAGAGTGCTCCTGCTTTAATTAAGATTTTGATTAAGATTCTGGAACAGTGTAGTATTACACTGCAGCTTTACGCTGTTACCAAGCATCTTACGAAATAGAGAAGGTTACCAGTACACGTACTGACTGTACACAGGTTCTGTTCCCACACCAAAGGAGCCAATATATGGCTCGAGAAAACATCAAGTTTTCCATGGATTTATATGTGCAATTTTTTCATATTATCTTATTACAAACATTTTATCTTATCTTACCTTTTATGTGTGTTTTTAAATTTATTTTAACAATCAGTTTTATCCAAAGTGACATAATTTGGACATCACAATCCTGGAGCACTTGGGGGGTTAAAGGCCTTGCTAGATGGCTCAGCTGACCCTGTGGCAAGTTTGCTCTTCATACTGGTGTTTAATAGCAACATTCAATCTTGCATTGAATCTTGCTTATTCCTATCTGACCAAGCATGTAGGTCAAATTTATACAGTCTCTTTCTTATAGTTGACTTTCGCATGGATTCTGGCAAGAGTTACCTGTAGATCCTTTGATGATAGCCTTAGGTTCTTTGAGACTTATTGATGCATCTTGCACCTGGCTCCTGGGTTTAATTTGATTAGATGATCTGGTCTGCACAGATTGTAAGTAGTCTGAAACCTTCTTTAAATTAGCCTTATGTTCGTGTAAAACTTTGATATGATGTCTGTTAATGAATGCCAGCTTAGCCATTGCAAAAGCACCTCAGCATTTGCAATAATGATCCAATATATCTAGGTATTTGTTGACTACTATAACATGGTCTTTGGCTAATCAATACCCTGCTCACACTAAGGCAAACTGTCCCACAAATCTAACAGACTCAATCAATCAGATGCATGTCCAGCCAATCCAATCAATTTAACTGATTTGGGAAACCATCCACTGCTATCTCAGTTTCTCCGTAAATGTTGACACATTTCCCTCTTGCAATATAATCATGCGCTTGAGTGTGTTTTTTCTATGTGTATGTGTGTGTGTGTGTGTGTGTGTGCACAAATTCAGTTTGCTGTCTTTCTTGGGGATTTGAGAAAGCAATGCTATCTAGACAGTAATGAAAAAAGCACCCATTTTCGCCTGTTCATTTGATTCATATCATATCATTTGATTTGATTGTTTCTAGTTAGTCATACCAGTCTATTTTCATGTATCGAGGACAGTGTATGCATCTTAGCTCCATGGCAGCAGACCGACATTTATCCTGCAGAGGGCAGGGTTTACAGGTGTGATGCGCCATCTTCTCTTGTCTCAGCAGGAATCCTGGCCCCGCCCTTCTTGTCAGGCTCCAAGAGCTGACATATAGCAGAGAAGGAAAAAATGGTAAATAGGCGTGCTTGTGCAGCTGCACCACTTTTGAAAAGGAGAGATGCAGGTGGAGCTGATGAGAGATAGAGGTTATTCCGGGGAAGATAGTTAAATGGTTTGTTCCATTCTGCTGAGAACATCTGGAAGACATACTGCCCAGTTCAAAGAGAGGCACTTTTTGCCTGATTTTAATATAATGAACACCCACTATTGTGAGGCAGAAAGAAATGCTGTATATGTCAATGTGGACAATGATCAAAGATGGAGAAAGATTGAGATGGACAAGTATAGAAATGAGCGAAGTTATTCATTCATATCAGATTTGTTTTAAGTCTTTGGTTCCCACAGAAGCACTTGGATGTCTGAACATTTTCATGTCCCTGCCAAGCCTGCAAATATCTTCACTAATGTTACCTCGCTCAGTACGATGACATTTTCTATAACACTACTTGTTAATTTTTTCATTTCATACTTCTTTTTCATTGGCCTGTGAGACGACGTGCTGATGATGACTAATATAACCTAGAGAGATAAATCTGTTGAAAATTCATTTGATATCACCGTGGAGCTTTAATGGAGACTGGCCAGGCAGGGGAGGAGCTCTGAGGCCAACCCACGCTACATAGCCAGCTGACCCTGTTATGCCTGTGAGATTTATAGCATACAGACAAATAATATCCCAGTGCACATTGTCACAAGCCATGGTGTGTTTGGTATGCATGTCTGCCCACGCACGTTTCATGTGGTAATTTCCTTACTGTGTCTAATACATAATGTAAACACAACATACGACTGGTGGTACTAGTGTGTGTACATGAGGAGGCTATAAGCTAAAAAATAAGCAAGACGAATGCCACTGTTATACTTCGGCGAGAAGGGAGTGTTTTACCCATCTAAAAAAAAGGTAAAATTTCAACCATGAAAAGGGTTGAAAAAAAAGGGAAAATAAAGGTATAAGCGACAGATGTGCTAAAAGAGAACGGGAGAACAAGATGTGCACAGGGGATGGGGGAGGGGAGAAATATCGCTATGTGCTGCTGGTGTCAGGCGTTGCCATGGAGACAAGGGAAAGGAGGTGGGCAGGCAGAGAGAGCAGTATTGGCGCCTTATGCTTGTACTTACAGTGCAGACACGCACAAATGCACAGAGAATACACTGAAACATACTGATACATCTCCTCACACATAGTCATATTTTTGTGGGTCTTCCCAGCCATAGACTGTTTCTGTCTGGTATCTTGCACAACTGCATGCATGCAAACAAGCCATCAAGAGCTAACGATTTATCGGAGTACTCCAGAGAGCTAATGCTTTCAGCGCATACACTGACCTTACCATCCCCAGCTTTGAAGACAGATCTGACAGAAGTAATATTCATATGAATGTATATGGTGTGTAATGCCATTTGTTACTGCTGGGGAGACAGAGGTGTGGCAATGATTGTCTGTGATAGGGTGTAGTGTAAAGGCAAACCTTCAGCATCTCTGGGACCACAAGTCTCTGCACACTCAATAACTCAGTTGCCATTAGCTGGGATTTTCGGAGGTAAATGGTTTCGCTTAAGTGTCGCCAGTTGCTTTCAGTGATCCTTTTGTCGTCATTAATGAATCTATGTAAAGGGAGGCATCCAGGGACCAAGCAAGAGGTAGCATGTCTGAAATGTGGAGTGCTTAATGCTCTGAAAAGCCGGATTTTCACTCTGACACAGTGATGAGAACAAGGATCTCATGGATTAATTACGAATGTTGAATAGATGTCACACATTATAATTGTTATTTTCTTTGAATATTTTACAACAGCATGGAGCAAGAACAGTTAATTTAGTGGTTAACTTTGCGTCAATAGTGAGTACATTTGGGATTTTAAGAATTTCCATGCTCAAAGCAGTAATGATGAATTTCAAGCATAACCTGGAAAATATAACTGTGTCAAGTACCTAGGTTGTGCACAACGCAGAATTGAGAATGCCCTTGGAATTCTAATTAAATTTGTGAATCTGAATTGGATTTGAACTGCGGTTGAAAACAGGGTGCAGAATTACAATTCAAATTTGAATTTAAGAAAGTATAATTAAAATGGAATTCAAATAAAGTTCAAAATAATTGATATACATATTGTGGGTATATTTTTTTAACCATATAGTGTAATATTTAAATATGAATTACACATAAACATGATAACATACACAGCATATACTGTGTCATTTTTCATATATATATATATATATATATTTGACACGTTACTTATAGAATAAGTAATTTATAATTAACTGTCAATTTGTGTATCATGGTGAAGCTTCTCAAAGGAAAAGTTGAGTGTCTCCCCCTAATAGTTAGTGCTGTCAATATCAACTGCAGTGCCCAACCAAAGAAACGTGCTCTTTTCTTAAAGCTTTGCATTATGTCTCTGTAAACCTGAGTCCAAACCAGGGTCCGTAAGCTAATAAACTTACCTGCAAACACCTAGATAGATAGACAGGTAGATACATACATACATACACTTTACCCACTCATATGTAGTATATGCAAGTTCAGTATGTACATCTATTTCTTTTTAGTAAAGAAATTCTGTTGTACAGTTACGTGTGTGACTCACTGGGTTAAGTTTCTATGCCTATGTTCAGAAGGTCACTGGTTCAAGCCCCAGCTTCAGCAGAAAAATCATTTGTCCGTGGGGCCTTCAGCACAGCCCTTAACCCCCAGCTCCATGGGAGCTGCCCTTTGCTCTGACCCCCAAGCTTGTGTGTGTCTCTTTCTGTTATGCCTCCTGGTCTAGGTCAGGTGAACATGTGGTGTGGGTCAGCAGCAACCAGATTCTGCATGGGGGTAACAGAATAAGCCACACAAGTGAGGTAACCAAGCAATCGCTAATAGGGAAAAATTCAACTCACAATGAATAGATCTCGCCCTCACCGCACCCAGATTTCCTAGCAGCTACTGGGATGAAGACGCGAACTTCACTAATTCTGTAAGTGACACCATGCCAGGATTGGTCTGAGCGGCAAATGTCTCCTCTGTGTTCCTGACGGGAGGAAAAAGGGAGAGAGGAAAAACAAATACTGGTTCATATCAGACAGGCACATAACAGTCTCAGGTATAGCAGGGTGAGTTAGATGAAAACAGAATTTATTCCACGGGCTCATAAAGTATAATTTTCTTCTATTTTATCTGCCAGGTTAAACAACATTCCTACGTTGTTTGTTTGCATTGAAATTATTTGAATAGTCTTCTATTAAATTCTTCCTGTCGTTCCATTTCAAATTCCTTTTCACTATCATGTGGGGTGTGGCTAAGTCAATTCAAATTCCAATTCACCATCGGAAAGGAGTACAATTCATGCACAACCCTGTCCTGTAGTGCCAATGGCTTTTGTTTTTACAAGCACCTGCATTCTCTTAGGTAGAGACAGACCTGCCGATTCCCTTCTTTACGGCGCATGTGTTTACCAGAATTGAGCCCTAATTAACATGCTTTGGGAACTATCACCACGTTTCCTTTTTCTCTGATGGGTAGTTAGGAAGTCGCCGCCTGGAAGCTGCACATTGTAGAGCATTAGACACTGTCCAGTTAACTTCCTCCCTCCCCCCCCCCACGCCCTGCTGTCCAGCATGGCTTCTCTGTTCTGCCTGAAGAAGCCATTAACACAGGGAGGGATGGTGGAACATGAAAAGGAAGAAGGAAGGTCAAAGCTGAATGAGGCATATAGGAGAAGAAAGCGCGGTGGGGGAGGGAGAGCAAGTGTGAGAAGGCAATCAAAGCTTTTACGCCCAATTTGATGATGTCGTGATTGTTCTTATTTGTTCAAGTTAATATCCTGCATTTGAGTCTTCATAAGATGGCGGTCTGCCCCGAGACATTTTCCTGTCATTTTCCTTCCCACAGTGTGTGGTCATGTGTGTTTGACAAAGACACTCGTGTCTGACTGAATAACGTTTTAGTCATGTGTCTTCTAACTACAAAGCTTCTCTTCTTAACACCCACCAAGATAGGCTTTATAAATGAGTTTATTTTACTGTTTTTAATATATACTTTTAATATATTTGTCTTTGAATTATTGAAGTGTCTCGGTTTTTGGGTATACCGAGAATTAAAGTTTCATTTTTTAATTGTGATTTGTGGTATAATGGTTGATTACTAGTTAATGGATAAATTGATATTAAAGATTGTTTTTTTTATCTATTGATACCTTTTGCAAAGAAAAATAAAAAATGCAATCCCTCCACTGAATTCACTTCTTCTGGTTTGTGTATAAGAAAGCAGGGAAGAGTGAGATTCTGATGAGTTTTCTTTTTGCATATCAGTTAACTTTCATGCAAGACGGGATAAGCTAACATGCAGCAGTGCTTCTCTTTATTACTACTGTGGGTTGACTAGCTGATGGCTATACTAACTAGGATGCTGTTCAGACATATGATAGGTGAACGCGATACTGATGTGTCAGACTTCAGTCGTCTCCTGATTTCTCAGTGAGTGCACTGAGTAGCTAAAATAAGGAAATCCCTATCTCTTTTCAGATTCAGCATTCAAATGAACTGTTGAGGAAATCTGCATAATTTTGGGTGTCTGGTTGCCTTGTCTGTTTCTTCACTCTTACCCACCCAATCCCCACAATCCCACAGTCCTCTTAACTAGTCCATGCCTCAATTTTAATAATTCAGCACTTGAGTTTTTCCTTTCCTCCATGTTTATTATGTCCAGAGGGCAAAAGCATCAATAAATAAATAGTCCTGACTGTTGCACAGCAGGTTGGGCAGGGAGAAAGATACATATGACACTTCACTAAGTGACACAGGATGGACTGCTCTTTCTTAAAAACAAAGCATCTACAATTGTGGGTGAATAGGTATGAAATGTAGAAATGCAGCAGATGAAAGGGGAGCAGTTAACTGTCCCTAGTGAGCCCTTTTTTAAATTTGTTTTTGTTTTTCTGTCACCAGTACATTAAGTCCATGAACTGAAAATAACTGAAATTAATGACTGGGTTTAATAAAGTCTTTCTTTCTTAATTTCCTTATTTCTGTAAAATGAATGAATTTACAGATTAATTTATTCATCTGTGCCTTCTCTGATTTACAGTCATGATATGGAGATGGTCTTGCGGAATAATTCAATGAACTCTGAACAATGAACTGAATAGTCACTATATTAGGTGGAGTACTGGGTAATTACCAGCCTTGTTCATCTTTTTCAGGAATACACAAAGTATGAACTGGGCTGTCCTTGACGACAATAGTTATAATCAATGATAAATGATCAGTTACTTCCTACATGACCTAATGGTCAGTAGTAAAACGCACTTAGCAAATGCTGTACCTATTACAGTACACTTAACACATGCTGTACCTATTACAGCACACTTAACACATGCTGTACCTATTACAGTACACTTAGCACATGCTGTACCTATTACAGTACACTTAGCACATGCTGTACCTATTACAGCACACTTAACACATGCTGTACCTATTACACTATGGAACTTATTACTGAGAGATACCCACATTCAAGATTCACTTGAGTTGAGTAGTGACTAATGTAACTTCAGAATGACCTCTCTCATCTGCAGACATGAAAGTATACCAATTCATTGATCTGTCTGTATCTATATTTCCTTGTCTAATCTCTGCTACAGTCACCAGTCACAATCTCTATAGTGCACACTGGCAATACTGCTGTTTTTCCAGTTGTCCGAATATACTAATTTATCCTCCTCCTCCTTCTCTCTGCTGTATTCTAGTCTGTTGGGCAGCAGGGACTGTAGTGCTAGACTACTACACACAGCCAAAGCCTATAGTGTGACATAATTGCAGTTTCTTCTCACTGAATCTGCAGACGTATATTAGTTCATTGGAATGACCCTAAGCCTCCTTCTTCCAGCATTTAGTTAAAAGACCTGATGTCCTACCTCCATTTGGAAAAAAATGAAATATCACCTGAGAGGCTCATCAGTTACCTTTTATAAAAAGTGGGGCCCCACTCACTCTTGTTTCATGACTATTCCCTCACTAGATGTCTCTGGGCTTTGCCCCTTTCGATTGTCCCATGCTCGTCCTGGATGTTTTCTTTATATTGACATCAGTGTGTATTGTTTGTTATTTTTCTCTGTCAGTATTTGGCTGAGCATAATCAGTATTTGGCTGATCATAATCTTTATTTAGGGATCCAAAGCACATAGTGCTACAGTATGGGCATCTTTTGTTTTTGTTAGGATTTGTATCTTTTACTATTATTCTTTTTCTTTCCTACAATGAAATGGGCCTTAAATGGGCAGATAATATAACACAGTATTTAAAAGTATTCCTAAATGTAGGACTACTCGTGCATAAATAGGCTGCTTTTGCTAATAGGAATAGTCGAACCACAACACCAGGCACTGAATACATATCGCAAGTTAATATTGTAAGTTGCAGCTATTCATTTCACTGTCAAACGTCATTACATTCCAAATGGTCTTTTTCACATATGTTGGTCATGGCATTGATATACTTATCATACTTGCACTATTTTATTGCCTGCCGGACCTGCCATGGTCAAAAATGATTCTCAGTTTTACATATTTATTCATCATGGTTAACAACGATATATAATACTGATACAATACAATAATACTGATCATCATCACCATCTTTATTATTACTGATGAGAGGAAACTAGAAAACACTGTACACATTTGGCAATTGCAAAAGACTATAGTTATGCGTGTCATTTTCTGTGGGGGTTCCTGAAGGATGTCATAGTCAGAACAGTGGTGACAGCACAACTGACACACCAAATAAAAGGCTATAATCATGTTTAAATGAACAGCCCACAAAAAGCATTAAGTATGATTGTAGTACTGTTATATTTAGCCCTTTCTGTCGAACATGACAATGTTCACTCACGCGTTATAAACAAAGCTTAACCAGTAAGACCCAGACCTACCAAATCGGGTGCGGAGGTGTCTGTTCCTGCCCACTTCCCAGATCATATGACCCGAAGCAGACATTCAGCGTGGGGTGGGGGCTACACTGCAGGTTTCTACATTCCGTCCTATATCTCCTAACCTGTTAGGCCTAGACTCAAAGTTCTCCATCCTGTCTTTTGACTTTTTAATACATTGGCCATCAGTACTGATGTGATGTACTGTTCCTATGCCGTTGATGACTTTCCAACCCTTTTCATCCCTCAGTCAATGTTTGCAGTTATATTTTGTTTGTTTGTTTGTTTTTCTTTGGGGGGGGGGGGGTGTTTTGCAGCTTTATTCATGATAGCTCCGTTCAACATTTGACATGGTTACCATTCATTCTACCAGCTCACTGACTCATTCCACTAAGCTGCCGCCTTTTCTGTTCATATTATGGGCTCAGAGGAGTTATGTCACAAAATTAGTCTGGAGTGGGCCAGTCTTTGTTGAGCTGATTTATGGTTAAACTGCAAATTCTGTATATGGTGAGTGAATTTGAATAATGAATCTTATTATGATTAAATTTTGCAGACAGGGAGAAGGTGGCTATAAATAATTAACTCTGCAGGGGGTCTGTGATTTAAAGTCTCTCTCATTGACTGTCTTTTGAGTCACTCCATTTTTTCTTGATCCATCTGAACTTGTCTTTTTTCTGCTCGTATCTGGCCATTTGCACCCACTTTTCCTCTGTCTGTTGTGATCAGCTTGGTTCTTCCCTTGTGTGACTTTCTTTTTCCTCCAAAATGGAAGGACCTATTGGAGACCTGAGATGGAGAGAAATAAACATGCATAATTTTTCACCATCCACCCCTCCACATTTTCTTCCCTTCCGTTGTCTCTTGCACATCCTCTCAGCTGGAGGGTGGAAAATGAATTATTAAAGGTACCAAGATGACAGGATGCAAATATACACACATCTGCTCATAAAAAAATGCAATGTTTTAAATGTAAACAGAACATCTAAGGTGGCTCTCATTAGCCTTGGGCCTTTGGGTATTTTACATCAGTGTTTCTTAAGCCAGTCCTCTGAGACCCCTAGATAGTCCACGTTTTTGCTCCCTACCGGGAGCTGGGAGGCAGCAAATGTGTGGGCAGTCTGGCAAGGTGCTGGGAGGGAGTATAAACTTGGACTGTCTGGGGTGCCAGGTTGGGAAATATCTGGGGGAAAGCCTATATTTGGCTTCTCTGCTCTTTTCATATTTGCCATTATTTATTTTTATTATTCATATATATATATATATTTTTTATTATTTATATTTATTTATTATTTAATTTTTTTGTCATGTTTTTTTTTTTTACTACTCCATCAGCTCTCCTCTCACCCATCTGGTACAAGCACACTTGGTTGGTCTCCTGGCTGGAGACCCATGGACTATGTGATGAGAGTGCCAGGGCAAGCGATAGAGTGATGCTTTGGGGAGGGAGCATCCTATAGATTCCGCAAGTCACGGTTGTGCTAATTTGGGGGGGGGGGGGTTCTGCCCCGCTTGTTTGTTTCCTTTTCTTTTGTGTTCATTATTTCACATATACACCACATAGGCACATGTTTGTGAAAAGCTGCCCTTGAAATTTTCTCTGCTTTCTCTAGTCTGCAGATCATAAACATGCTCATCAGCAATTAGTCACTGAGCCCATCCTGAGAGATACCCTTAGCGGCTGTGGCTATTTTTCTAGATATTGTTAGTCTGGGCATGGAAGGGTATAGGCAGGGAGGGACAGACAATGGAACAGATATAATCTACTGACTGGAAAACTGAGCATGTCATTAAATTGAGGACTATATTAATGAGCAGTCGTCACATTCCATCATCTTCCAGATGCTCCAGTGACATAAGGGAATTCTCTTTTTAAGAGAATCCCTATATATCACTCATTTATTATTTTCATATCTGATCTGTGGTTTTACAACACATACAGACAATCAAAATTTGTCGTAAATTAGCTGAAAATGTACAGATAGGATGAAAATAACCAAGAAAATGTACACTATGGGTTAATTCACTCATCCTATTTTCACTCAGTATTTTCTCACATTTTCCCTGCCCCTTCAAGGTCGCACTTCTGTGCCAGGATACTGGGGTTTAATGCCAGAGCTCTTCCTGAGCAGGCTGCAGTAACCGCAAGCCTGTAACAAAAAGAAAATACTAGGAGGAAAAAGGAAATCTCTCCTCCTATTTTATCAATTTTCCTTCTCTGTGTTAGCAAGCCCTGATTTATTTATTTGTTTATTTTTCAATTCTGTTTTTTAATCTACTTTTTCACTCATGAATATTAGATATGTCTGACTTTTTAAACATGCGATCCTGTGCTACTGAAGACTACTGTCAAAGGCACTTGCCCAGCTTGGTTATTTTGAAATTTCATTAGTACATAATAAAACAGTCAAGAAGATTCTCAACACCATGGTAATGGTTAGTTGAATATTCCTCCTGTAACTTTATAATACTATTTAGCTTATGTGATCTAGATCATTTAATTTCTTGTTGATAATTGATGTTACTGCTTTCTTTGATGTTACTCAGAGATAAGTGTATTTATATATGTGTTCATTTTATTCTACTGTTGCTCTCTTATGGGCTGCCTCCACTCAGTTCTCTGTGGCCTAATGCTTGCCTTCTCTCTTCTTATTTCCCTAGTCTCTTATGGCCTGCTTCCACCCAGGGCTCTGTTGCCTAATGCTTGCCTTCTCTCCTCTTATTTCCCTAGTCTGTTATGGACTGCCTCCACCCAGAGCTCTGTGGCCTAATACTTGCCTTCTCTCTTCTTATTTCCCTAGTCTCTTATGGCCTGCCTCCACACAGTGCTCTGTGGCCTAATGCTTGCCTTCTCTCTTTTTATTTCCCTAGTCTCTTATGGCCTGCCTCCACCCAGGGCTCTGTGGTCTAATGTGTGCCATCACTCTTCTTATTTCCCTAGTCTCTTATGGCCTACTTCCACCCAGGGCTCTGTGGCCTAATGCTTGCCTTCTCTCTTCTTATTTCCCTAGTCTCTAATGGCCTACTTCCACCCAGGGCTCTGTGGCCTAATGCTTGCCTTCTCTCTTCTTATTTCCCTAGTCTCTTATGACCTGCTTCCACCCAGGGCTCTGTTGCCTAATGCTTGCCTTCTCTCTTCTTATTTCCCTAGTCTGTTATGGCCTGCCTCCACCCAGAGCTCTGCGGCCTAATGCTCGCCTTCTCTCTTCTTATTTCCCTAGTCTCTACTGGCCTGCCTCCACCTAGAGCTCTGCAACCTAATGCTTGCCTTCTCTCTTCTTATTTCCCTAGTCTCTACTGGCCTGCCTCCACCCAGAGCTCTGTAACCTAATGCTCGCCTTCTCTCTTCTTATTTCCCTAGTCTCTACTGGCTTGCCTCCACCCAGAGCTCTGCAACCTAATGCTTGCCTTCTCTCTTCTTATTTCCCTAGTCTCTTATGGCCTGCCCCCACATAGGGCTCTGTGGCCTAATGCTTGCTTTCTCTCTTCTTATTTCCCTAGTCTGTTATGGCCTGCCTCCACCTAGGGCTCTGTGGCTTAATGCTTGCCTTCTCTCTTCTTATTTCCCTAGTCTCTTATGGACTGCCTCCACACAGAACTCTATAGCCTAATGCTTGCCTTCTCTCCTCTTATTTCCCTTGTCTCTTATGGCCTGCCCCCACTCAGTGCTCTGTGGCCTAATGAGTATCTTCTGTCTTCTTATTTCCCTAGTGTCTTATGGCCTGCCTCCACCTATGGCTCTGTGGCCTAATGCTTGCCTTCTCTCTTCTTATTTCCCTAGTCTCTTTTGGCTCCTCCCCGACCACTCCCTTACACTCTCATTTTCTTGTCTTCCAGAGCAAGGGAATCCAGCAGCAGGGAGCATATGTGACAGAAGAAAAGCAGGAGTGGTGGTGAATGAGAGATTCTGAGCAGGGGATTCCAGTGCTGGAAGCTGTGCTTCTCTATAGTGACCAGACAGACGTGGTATACCTCTAATTAGTGGGGTTCAGCAGCTGACCTCATCCTAATTTTGCTCAAGAGGAACTGTAGGATATTTTTTCATATGTTGACTGCCTGTTACTGAGTATTCAAGTGGGTGCTGCTTTAATGGAATAGTGAGCAATGCCCTCCGCACAGTGTCAACAAGCTGGCAGAAGGGGACATTGTGTCCCCATCCCGCTAGGCTTGCCTCTCCTTCTCCTTCTCCTGTCACTTGCCTTGGAACCAGGCCAGGCTGCGATGCATATCCCTGCTAAATGTAAGTTGCTGGTTTCGCTGTCAGTTTTAGCACTGTCCTATTTTATTAATTTAAGATTATTATTATATGGAGTAGTCAAAGCCTTATATACAGTACCTATAAAAATTATACACCCCCCTGTTAAACTGCCAGGTTTTTGTGATGCAAAAAAATGAAACCCCAATAAATCATTAAAAAAAACCTTGAATGTGACCTATAACCGGTACAATTCATTTGAAAAACATTGTGGCCAAAAAGTTCAACCTTGGTTTCATCAGAGAATCATCGGAGATTTGTATTTTTTGGCACAATTTTTGCCAGATTTGAATGTTGCTTGAACTTTTTGGCCACAATTCCAAAAGGTGTGTTTGGCACGAAAACAACACTGAGCATCACAAAAAGAACAACAAGAATTACCAGTAAACTTTGGCCCAAAACCTTCAGGTGTCTGCTAGGAAGCCATAATGTTATGTTATGTGTCATTTAGTGGTGTATACCTCATCATAGGTGTGTAATTCTCTTTATTCCATTGTCTCCCCCTGCTGTTGCACAAAACACCTTAAGTTAAGATTCTCCTTAAAGCTAGAGTAAATGTTTCATTAAACTAAAGTCGGCTGCACATAACACCCTTAAGTCTCCTCCCTAAGGTTTCCTTAAAATGTTCACTTAAGTATTTAAGTTTCTCTCCTTATCTTAGTCTTATACTTAAGGAATCCCTTAAAGTTCCCTTAAATGATGCACAAAAGACCTTATGAACCAAAGTAAGGAAAACACCTCAAAGTAACTCTGACTGTACCTTAATCACAACATGAAAGAGTTTAGGGTTTTTTTTCAGCTAGTCTGAAGGCCACATCAAGTTTGGAGGCCTGTAGCTATTGACTCTGCAGAAAGTTGTTGACTTCTGCACACTGTGCACCTCAGCCTGCGCTGTGGTTTTACATTGCTGTTTTACATTGTAGAGAGGCAAGACGAGCAGGCAAAACTGCCTGCAAAAAATAGTTACCATGGAAACTGTAGAATTTTACTGCCATAAAATCTTTTTCAGTGTAGTAAATCCCTTATGGTTTTTCCTTAACTAAGGAAACCTTTTAAGGGGTTCTGTGAAACACCCTTAAATAAAATAAATAAATAAAATCCCTTAGCTAAGGAGAAATTAAACCTTATGTATCATACTTAAGGGGTGTTTTATGCAGCTGGCCCCAGGTTTTTATCACATTGTGGGGACATTGAGTTCCCACACTGTGATAATTACAAATTTCCGCACACACCACATCTTGGAGATCTTCACTGATTAGGGGAGACAAATTTGTAACGGTCTTATACAAACATTTAGCTAATGCTCAGTAAAATTACCTGCACATTTGGGAAGGAGTATCAGCAGGAATGTCCAGACCCATGCAGTAGATAATGAAAAGAAGGCATGGTTATACAGTAGGAACCTCTTTTGGACAAATATCAGTTGCAAGACATACTGATGGCAGTGTTAATAAGTGCCGATGTTTGCAGCTCCATAGGTTTTACCATGTTTAGCAATGATGCACCTATCTCTACATGAGTGTCATTCTCCTTAACACTATAATGATAATATGCATCTGTCTATTGGCATACAATGTACATATCATACAAGACAATTCTATTCATCATATTTTTTAACTCTTGTTTTTTGCAGAATGTATGTCTTATAAGGGGCACATAGCACTATATGTACATTATAGTGACATTAATTTGTGTATCTGTGTATATATGCCTGTATACAGTGTGTGCAAGTGTGTAATATACATATGCTTGAGTGTGTTTTCGCTTGATTAGTAGATTCTCTCTCATGTGTCATTCTTATTCTCTCTGCTTCATGCGACTGCTGGACTAAAAGACCAAATAAGTCAATGTAAGTATTTTCACCTTTTGCCATCAGATTAAATAAAACTGTATTTCAAGATACGTAAGAGCTTTATGCCTCTGAACAACAGAGTCTGAGTATTTTCAGTGACACAATATTATGCAGCAGTTTTGCTAAGCATCTAGTAATAACTACTGTCATAATAATTTTGTTTTAATTTCATTACTCCTTTAGCATGTCTCAGGTGTTGCCTATCCTTTCCCCCGAAGAGAGTAGCTTGTTTTCAATAGGAACCAGAAATATCATCCCAGGGGGGTGACATATTAGAGAAAAAAATTTAAGTTCTGCGATAACAATAACGCAGAAGTGCCTTTGGCAGGGGAAAATAAATTTGATCAGCTATGAGAAGCAGCACATTATCTCCATTAAAAGGAACACTCATTAGTTTGCCTCAGTCTTTTCCTCTCTTTTTCTTTCATCTCTTTGGCTTAAAGCTCCCTTCTCCCTGTCTCACTCTTGCCTTTGCACCAGGCAGTCCATCAGAGCAATTGCATGCAGACATGGCTGACACTCTTCTGTTAGCATCACGGGAAAGCTACCTGAGTTGGTTGTGCTTTTATTTGGCACTGAAGTGGAATGGAAAACAAAAGCTTGTGCAAATGTAGGCATGTAAGACCTGAGAATAGTACATCAAGTACCCTTATGCACAGGCAAATACACATTAGACTAAATCATGAGTCATACATTTTTTTGTATTCATGTTGATGTATGGGTGATATCCGGAACCGATATAGGTACTGCCTGACTGCCTGCGTGTTCCCAATCGCCAGTGTGAGTGCCGTGTCTCTGCTATCATCTCCTGCTGCAAATTACCATATCTCAGGGTAGAACCTTCTGGTTTTTATCCACTTCATTCAATCTTGCCTTTTCAGCTCCTCATCTTGCCTTAGGCTCGAAGGGCTCTTTTCAAATAAAGCACATTTTTTTCCCCATCATTTTATCATGATGGAGATAAGCTCCTAAGGGACTGCAGCATTTCACACAGCCATTAGAAATTGTTTGCATGTAGTGAGTCAATAAAATAGCCAATGGGAAACAAATTGAAATCATTTGTTTTGCCCGGTGTCGTTGCATTTCCCATTCTGTGTCTGGATGATTTGCTGAGCAATGGACAGTAACAACGGACGATGCTTCCTGTTCTCCCTGCAGTAATGCAACCTCCTATAATAACAGCGCAGCCCGAGTCACTGACCGCATTCACGCCTGACGACATCAACTTATCCTGTGAGGCATCTGGGAATCCGCAGCCCAGGTCAGTCATCCACTGCCGCCCAGCTTGGCCATACTGGTGACAATAGTTTATTTCCAATAGTTTTATTTTCTCAAGCTCCAAGAATGTCTGAATGAAACAAATTGAACATATGACTTTTGTGTCTCATTGTATGACTACAGTTTCTACATCCTACACCCAAAAGGAGTTAATGAACTGGGCTAATAATACATTAATTAATGAACTGCCTCATCACAAATGTATGAGACGTAAAATTATAATATTAATGCAGACACTCATCTCTTTCAGTTCTTCCTCTTTCTCTTCTTCCTTTGTAGTTTTCAATGGCTGAAGGATGGGGAAGAATTTGACCTCACCAGCAATCCCCAGTTGACAACATCACCGAATTCAGGATCGTTTTCTGCTTTTGGGAATGATCCCATCAGCCAGTACGGGGGCAAATACAGCTGCTATGCCTCTAACAGCCTTGGCACTGCTGTCTCCAATGAAGCTCAGATAATAATAGAAAGTGAGTTATTATATATATTTATACCACGGCTGTCATATTCTCGAATCTGAAGGGTGTTCATTAATTTTCTATAACTGCACTTGTACCAGCCTTGCAAATCACCAAGATACATTTTTGCCAAAAGGAAATACCACTCAAGCCTAAACAGCAGTTCTACTAATAAATGCATTTTGGTTGAGAAAAGTACAAACATGTAAGCCAAATGTGTAGCCGTAGTACAAGCCAGTTAATGCACTGCCAACCGTGCATTATACATTTTCAGATGCACTTTGTGAAAGCAACTGTCCTCTGCTTTGCAGCGAGAGGTTCTTTGCCTGTGCAGCCATGCATGTAAAAAGATAATGGCTTGTACATTGTTTTACACACACACACACACACACACGTTTTTATTCCTATCTTTCTATCACACTGTGGGGACACAACATAATATAAACATGACCACACACACACACACACACGTTTTTATTCCTATCTTAGTGAGAACTGTCTATTCACTTCTATGAGAAAAACCCTAATCCCAATCATGACACCCTTAACCCCTACCTAGCCCTAACTTTAACCATGAGAAACCAAACATATTTGATTACTTCTTTGATTGCATTCACAGATTTTTACTAAATTAAGTGTGAAATTGTGAGGTCTGGCTGTGAACTTCATTATTCATCATCTTTTCAGGATTTCCTTTACTTGTGGGGTCATACACACACACACACACACACATATATATATATATATATATATATATACACACACACAACCTTGCATACAGTATATATTATTTATGTTTATATATTATTCATGTATTGTACATTAATGGATGTAAAGAGAGTTTTCCTTCTAGTTACAGTAGTGCTGACATTATTCTTTTACAACATAAAGAGTGAGAACACGGAATACTTCATAGGTGAGAAGCAATTTTCAGAAGCAACGTTTCTAACCACACGGCTGGCTATTCATCGTATATTTTTTTGGTAGCCAAAGGGGGGAGGTTAGGTGACAATGGCAAAATATTTCATCACTTAGTAATTAGTAAAGTACTTTGTCATAGGGTGAAATGCTAGAAAATACAAACTATGGTTTATTGCTAGGTTTTTTTTTCCTGACTGCCTCGCTGCTCTTACCAGGGAACGGGTTTGCTGGTTGAGTTGTCACCCATCCTGTAACAAAAATAAAATGCTGTGTCCCATTTTTAACCAATACAGGATGTCATTTGTCCCGTATTTTTTCAAATTGAAGTGGAAAATGTAGCAATGGAAAAGCTTAATTGCTGGTGTTAGTGACTTATGCCTTATTATTTTGTAACAATTTCTAATACAAAAAAATACAAAGTATCATTAAATACATCTATGTATCTGCATATTTCCCTCTAACCTTCTGTTTCCATAGCAACAGCTACATCAGCGGTGAAGTAATTCTGCCATCTTAGTAGTAAATTCCAATGTGATCAATAAATGAAATAGAGAGGAAAGAATCTATATGTAGTTTTTTTTTAACAATTTCATTTACATAAAATAGTTTCTAAAACGTTACATGAACCGATCTTTCTCCAAGGCATAATAATAGATACTGTCTGATTAAACAACATTAAACAACATACTACTTTTTCTTTTTTAATTGCAGACAGTCTTGGCTGCAAAGAAGCATTCTTATTAATTGGTTGAATCTCATTTAGCACCAATAACATCTTGTCAAGAAGTTTGTCCCATCTGTCCACAATATAAAGTATTTTTGTCAAACATGTATAGATTTAAATGTTTATTGGAGGCCACCACTCTTGCTCTATGATTTTTTTCCCTTCAGTTATCCTCCCATTGGAGTCATTATCCTAACCGTTCATCTACATTTTCTAACATAGATTCCCAAGCCTTATCTCTTAATCATATACATATACACAATTTTTCTCGTGATAAAAACATTGTTTATGTTTCAGATTTGCTGCAGTATGTAAAGGCTTTTGTAGGTGTCATATAAACAGTATTTGTGTGTAGCACTGTAGGAGTTCAGTCACAGTGTGCTGCTGTCTGGTCTATGAATCAGAGTTTACACCATTTCAGATGCCCCAACACATGTGAAAGAGAGGAAGAAGGTCAGGAAGAAAGTCGAGGAAGGCGATAGTGCGGTTCTGAGCTGTAATCCTCCCTTCAGCACAATGCCCCCAAACATTCACTGGATGGACAAGGGTGAGTCAGCTATTACTGCTTGATTTTTTTTTGTACTTGACTGTCTGTACAGGGAGACCCGGTGGCACAATGGTTAGCACTGTCGCCTTACACCTCCGTGTGTATGGAGTTTGCATGCTTTTCCCATGTCGCCATGGGGTTTCTTTTGGATACTCCAGAGTTACAAAATTGCCCATAGGTGTGCACATGTGAATGAATGGTGTGTGAGTGTGCCCTGCAATGGGTAGGCACTCCATCCTGGGTTATTCCATGCTTGTGCTCGCCATAGCCTCTGGAATAGGCTCTGGATCCCCTGTGACCCTGAATAGATCATGTGATTACAGAAAGTGTACGCATAGATGGACTCTCTCTGTGTCTTATATAACTGATATCTTTGTATAATCAAAAGTGTGCTGTTATGTGGAGTGTGTTCTAACCTCTACTCGTGCTCATATGCTTCTTGACTCCAGATCTACACCACATAGAACAAAGTGCTCGTGTGACTCAGGGTCGAGATGGAAACCTTTACTTCGCCAATGTGATTGCTGATGACAACCGCAATGACTACGTCTGCCATGCCCAGTATATTAGTGCCAGAACCATCCTGCCCAAGGAGCCTATTTCCCTCACTGTCACCACCAGTGAGTGGCCCTCACACTTAGTCACACCCATTCAATGGCAAAATGCTCAAAGTGCCCTGGCCATGTGTGTTTGCTTGTGGCAGGTAGGCCATGTGCAGTGATTTTCTGCTCTCTGTTCCTCTCTGTCTGTCTGTCACTCTCTCTCTCTCGCTGCATACAGCAAATTCAGTGGTGCGGAACCGAAGACCTCACATGTTGCATCCCACAAACTCCCACAGCACCCACCTGGCCCTCCGTGGCAAGACACTGGAGCTTGAATGCATTCCAGAGGGCCTGTGAGTGTGGGTGACCCTCATGCCTAGCAGGGAGGGAGGAAATGGGATTATCCCTCACCTCTGGGTTTATAATGTATAAATAGAATTCACCCTCATTTCCTTATTACTTGGTGTGGATGGTGTGCCATTTTTCTTATGCTTTTAGCCCCACCCCCACTATCCAGTGGGTGAGGAAAGATGGAGCTCTGTCAGAGTTGCGCATCTCCAGGCGGAACTTCGATCGGCTGCTGCTCTTCACTAATATCTCAGAGAGTGAGGATGGAGAGTACCAGTGCACAGCTTCCAACAGCCAAGGGATAGCCATGCACACCTACACCGTCACCGTGGAAGGTATGAGTCCTAGTACCTGCAGATTATCACAAAATAATAAGAGCTATACTAATACCAAAAATGTGCCTACACTGAATGTAAATAAATCTTTAAACTTACAGTCGGTAATCCAGCCAATGAGCGAGCTTCCTCCATCACATAACATCTCTTAACCCCTTCCCCCATATCCTTCATCATTCCCATATACTACCAATAACTCTACACATCATCAATGAGTTGTCAAGTCGTGACATTTATGATTCCCATGTCAGCAGCAGTAAACAAGATTAGCTATCTTTAGCGGTTTACTGCTACTGCTAGCCAAGTAAATGTGCTACTGCAAGTATACGAAAGCAACTGAATTGTTCCTGTGTTGTTGTCCCACAAACATATGCTGCATTAGCCTAAAACTGTCAAAAAATATTGTACAGAGAGCTGCTTCGATAGCTATGTGAGCAATGTGCTAGAACAGACATACCAGCAAGATGTATTGTGAACTTAATGTTAGTTGGCTAATGTAACAGCAAGGCAGATAGTAGACCAACTCAGCTTGTAGGTTTGCCATACAAATTACACTCTCCTTCAGTATTTGAATGTATAATAGTTACATATAATAGTTTCAAGAACATTAATATTTGCATATGTGCATTATGTTCACTGTGTCGTTTTGAAATGGTGCCTACCCACAAAATTGATGTGCACAATGCCCCTGAGTGCAATATTTACATGGTTTCGTATCACAATCTTGGCTGAATACTGCTCTGTGGTTATAAATTTGTGGATGTACCCTCACGAAAATGAACCATGGTTTTACTGTGGTTCTTTGAATAAGCATGGTTTTTTGGGTAACCTTGAAAACCATGGTTTATGACTATGGTTTTATCATGGTTTCACTACAGTTACCATGAAGTGCTATAAGTAAACCATAGTAGTACCACAGTTACCATGCAGTGCTATAAGTAAACCATGGTAGTACTATGGGTAGGAGCATAGTAATCGTAATTACCATGAGGTACCAAAGTAAAACTATGGTTACTATATAAAAACCATAGGAAACCATAGTGAATTTCCATAAGGGTATGTGGCATATGATATGACACTGTTTGGTAAATACTCTCTTGTGTGACTTTCTTACTGTTAGGTAATGCAATTGCAATGCAATTTTATTTGTATAGCGCATTTTCACAACATTTCATTGTCTCAAAGCGCTATGGTCACTACTGCTGACAGTGGTGATGACAGTGAGAGTGGTTGTGATGAGGTTAGAAATCACTGTTTTTCAAGGTGTAGTCATTTATGTCTATCCCTTATAATGCAGCGGCCCCATACTGGACAAAACAGCCTGAGAGCCAAATTTATGCCCCAGGAGAAACTGTGAGGCTCGACTGCCAGGCAGAAGGGATACCTACCCCCACTATCACGTGGAGCTTTAATGGGGTTCCCATCTCAGGTGAGTGCAGAGCATTCAGAACAGCATTTTGTGAAATCACGTGCTGTCACACTAACCCTTCAGTCATGCTCGGGCCCGTTACGGCTGTGATGATAGGCTACCAGTTATGTTCCTGCAGTTGTGGAGCCTGACCCCAGGCGCAGTGTGGAGGGGGGCACCCTGATCTTAGAAGATGTGCAGCCCAGTGACACTGCCATATATCAGTGTGCTGCCTCCAACACTCATGGCACCACACTCCTCAATGCCTATATCTACATCATTGGTGAGCACCCATAAATTCTCCACAACTCAGAAGAATGTCATATTTCAGCTTTGCGCAGCTTAATTTTTTTCCTCCTCTGTGACTATTTGACTCTTGGGTTCCGTAAATTTTTTTAAGCTGACTTAACTTACATTTGCCTGTGTATACTTTTTGCAGTTTATATGATTTTTCTTTAGGTAGTATATTCACTGTATGTATATGTTTAAATAAAAAAAAGAATTAAAAATTTCCCTGGATGTCATTCACCTTTCCAGAGCTGCCCCCTCAGTTTCTCACAGATGACGGACTCTCATACAGTGTGACGGAGGGACAGGTAGCTCAGCTGAACTGTGAGTCCTTCGGCTCGCCGAAACCCAAAGTCACATGGTGAGTGAATTATCTGCTCAAGGCTGGGCTACACTGCAGTTACTACTATGGCTGGCAATTAGTTGAATTTAAATTTTTATTACAATTTTAGCTTCCAACGATTATCAAAACAAAAAATTCTGAGCACACCTTTCTGACCCCTTTTTATTTGTTTCTCAATTGAATTATATTTAGAGTTCAAGGATATCCAGTATTTAAAAAAGATTTTTTCAGCGTTCAGTAAATGTATGATATTTCTAAAGTCATTGAGTAATTGTGATAAGTAATCATGATCTCAACACTGACCAAAATAATCGTGATTAGGATTTTTGCCATAATCGAGCAGCCCTAATTACTAATACTTGTAAAGGTGTGGCTTGAGGAATATCAGTGATGCTGGTTTTCAATGTGATTTATGGCCATGCAGGGAGAGTGAGAACTCTGACATGTTGCTGAGTGACCCTAGGGTATCCCAACTGGCCAGTGGTTCCCTACAGATTGAGAAAGTCTCCAAGGAGGACCAAGCTACCTACACCTGCTCTGTGCTCAGTGCAAACCTGTCTATCACTGCCCATCTAGAGGTGTTGAGTGAGTGCCTTCCATGAATATTAATCGTACATGCAAACATACTGTTAAATTCAATGTATTTACTCTGTTTATTTCTGTTTTATGAAAATAATCTCAACATTGTTACTATTGTAACTAGAGTTGGGCTATATTTGGTTTTCTATCTCACTATAATGTTGTTTAATAATATCCTGATATACAGTATTATATACATTACTGCAGCATTGACCAGACGAAGTCGTGGGGAAGAACGAGTTTCTTTTATTAAATAGCAGTAGAAAAAGCTACTGAAACATGCCCCAAACCAGTATCAACAGGGGAAACACAAGGCAGTCAGATGCTGGTCTTTCAGGTACATACATGGCGAGGAGATTTATACAAGGCTAGGGACACATGAGGATCAGACCGGGTTAACGATATAGGTAACACACACGCCGCAATTGGGATATACAACTATTTAGAACAACTACAGAATAAGAGGCTATGTACACATCGCCCGCGAGCATGCTGGGGTATGTTAATCCCCCCGACACTTAAAAAAAGGGTCACTCATTAGGCTTGGGCGATATGGCGGTAGTATCGTACGTGGCGATGTTGGTAGCCTTAACTAACGATATCAACTTCCGCTTTGAAACGATAATCGTCAAACACGTGTTACACCAGCAGTGACGAAAAAAAGATGGCGGACTTAAGTCGTGAAAAAAATACTAGTGCGGCGGTTTGCCAGTTTTTTGGTTTTAAATCAAATGAAAAAGGTGAGCCGGCAGATTTGCTTGGGAATGGGAAGGGATCCGTTTCAACTGC
>JAODKM010000037.1:2880461-2894594 GCA_026780845.1 Petrocephalus sullivani | reverse complement strand
CAATGCAATCATACAACAATGTAATTTAATCTAGCAAAATATAAATATATAATAGGTTAACTTCCAAAATGGTAGATAACGAACTACTTAGCGCAACGATGCTTTTGGGAAACCCACCCAGGATAAAAAATTTTTCTATTGCCCTAAGAATACATTAAGGTATGTTCATACTAATTTTGACTCACCCCACCCTTTATTTTAGGATTCCATTACAGTTGATTACAGCTGAACACCTCCAAATATCAATGAAGTAGTAAGAACAGAAAGACATCTAGCACACACCCATTGCCTCAGGCATCCCAAAAGGCTTTGAAAGTCATCCAACAATAAAATTTGGTACCAACAAATATCTGTGGCATTCCATTCACAGTTGTGGTGGGTTTCTAAATTTTAAGCAAGGATTTCTAAAATTTAAGCTTAATAAAAATCTAAATAATTAATGAGCAAAATGATTTGATTTGTTCTTCTACTCAAAATTGTGACCTAAATGCAATGAGGCTGCCACCGCCATATCTGCTCTAGGAAAATGCATGCCTATAGCCACTAGGGGGACTCTCACCTTCTCAATGAGCACTATCTTGCCTGAAATTCTTTGGCTGGATATTAACTTAAACTTACAATACATATTACAGGAGAAATACTTGAACATGTATTGGATTAATGTACTGCCTCCTGAAATTAGATGAACTGAACTTAATCAGTATTATAAGCTTAATTAAATTAATTTGGGGACATTGTAGTTCATTCCACTTGAAAAGTTACAATTTAAGCTAAATCTGCTTATATCTTTTAGAGAGTTAAATACATTCAAGTAAAATGCCTTTTAGTAAACTCAACTTAACAGGGTTTACTGTGTAGCTGGACTTCAGCTTAGTTTATTTGAAATATTTCCTAAAATAGGGTATACTTTTGTAAAAGAAAAAAAAACAGTTTAAATATACCCCAATAATGTTTCCTTCATTTTTTTTGTGTGGAATTATAACAGTAACATACTGCAAGCTAGATTACAGTAGACAAACTGTAAAATTTACAATAAACTAATGGCAACCCTGCTGTCAGTATTTTACTGTAAATTTACATGACAATTTTTTACAGTTTTCTTTTAATGGGGCCAGTAGTTTGCTGAAGGCAGCGTGTGGTTCAGTAGACTGGGCCTCCGATCAGAAGGTTGCTGGTTTGTGCTGGTCTCAGCTGCATAGTTGCATGTTTATGGCCCCTTGAGAAAAGCTCTTGACTCCCAACTAAGCAAAAAAACGGCATCAGACTCATGCTAGCAAAGATACTTACGTCATGCCTAGTACCACTTTACATCAGATGTGGAATAGGGCCCTTTAACTGGCATTGGCCAAATTATTTGTTAAACTTGGGTTTACTTTACTCATAAAAGATGATACATTTACCCAAAACAAGTAAGTGCAAAAATGTTTGCTTAATTAATTAGGGTAAATCCTATAGGTTATTTCTTCAGTGTGGTATTATCACAGTAACATACTGTAAAGCAGATTGCAATATACGACCTGTATATTTACAGTAAACCCTGTACAGCAACCCTGCTGCCAGTAGTTTACTGTAAATGTACATGACAGTATTATACAGTGGACAATTGAGCCCTTAAGCTAGGCTCTTTACCCTAATTGCTCCAGTGATGGGTAGGTACCCCATCGTTGGTTATTCCTTGCCCCTGTCTGACACTATTTTCTTAAAAAAATGTATATTACTTTCAATGTGATATGTATTTACGTGTTCAATAAGAGGTAATGACTTTTAGGTTAAATGTGTTGGCTTTTTAAGTGTTCTTTGGGTTTCATACAAAGGACATGCAATGTGTGTTTAAGGAGTCTCCATAAGCACAGTGCTATTATTTCTGTTAGAATAGTTTTTTTTTGTTTACATTGTATTTAACATGTATGTCATTGGTTGTATGTTGTCCCCAAGTAAAGCACTTTGAAATAAATGAATAATAACTATAATTTCAGGTATACAGTAGATGGCTACACCCTCATAGTGTCTCACATTCAACATGAGGATGAGGGAATGTACACGTGTAACGTTATAACTCGCCTGGACATGGCCCACGCCAGTGGCTCCATTATCATCATCGGTAGGATACAATTCACTCCTATAAAGGGAATCCCACATATTCCTGATGGCAAATTTTAGATGCTTCTATATAATAGTAGTTGTTTAATAAAATCTACACTTGGTGATACATTTATGCAACCTTGCTGATCCCTGATTTTTGTTATGCCCAAAGACAAACCAGATCCTCCCTTGCTTTTGGAAATTTCGGATGCAAAGGATCGAAGCCTGATGCTCAGTTGGAAACCTGGAGATGACCACAACAGCCCTGTCCTTGGTAAGAGTCTTACTTAGCATCTACCAACCAGGCACAATGTATAATTGTTAACCTTATATGTAGACCCTGGGTAAGTAGACCCTCTCTTTCTCTCTCTAAGACAAAGGGTGACACAGGGAAACTTTTTGAGAAATTTTGCCAGGCTGTATTGCTGACCAGTGTGGCTCAGGCACTTAAATTGGCCAAAAAATTTCTATTTGAAAATTTTTTATCGGCAGTGGGCAACTTCTTATGGTCATCCAGATCCAGATGAGTTGCTTTTTGCCTCACCTGGTTGGCAATTGCCCCGCAACATTGCTCAAAACGACGCCCTATGTATCGTCACCTAAAGGCTAACTGGCTTTTTGCCTTGCTACAATATATTTAACAATGCCACATGGCTTTCTTCATGTTTCTCTATTCAGAATTTATGGTGGAATATGAGGAGGAGCGGTTTGGGAAAGGAGAGTGGATAGAGGCTGCTCGTGTCTCAGGAGAGACAGAGCAAGCCTACATTCCGCTGATGCCCTTTGGCACATACCGCTTCCGGGTCACGGCCATCAATGAAGTGGGAAAGAGCAAACCTAGCATGTTCTCTGATGTGTACAGTACTCCCCCTGTTGGTAAGACCTGTGCATCATCCTGTACAGTCAATAGCAGTGCATTGCACACAAAATTAAACTGATTATTCTAATACTGTTGTACCTATGGTATACTTAGATTTTATGATCTATGTATTATATAGTGTGATCTGCTTGTTTTCCTGTATATTGTTGATTATCAAACGTATTGCAATTTTTACAGCAGGATATTTTATAATTTATGTTGATTGCCAATTTCGCTTTTTTTTGGATTTGAACTGAAGACCTGCAAGTGATTTACTACAGTGCTTTCTACCCCTGTATGCCATCACTGCCATGGAGCTAGAACCTGTAGACAATGTCTGGGGGTATGGTCAATCACTTTTCAGTAATAAGACTAGTCTTCCATATTTCTTCCTCATAGCACCAGACATGAACCCTGAGGATGTTAGGAGTGAGTCAGTTGACCCTGACATCTTGGTGATCACGTGGGAGGTAGGCTCATAGCTCCTATTTATTTTCAGTAGTACTTTAACTATTACCTAAATAACAAAGACATTACTCATCTTAATAACTATTAAGGCCTCATCATATTTGTCTTTTACATAAATAGAACATTTCTTTTAGAACATAGTCAGCTTTCCATGTCCACGGGATCTGCTTCTATGGATTCAACTAATCGCACATCAAACCTATTTGAAGAAAAAAAAGTCTATAAACTTCTACTTGCATTATAAATATTCAGTATTTTATTTGATGTATTTCTGTTTCAGGTCATTAAATGAAAGCAGTCTTTAGAAAGAAAGAAAATGACACGTTGTTGCTGACGTGTATTACGCCTCTACCCTGAATATGTAGACAGATTTATTTCCATTATTCTCCAATTCCACAATACAGAGTAACAACTACACATTACATTGTATAAGGTATTACAAGGAATTTAAAGTTGGTTGAAAGTATATGGGGGGATGCGCATAAGTTATAAGCAAATACTACAACAATTTATATATGGAATACCAAAGTCAAGCTGAGTAAAGTCATCTTTATAACACACATACCTCATAGCACATCTGAAAGACAGCAGGTGTCAACCAAAGTACTGCACAATAGAGTTAACTAAGGTAAGACAAACATTTAAACAATTAAAAGAGAAATAGCAAAAACTACAAGTAATCTAAAACAGATAAAATGATGATATTACTTTCTATGAGCCCATATTCATAAAGCCTAATAACTGTTATAAATCATTGCAGCACTTTCATAATGTATTATAAACATAGCTATAACTATTTATAAAAACATATAGCACATTATAGTCATGTATATTATAGATACCTTTATAATGCAGTCCTTAATGCTTATACCGGCCATTATAATGCATTATGAAGGAGCTTCATAAAGCACTCATAATGCATAATATACATGATTACAGTGTGTTATGCCTTTTGATAAATATTTATAGTCATGTTTATAATGCTTTATGAATGCATTATTATTTGTTATGAATGTGTTAATAAATTACTAAGAACATGGCCTTAAGTAAAGTTACCTAAGTGACTAACAGGTTAAAAAGCAATAACAAGAAAAACATAACCAACTTGCAGCAAGACAAAATTAACACGGGGGACTCAACAGGCTGACTCCGGTCTGCATTCGGACCCAAACACAATTCACCTAAATTGGGATGCTAATTTAATTATCATCTAAGCAAGTTTTCAATAGTGTACACAATGAAAGATACTGTACTGTTTTGTTTTCTTTAAGAAATGCAGCTCTAGTCATCTACTTCTGTTTAGTAGAGGAAGACCAGTAGAGCTGCAAAAAAAAAAACGGTGTGGAATAACCAATAGGTGGACTCCGGTCCACATCATTCCAATCACAGCATCACTATGGCAACGTCACTCTCTCACTCAAGCCAGGTAGCTTATCTATCAGCTGTGGGCTCAGTAGTACTAAGGTAGATAGGTACAGGGATGAACATAACTGGTATGCAAGTATGCATTCAGCTTTAAAACTGATATGTGCAGCAAATGCATACTTATTTTATGCGCAACCTTTATACTATAATAACTAGCAGACCTTGGCATCGTGGTGAGGACAAATAACAAGGAGGCTTTTCAAATTTAGAGAACACACCCTTTTACTGAGTACTGAAAAAGATGAATACAAGCTCTTAACAAGCACTGAACCAAACACATTAGGGAAACAGGGAGGTCAGACGTTGGACAGTAAAGTGCACAGACGTGAGGATCGGACAGGATTCTTGCAAGACATGGGAAAATGTCACACACCAAAATCAGGAAATAAGTATTTACAATAAAACAACAAGGGTTGTCCCTTTTACAAGATATACACAGGGCTATTTATAATTGCCCACCAGTATGCCGGGATAGGCCTGTCCCGCTGGTGCTGCAATATTGGTATTTCATTTGCGGTATAAAGATTAAAATGCACAGTAATTTTTCTGGACCTTTACCTGAATGGAAATTTTGTAAGTGGACCATTCTGGTTTATATTTGAGTATCCCTGAAATAAACCATTTCCCCACGATATATACTCTATGCCATATATGCCGTGTTTGCTGTGTACTGTATATACTCTATGCCATATATGCCGTGTTTGCTGTGTACTGTATATACTCTATGCCATATATGCTGTGTTTGCTGTGTACTGTATATACTCTATGCCATATGTGCCATGTTTGCTGTGTACTGTACTTTATCACCTTTATTCAACCATCAAGAGAAACCACAGAACAGATTTACGTCTCAAGATATTTGTTATGAAACTTGAATATTTAAGTGACTCTGTAACTGCCCTTGACAGATACTTTTGTAGCTCTTTGGTTTCAAGATCCTTCTTTACACTTGTCTCTGCAGGAGATGGACCCACAGAGCTTCAATGGCCCTGGCTTCAAATACAAAGTGATGTGGAGACGGGCAGTTGGTCAGGGGCCACAGTGGCACCATAATTATACCAGCTTGCCGCCATTCATTGTCCCAGATGTTGGCATCTTCACCCCTTTCGAGATAAAAGTGCAGGCCGTCAATGACTTTGGCGAAGCGCCAGATCCTGACCCTGAAATTGGGTACTCAGGGGAAGATGGTAAGGCATATATTTACTGTCCTTCCCTCCATGTAGTTATTCATATTTTAGCATATTTCTACTTCTTTTGATATTCATAAAACTAGGGCTGGGAAATTTATCGCGTTAATGCATCATGTTCATTTTAATAATCCATTATTATTTTTCACGTAAACACATTCAGTGTTTACATTCCAAATGGGAGCCTAGTATGAGCACTGAATTTTAAGAGACCCATAATATTCCTTCCTGGATGTAAACAATGGGAGTGTTTAGTTTATGATGTTGGACAGAATCTCAGAATTCGAAGCTAGAATCAAAACATTCAGTTTATATCTCACAGGGAAGGTGATCTGCACTTGTAGTGGTTGTCAGGGTTCTGTTGTTAGAGTCATTTGCCGAATAATTTTAAAATTTTAGAACATAAACAATAACCAAAACACCTGGATTAAGTACTTACTAGCAGGAGCACCAGTACTTACAGTACATTTACAGCAATAACAATGACCGAACTAAGGGACAACACACAACCATTTACTTATATAAAAGGGCAACAAGCATCAGATGAGGGACAAGTGTGAATGATCTGGAACATGAGGGGAGAAAACACGATGAGACCCCTCCTGACCAAATGGAAATATGGCAGGAGTGGCAAAACAGATCATGACAGTAACCCACAACAAACAATCAGTTTGTATGATAAAATGTATATTATTGCTAACTTTTTGGTTAGTTTTGCCATTTTTAATGCATTTTAATGAAATACGTTTATTTATTACAAAAATAACTGGTAATAAAGCTAAATGAATTAACTACAACAGAGGCAAAATTGACACTTTAGACAATGAAGTACAATTTGAGTCCGTTTTCAAACTAATATTAAAAATTTGAGAAAATTGCAATGTTATGGTAATGAGTTCCTGAGAAAGACTGCCTTATACACCCCTTAGTCTAAATTCTATATTAATTTAGGGATTCAATGTGAAAATATTTATGATTGTTTATGAAACTACTCTTTTCACTCTGTTACTGTTACTGTTCTTTTACCGCCTCCCCATTTTTAATATAAATTTCTCGACCTTTGTGCTGCTCCTTTTCAGGGTTAGGCCATTCCCGAATCAATTCAAATTAAAATCAGGAAATTAAGCTTCCATGTTCCATGCTTTTGGATTTCCTCAGGTTATATCTAAAATTACAAATAGTATTTCCCTACATGAATGAACAGAACATGAAGGAATTGTGAAATTATAAATATTGTGATATTTAAACATGCAAGTCACTGCATAAGGTGTTGAAAATCCAGGATGCCTCAAACCTTAAAATTTGTACAGATTCATTAATATCCTTTTATTGACAATATACTTTCATTCATATATTTTTACTTATTACATAGAATCATCATTACCTGCTGAAAATTCACATCACTAAGATTACTTCTGTAATACGGCAATATCTTTCTAGTGACACTAAAAATGCTTACTTCAGGCACAGATGAAGTAGGAATGGCTATAAATTTGGATGCAAATTTGGCAAAGTAAAGGAACCAGTTCTGATTATTTCCAGTACTGGACAGGATCAGACTCCTCACTGTGGCATAATAGGCTTAGTTAACTTGGAATGTTCTCTGATGCTGGTAACTGTGTGGTTGTGGGTGAAACTTGGGAATTCATAAATTCCAAAAGCTTTGCACTCAGCTGTGGTGGTGAAATTGGTCCTTAGTAGTATAGAGAGTTGCCTCCTGGCCCATTGACGGAATCCAAGTGGACAGCCAAAGGTTTTGCATGCGTGTACTTCCTTCCAAGCACTCCTGCAAAGTTGTGAAGACCTCAGAGGCTCAGCCAGTGCTATCCATAACTAAGTTTGTGCGTACCTCAGGGGCTGAGCCGGTGCTATCCGTAACTAAGCTTGTGCATGCCTCAGAGACTCAGCTGGTGCTATCCATAACTAAGCTTGTGCATGCCTCAGAGGCTGAGCTGGTGCTATCCGTCACTCAGCTTGTGCATGCCTCAGAGGCTGAGCCGGTGCTATCCGTAGCTAAGCTTGTGCATGCCTCAGAGGCCCAGTCGGGCTTCCCGTCACTCAGCTTGTACACGCCTCAGAGACTTAGCTGGGGCTCTCTGTCACCCAGCTTGAGCACATCTCAGAGGCTCAGCCAGTGCTATCCATAACTAAGCTTGTGCGTGCCTCAGAGGCTCAGCCAGTGTTATCCGTAACTAAGCTTGTGCATGCCTCAGAGGCTCAGCTGGTGCTATCCATAACTAAGCTTGTGTGGACCTCAGAGGCTGAGCTGGGTATTCCCGTCACTCAGCTTGTGCATGCCTCAGAGACTTAGCTGGGGCTCTCTGTCACCCAGCTTGAGCACACCTCAGAGGCTGATTCGGTGTCTCCTGTAACTCAGCTTGTGCGCACTTCAGAGGCTGAGCCGGTGCTGTAACTGAGCTTGTGCACCCCCCAGAGGCTGCAAAATAGTGTTATAAGTAGAGAAGATAATATCTGAACCCAACAGCAATTTACCCTCAACCAGGAAAGTGAGTCCAATCTACCAAAATATACTGAAGTTAGCAAAGTCATACAGCCAGGAAGTAATCAGAACACCATTTATTCACAATTAATACAAAACACATCAATTTAACCAAATATAACCCTAATCTAATTATAACATGTGGCCACAAACTCCTAAACTACACCATCTTAGTCATAAACAATACAATAAATGAACAATTCCGTACCTCAGCTGAGTGGGACAACAGTAGAAAATATCTGATTACAAATGAAAATTCACGCACTACTATGTGGGACCTGTCTCCCCTTACTACTCTGGAGCTCTTTTTTACTTCTCTAAGTATTCAAACCCAAGTGAGAGGATGTCATTGAAGACTGGATTTTCTGACCAAATATTCTGATTAATCATTTTAGGGACTGATTTTGATCATACGTGTGTCGTGGACACCTGCTGATTTTATCAGGTCTCTGGCCCTTAGCCAATCAAATTGCTTTAGGTGGAATGTAGGAATTCTTTTGTTCTACCAGGTGACAATTAAGATCCCCCACTTTGGTGGGGTTAGCCTTAATTTCTGTTTCTCTTATGTGAGAACATACTGTTTTAAGGCTGGGAGTCTTGTACCCGTCATACCGTGACCGTTCAAACAAGACCAAATATGGGTGTATGTGTACTTAATGTTAGTCTGGAGTGATAGTCAGGCCTTGTTGCTGGAATTTGGCTGTGGGGTTTTGGCCGCCCGGTGGGGTGAGGTGTCTCCTTTGATGTAGTGATCTGGTGATTTGGGTCCAGCCTTGTCGGAGCCGGTGGACCTTTGCCTTAGGACACTGAGTGGGTCAGTACAGGTTTAACAGAGAGAATCCTGGCAGGGCCTGCAAGGCCTGTGGCCTTACAGTAGTTCCTATTTCTGGGCACAGAGAGAGGATCTTATTTGTCAGTATCTCGTTAATATTGTTCTCTACCCAGGCACCAGTTAAGTTTGAACTATGGGTCCAGGGTGGTAGCAAGCTGAAACTACTCCATGTTTTCAAACCTACCTAGCTGTTTTTCAATTGAAGACCATTTTGCTTAGTTTAATGGTTGCAACCTTGTAGCAAAGACGTCTAACACGTGGAATAACATAACTTGCAGTAACATCATTATCTTCCTGGTATCAATCTGTTGCTTCCACAAAAGGCTCCAGTATCTCACAGAGTTCTTTTACTAGCTTGAATGTCATTTTATTAGCTTGATGCCATTAACAATGTAACCCACAATGTTGTAAGCTCCAACCAATGACTGTGGCTGGCCATTTAACAGAGAGACCAGGTGGTTCATTATTTCCAGATTGGGTTAAGCTGTTACTGCTGAGCGTATCTGCTTCACTGAGAATACCAGGATGCTTTCTCTTGGCAAATAAATAAGAAAACAATGTTCATTGGCACGGCAGAGGTCATTGGAAAGGCACACTTAAAATTAGCCTGTATGTTACATAATGCTGAAAAGACGGAACACATTTGCAAAAGATGTTAAATGAAATTATGCAAGTTTACCAGTCTCATGGAAAATGTCAGACATGCAACATGAAAACGAAAATGCAGGGTTCCCTAATTCCGCTCCTGGAGACCTGGATTGCAGCACAGTTTGCAGATTTCTCCGCTCAAGCACACCTGCTAAATGTGTTAATTAATAGACAAGAATAGCATATTTTTGGAATGGAAACTTACCCTACTTGTCCAAGTTGCAAAGTTAAATGTGTTAATGTGTGTGTGTGTGTGGACATATTTATATTACGTTGTGGGGACATTTTTTTGGTCGCCATAAGGATAACCTCAATTTGATAAAAATCTGTGTCTGCAATCAAAAAACTAAAAATGGTTAAGGTTAGGGCTGGGTAGGGGTTAAGGGTGTCATAGTTGGGATCAGGGTTATGCCCATAGGAATGAATGGAGTGTACCCATAAAGATAGGAATACATGGTATGTGTGTGTGCGTGTGTGTGTGTTTGTCTGCTATCCTGACCTGGCTTTGTTATTGTTTATGTTGGCATAGTGCATTCATCTATGCCTGGGTCACACAGTCATTTTATAGGCCAGAATTTCAACATTTCTTCACTTCAGTGGGTCATTAACTAGACATTTAATTTTTAAATTTTTTTTCAGATGTTATAAAGTAATAAAAACAAAATAAAATAAAGAAAAATAAAAATCCATAAAAGCATGCATCACTGCCTATCAAATAACTTGGATGCAAAATCAAAGATATTAATTTCTGCTAGGGACTAACCATGTATTCTTTCAAAGTACTAAGCCATAGAAAGGTCCCCAATGAAAATCCTTGCATTCCACATCCCACATAATGTAATCTCAAAATTTATAAGATTATATTTGTAGTGCCTGTAAATTTTTATATTAGATGAGACTAAAAATTGAGATGCAATAGGGGCAAGTAGTTTTTTGATATCAAGACTGTGACTATGTAATAAGGTATAGAAAAACGCTCAAAAATGGATATGGGTCTAAGCATTAAGATGTGTATGAGCAGGGAAATCTGCCTATGGGAGTTTTACTTACACAAAAATGTTGTAAGGGCAAATCAAAAAATGATTGGTTCAACAGGATAACCATTCAGATTGCAGCGGAGGACATGACTAGAGGGGGCAGGACCAAAACATCTGATTGGTTGGTCTGACATCAGACACCAGATCTGATTGGTTATCTCTTTGAACCTCTCTTTTGTTCTGCCCTCCGAACATTTTTGTGTAAGTAAAACTCATAAGAGCGGGAAAGCTACAAATTGTGTTGGATTCTGGCCCTTCAGGATCAGAACTGGGGAACCCTGCTCTAGTGCATCCAAACAACCACACTTATATGAAATACATGATCTGGTTTCATATTCTAGTTTATATGTAAGCAATTAAGTTTACTGGATTTAAGGGCTAGTTCCATGAGCAGTACAAATGCTCAAATGCAGATGTTTTTTAAAGTTAGATGCTAGTTGACTGGACTCATGAACAGGTATTCCACAGTACTTGCAAAATGCAATTTTAATACATGCACAGTTGGCCTGTTTTAAAAGGAAATGTTCATGGCCCACGACTACTTGGATTCAAATGAATATGTTTTAATAAAATTCAGAAGAATAATTCATGTGGACAATAATTTTGCAGTGTGAACAATAAACAGAATCACATTTTCACAATGAAAAAATGAAAGTTACTTTATGAACTACCTTCCATAACTTGTAATACATAAATTAAGATTACTGTAAATGCATTTGAAACATCTCATATTTTATAACATACTTAATATTGCTTGTATAACATGTTGAAAATCTCAACAACCTCAACAAATAAAATTTCTTGGAATTTTGGGGAATTCAGTTCTGTTTCCTGTAATTCTAATTCAATTTCAATTCTGTTTCCTTAGAGCGGGGAGCAAGTTCAATTTTAATTCTAATTCCAGGAAGTAAATTGGAATTTACCAGGCATTCTCAGTTAATGTCATGAATTGCTCCAAACCCACTCTTTTCCTTTCAGCACAAAGTATTCTCAGAACCAAATGGGGCCTTCTTTACTCATCCTCTTCTCCTCATTCTGTCCTCAACCTTAGTTCCCTTAGAGGCACCCCTCGGAGTTGGGGTCGAAGTGCTGAATAGCACTGCAGTTAAGGTGAAGTGGGCACCTGTGAACATGCAGTCTGTGAGAGGACATCTGCAGGGCTACCAGGTACAGAAAGGGAATTGGGGGGGTGTCTGAATGTCAGAGCTTATGGAACCATCTCAGAGCTTCTCATATTTTGATCTTTTATGGCATCGGCTTCAAAAAGTTTCTTTATCAATGCGTTAAGAATTTCGTGTCATAAAACATCTATGTGCCATGAATGGAGACTGCTAAACTTTTATAACATAAAATTCACATTTCCTTTGCTTTTTATTGATCCAAACCCATGATGTCTTGCCCCCATTTACAGGTCCATCTGAGGAGGCTGGGCTCCAGGAGTGGGCGAGAGCATCGGGAAAAAAGAGAGACGGACAAAGGCAATGTGGTGATAGTGAAAAGCGGAGCCAGTGAGGAGCGGAAGGTGCTTGGGGGCCTGCAGCCGTTCTCCCACTACACCATTTCTGTGAGCGCCTTCAACAACAAGGGGGAGGGGCCACATTCAGAGCCCATAGCCTTCCACACCCCGGAAGGAGGTGAGAAGGGGAAGGGAGGGGACACAGAGAGGGGGGGGGGGAGACTAATGGAGGAGAAGCTAAGAAAATAATACACAAGTACAAGAAGGGGCATCATCCTTTTGTTGTGCTGTGGTGCTGTCAGCTATTAACTAACAGGTGCCTGTGCACCTCCAGTGCCTAGTCAGCCCACATCCCTGCACCTGGATAGCCCCTCGGACACAGAACTGACCTTCCATTGGACACCACCAGCCCAGCCCAATGGAGTGTTGATTGGATACCTCCTGCAGTACCAAAAAAGTAAGCATTGCTGCAAGACTGTCTTATATGTACCAGTGAGGTAGAATCATTTGAACAACTTGAACCTTTCTGTTCAATTACTGTCTGTTACTGTCTTCCAGCCATTGACTTGCATTATCTTTTGGTGTCATCTGTGTGAGGTGTGATATAATAAAAAAAAATGATATGGTAAGTATATGATATTTTCCTAAACTAATCCTGCCATAAACTATAGTAAGCATGTTCCTCTTACTTGTGTGGCAGTTTCAGACAATGAAGACAGCACCATGCAGGTGGTGACCATTAACAACCATTCAGCTACTCACATTACCCTGCACCATTTGGACCCTCAGAGCCGGTACCGGTTCTATCTCCGGGGGCGGACCATGGCAGGGGAAGGGGAGGCTATCTTTAAGGAGGGGGCTACCATGCTGGATGGAGGTATGAATATAAGCCACTGAAGATGTTTCTTTGTTTTGAAACATTGTAAAACAGGAGAACACATTACAATAGTGGGTGTTTTTAGGCTCAGTAATGTTTTAGGCCAGTGATTCCGTAGAAGGCTTTAAAATGTTCAGCTTTTATTCAAAATACATTTATGTACAAACAGTCCCCAGGTTATAAATGAGATCTTTCCCTAAGTCTGTCTTTAAGTCAAATTTGTAGGTAAAAAAAATAAAATTAATAATAATAATAATAATTCAGTACTAATATTACTACCACTACTACTATTATTATTATTATTATTATTATTATTAATAATAATAATAATAATACACTAATAATAAGGTGAACTACACAGGGTACTGTACTACTGTATACCTTGAGCTGAAAAGCATGTCACAGAGTAGCATGTGTGTTTGTTATTTTGAACCACTGAATTTAACCCAATTTTTTTATATGATAGGCTTTATGCTAGTCAGTTCGTAAAAAGGAGTTGTCTGTAAGTCGGATGTTCTTAACCTGGGAACTGTCTGTATATAGTTTTTTTAAGCATTGAATATTATTGATGAGGGCAGGTTCATCTTTGCACGTTTAAGTGGAGGAAAATTGTTACCATTTTGCATATTTACAATTTCTTTAATGATTTATAACTAACAATGAAAATCAGAAGTAAATATTATTGAATACAGTCCCTGACAAAAGTCTTGTCGCTTGTGTACAAATTGAACTCAAGTGCCGCTGAAATATATTTCTAATCAA
>JAODKM010000037.1:2851370-2862062 GCA_026780845.1 Petrocephalus sullivani | reverse complement strand
TGGTAAACCACCTAGGTTGCAATTTCCTAGATTTATTTTTGCTGGAAACAGGTATGAAGTCCTCTTGCACTTGCAATGTGGATATTGTTATTAAGGACCCTGCTATAATAAAAAATGTATTTATGATTCCCCATTGAAATGCCATTCTTTTTGTAAGCTTCTGTGCATAGACTGACAAAAAAATGACTGTTCAACTTTAAGAATCACAATCGACTCACCTGGTCTCAGACTGAATATTCAAATCAGCAACTTTCAAGGGGCAGCCTTAATACATTCTATGATTTCATAAATTGTTACTTCTACATTTATTGATTAATCAATCATCAAGAATTTCAAGCATCTTCTACATGATTTGATACCACTGTAGCACAGTGAAGCAACAAAATATTTGGGGTGTTGGGGGATACATAAATTCAAAAGTATCTTTTATTTAAAAAGTGGTCCTAAATGAGCTAAGACAGGTGGAATAAAATGTACCATGTAAACTCCAAATGTGTGCAGTAGAGTGTTAAGCCACCTGTCCTTGTGTGCTTGTAATAGAACACTAATTTTTTAGTTTTTTATTTAGTTATTTAGAGTTCACAGAAACAAACAACACTTGCTCATACTGTTATAGTCACAGGATGGTATATGCTGGTGACTTTCCTGGTGAGTACCACCTGGTTTGAGTTGTTCTGTTTATTCCATATCAACATAGGAGCACCATCATGACTAATGCAAAACATGGATATTGCTGTTGTCCCTGGCAAGACTTACAGACATCTGTCTTACATTGCAGCGTCTGTGCCCCAATTTACCAACTCCCCCACAATTATTGTGATGGTGGGGCTTCCAGCCCGAGGAAAGACCTACATCTCCAAGAAGCTCACGCGCTATCTCAATTGGATTGGAGTGCCCACAAAAGGTCAGCCTACTGCCTTATCATGTGCTGAATTCTTGAGTTGACAGTAATGCAGTGATTTTGCTTAGCTGTCATGGAACAAAAACATTTCAAATTAAGCATCGAACTAATATGTTCAGCAGTATAATGGATGATAATGGTCATGAGATCAAAAGCGGTCTTGAGTACTACAACACTAGCATGAGCTTTAGGGCCAGTTTATATTCAACGCTTGAAAGCGTCCGCAAACACATGGCTGCTACACGTTTTCTGCATTCATTCCACGCCACATTTGTCCAACTATACAAGGCATCAACGCTAAGCATACACAAGATGCAGTACAGTACCACTAAAAATCTTTGGGGCACTATGGTGACCATTTTTCATGGAACTATGTGTTTATATATGGTACAGTTAGAATATTAAAGTAGAATTTGATTTTGTTTTTTTTTTTCCATTTTTATAATGAATGGCTGGAAGATTATTTCAGTGGCAAGAAAAAAATAATCCAAACATGAATGTGTGCCTCTGTGTTTGGCATCTTCAAAATTTAATGGCAGTTTAAGTTTCTTTTGCTTCAATCTAAGCTACGCAATTCTTCCTTGGATGCCTTCTTCATTGACAATTAACAGTCAACGTTACAGTACAAAATGCCTTCTTACTGGTATTTTCATAAACAACATTATTGTCCAATGCAGTTCCAATATGTAAAAATCTTGGTCATAAAATTCACTGAGAGCGGGGGGTTTACGATTTGCTGGAACAGTTATATTCTGTTATAGGCAAGATCATATAGCTTTGCCATTTTAATGATCCTTTTCTGTCATGTTGGGATCGGACAAGGGAACAGGCGAACACGAGAATGCGGAAATCTCCTGGTAGGGAGCTTTATTTCACGCAGTAACAGAGAATGCAAACGTGATACGTCAATGACAGGGCTGGAGAAACAGACTTGAACGCGGACTGAAATACACAGCACAAATAACAATCAACGAGAAACAGCTGGCGAAGGCAGGGATTCCACACGAGGGCAATGAGGGGGCGTGGCACAAAGGAGGGTCAGACAGGAGGGCAAGACATTTTCAAGATTATCTAGTATATGTTAAACAGTTAGTTTAAAATTTCCTGCCGCTACTTTAGCACGAGTTCTGCATGCACTTTCCGATGCAATCATAAACATTGTTATGTTTGCTGTTTAAATTACTCATAGCTGTTTCTGAGAAATGTGTTTATTTATAATTCTTTTTTTCTTTATGCATGTTGTGATATTTATCATAAAAATTTGTTTTTTTTCCTATATTGTGCCATCATCATAATAAGTACGAAATACTGACAACTACGAGATACAGTATCTAACAACATATAATGCAACATTCCACATGAGGTGGTAAAATGATATGTGGCAGAACAAAATACCAATAAGAAGTGGGACAGTGAATAGAATATAGAGCAGGGGTTGCCAATCTTTTCCACAAAAGGCCAGTGTGTATGAAGGTTTTTGGGATAACCTGTAGGTCAAAATGTTCAAACCCATTTGTGAGGACTCTTCAGCCAATCAGTCCTCTAATTAGCAATCTAATCAGGGAGTTACAATGAAAACCCACACACACAATGGCCCTTTCTGGATAAGATTTGCCACCTCTGATATAGAGAATGCGGTATTTCAGAATCTGCAACTCACTGTGGAGGCAGCCAGTCTACAACATTTCATGCCACAACATCATACAAACAAGACCACAAACAAAAGACAACCAAGATGGTATCCTCACACTGCCCCCTGGTGGACATAACTTATAATCCTCCTGATTGATGTAAACTGCACTATATCGCCAAAAATATTGGGGTGCCTGCCTTTACAAATAGTTTAATGACATCCCATTCTTAAGACATGGGCTTTAACATGGAATTGGCCCACCATTTGCTGCTATAAAAGCTTCAACACTTCTGGGAAGGCTTTCCACAAGGTTTAGGAGTGTGTTTGTGGGAATTTTCTACCATTCTTCCAGGAGAGCATTTGTGAGGTCAGGCACTGATGCTGGACGAGAAGACCTGGCAGTCTCTGCTCTAAATTATCCCAAAGGTGTTCTATCGGTTTGAGGTCAGGCCAGATAAATTCCTCTACACCAAACTTGCTCATAAATACCTTTATTGACCTTGCTTTGTGCATTGGTGCGCAGTCATGTTGGAACAGGAAGGGGCCATCCCCAGACTGTTCCCACAAAGTTGGGAGCATGAAATTGTCCAAAATAGCTTTGTATGCTGAAGCATTAAGAGTTCCTTTCACTGGACCTAAGGGACCAAGCACAACCCCTGAAAAACTTTATGTTACGTAACATAACCCCGGTTCTCTGATACCATGAGTGAGGTACCTCACTATGAGATATGCGTCTGGCGTGCCCCACCATGGAAGCACCAATGACACCACGTCCAGTCACAGCCGTGACATGGGAGCCCCGCCTCCCCATATCTACCGCTGCAGCCCACTGGTATGGCATCCTCTAGCACGCTGTTCCTGGTGCAGATAAATGCAAGGAGGAGGAAGTGGTGAGAAACCTCACTCATATTACCAGAGAACTGGGGTTACCTTACATAACCTAACATTCTCTTTCAAACATTCGCTTGGTATGTTACTATGGGAAAGATATGGACAACACTTGTATTGTATGCTTCCGAAGCCGTGCGGATGCAGAAAATTACTGTACAAGCTTGGTACTCGAACCAACTCCCAGGACCGCATGCGCTAGTGATGGTGCCATGACGTCCAGTCGGTAGAATCGAATGAATGCGTGTGAGGTAGCCCAGCTAGCAACAGCACAAATACCCTGTACCGTAATACTTCTAAACGAATCCCACGAGGTAGCTAGAGCCCTGGTAGAATGAGCCCTAAGACTCGTGGTAGCCGTAAACCCCCAGCACTATAAGCAAAGACGATAGTGTCCACCAACCAGTGGGGCAGACGCTGAGATGAAACAGGCCTACCTCTGTGAGAAGGAACCCAGGAAACAAGCAGCCGATAGCTCCTCCTAAAGCACCTTATCCTGTCAGTGTAAATCTGCAGTGCACAAACGGAACATAAACAGTGCAGCCACAACACTGCTTCTGATGAAAGGTTAGGTAGCAGGATTAGGTAGCAGCATAACCTTTGCATTCCCCAGGCTAAAGTTCATACATGACGGTTGGACCAAAAAAGTGTGAATCTCACTCACTCGCTTCGTGGAGGTCAGTGCGAGGAATAAGGCTGTCTTTAGAGACAGATGTTTCATGCAGACATACTCCAGTGGCTCAAAAGCATTCAGGGCCAGGGACAAGTCCCATGAGGAGACCAAAGGCTCAGAAACCGGGCGGAGTGTTCATAAAGTGGCACGCGAGGGGGTGCTAACTGACAGACGTTCTGTCAAAGCCCACGTGACAAATTGAAATAGCAGCCAGATACAGTTTAATAGTGGAGAAGGCTCTGCCCCTCTCCAGCAAGTCCTGTAAAGAACATAAAACATCAGAACTGAACACAGAAAGGGGACAACCCGCCTCACACCACTGCTCAAAAACATCTCATTTGATGTCATACAATGAACGCGTAGAGGGGGCCCTAGCACACTGGATGGTGGCAATCACCTTTACAGGGAGGCCAACCGAATCCAAATTGAATTACCCTTACTTCATCCCCCATACAATGCCTATGCTGGCCAAGCCCAGAGTAGGGGTGGATAATCTGCCCGTGTGCTTGAGAAAGGAGATCCCTGCGCGGTGGGAGAGCTCTCCCGACAGAAGCTGAAAAATGTCAGCTAACCAGGGTCGCCTGGCTGAAGTGGGGGATAGCAGACTCAGGGGTGGAAAGGCGTAAAAACATTTATGAACGTTTTTAACTGAGGTACGATTTCTTAATGATAATTAATAAAAAACACACTTGCTGCGGCCATAAGGGTAAAGTTGAAATTGAAGGGGCACCTTGAAGCTGCATCATCATGTCGACGCGCGGAGCTGTTTGTTATTTAAACTCCAATAGCACTCACACTGGGAGTCTGAGGCATGGCCAAATCGGACCAAATCAGAGCTGAAATCAATTTGAGTGAAGTGCGGAGCACTGTTGAGTGGAAGACCAGGCAGAGCCAGTAACCTAGGAGCGGAAATTCTCACCGCTCCACTCACATGCTCTGGTCATAAACAACCACTCGGTATAATAGGTTGTTACAGTTTACGTCGGTATAATCAAAATCTCTCCCATTGGCCAATTTTAAACCATGAACTGTTTATAACGTTTACACCGCACACCCCTACTCCCATGTCTCGGCTGTAACTGGTTTGTCTGTGCCATTGGTGATTCCATGGTTGGGCACACTTGTGGCATATCGAGCGAATGTTTGAAAGAGAACAACCCCACACCATAATCCCCCCTCCACCATACTTTACTCTTAGCACAATGCAGTCAGGCAGTTATAATACCACTAACAGCTGATCGTGGAACACTTAGCAGCGAGGAAATTTCACTAATGGACTTATTGCACGGGTGGTATCTGATCACAGTACTAAACTTAAATTCACTGAGGTCCTGAGAGCAACCCATTCTTTCACAAATGTTTGTAGAAGTAGTCTGCATACTTAGGTGCTTGATTCTATACACCTGGGGCCATGGATGTGATAGGAACACCTGAATTCAATGATTTGGAGGCGTGTCCCAATATGGCAATATGATTTTGGCAATATAGTGTATATATGCAAGTATGAGCAGCAGGACTGCTTACATGGCGACTAAACTGGCCCTTAAGCTGCGCTGAGGAACACTGGCCTGCCCCCTCACTGGAGCAAATCCATTGCAGGTTTTAGAGCTGACTGTGTAAAAGCCATTGTTTGTATCTACCTTTTCTACCTACCGTTTATATATGCTTTATTCCTACTGTTCATTTTTATTGTTTCCTATTATTATTTTCTATAATAATGGTATGCCAGAAAAATATTAGATCCATGGAAATGTCCTGAATCCTTGGCTTGTCTCTTTGTTTTCTGACTTATCAGTGTTCAATCTGGGTCAGTACCGCAGGGATGCTGTCCAGACCTACAAGACCTATGAGTTTTTTCTTCCAGACAATGAGGAGGCCATGGCTATCCGCAAGTAAGAAAAATAAAACCCTCTGGACCACTCCCGATGAGGGAGTTCCAGAAAATGTTGCTCAGAAGGCATGTGTCCACATGTCCACCATGCATGTTCCATGCTGTAATGGGACCATTGGAATGGCATTTGCTCAGTACTAGTGTTCAATATTGAAATAGTTGGGTTCTGCTTGTGTGTCCAGAACTTGCGCAAGGACAGCCCTGAAGGACATCTCTGCCTACTTCATGCTGGAGCAGGGGCAAGTAGCAGTAAGTAGCAAGGCTCTCAAAACATCGGATTACGCACAAATGGATTTGAGATACAGTCACACAACTCTCTAAGCACGTTTACAAATAATTTTGCTACAATAATACCTCCATACTGTTACATTTGTGCTGTGTGGCGTAAAGGAAAGAAAGGGAGGCTGCAAAAGACTTATGAACACAGTAACTCTAATAATATTTTACAAATCTTTTTCAAATTTAGCATAGGCATTGTAAAGGTGATTAAGTAGAGGTAATTCAATTTTGAGAATGATCGCCCCAAAACTGAAGTAGTGCCACCTAGGGATACCAAAAAAAGGTAGTTTCAGACACTTGATCCCATTAGATTTGGAAGATTTTTTCCCAACCTTTGCAGACATGTTGTAAAAGGTTCCTGTTGATGGCACTCAATGTTCCAGGTATTTGATGCCACAAACAGCACACGGGATCGTCGGGAGAGCATTCTCAGCTTTGCCAAGGAGAATGGCTACAAGGTAAGCAACTGATGAATTCATGGATTCTTAGTAGGTTAAATTAGGTCACAGAATCCCTACCCACTGTAAGTTTAAAAGTCCCATTTCCTCAATCAATGCCACACATTACACATGGAAACAAATAGAGGTTCACTGGTTACACTTGAGTTAAACCAGGTGGAGACTGATTGTGAATCTAAAGCCACTTGTGTGCCACAAGTTTTGAAGCCTTAATTCTTCCACATATGGCACATATAATAAGTTTGCATGTTAGTATTACAGATGCACAAACTATGTATACACATCTACTAAGGCATAATTGAAATCAGTTATTCTCAAATTGCAGTATTAGCAAAACTGCTTTTTTGCAAAAATGCTTATATGAGCTTTCACTGCTCTCCTTCAACCCTAAATTGTTCTTCCAGGTCTTTTTTGTGGAATCCATTTGTCATGATCCTGACATTATAGAAGAAAATATAATGGTAATAAAACAAATCTACTTTATCCTATATATAAAACTTGATTTATGGAGTATATTACTCACCATATTTTAAGTTTTTTGAAACCTTCATTCCTCTGTTCATTTTTTAACAGCTGCCGTAGTCATGCTTTAGTATATAATGAATTATGCACAGATAAAGATCTAGAATTTAACAGTGCTTCACTACCTAGATAACAAAGACAGAACTCAGGGTTGCTTATCAGGCAAAATGTCAATAACCATACCAGAATAGAAAATTGTAACAAGATACCTCAGGGACAGGGGACCCAAATGCAGGGTATGCTGTGAATGACTCTCTGTTCTGTTATGGAGCACAGCAGGTGAAGCTTAGCAGCCCTGACTACATGGACTGTGACAAGGAGGAGGCACTGGAGGACTTCCTGAAACGCATTGAGTGCTATGAGATGACCTATGTGTCCATGGACGAGGAAATGGACAGGTGAAACATGGGGAAAAGAATATGGAACTAATCATGTGATCATACATGAATGAGAACTATCATTGAAACACAGGATTGCAAACACAGTCCAATCAATAATGAATAAAAACAGACTATTCATAGAAATGCAAATATTTTGTACGTAAAGCAGCAGTGTTGCCCAGTTATCATCATTAAAGGATACAAAGTGTGATGTCTGTGCTTAAACTCAGGTCTTTGTTTGCTGCTTTACTATGGTAATGATTTAGATAGCAAGTCACGTTCAGAAAAACCTGCTAGGCTCAGGGTCTGTATCCCTTTTAACTTATTCAAGCATCTAGTACAGCTATACGTTTGCCCCCACAAACAGGAACCTGTCCTACATCAAGATCTTCAATGTGGGCTTGCGGTACCTAGTGAACCAGGTCCAGGACCACATCCAGAGCCGCATTGTATACTACTTGATGAACATCCATGTGACACCACGCTCCATCTACCTGTGTCGGCATGGCGAGAGTGAGCTCAATCTGCTGGGTCGTATTGGAGGTGACACAGGCCTCTCTCTTCGGGGCAAACAGGTGGGGTGGATGAAGTGAGTGGAGTGTGTCACATGAGACTGTAAAAGACAGCTTTTTTACCACCACACCACCTTCCTCCCAGTTTGCATGTGCCCTTGCGGGCTTCATCCGGAGCCAAAGTATTTGGGACCTCAAGGTATGGACCAGCCACATGAAAAGGACCATTCAGACAGCTGAGGCCCTGGGTGTGCCCTATGAGCAGTGGAAGGCTCTCAATGAGATTGATGCGGTCAGTTATATTTGCATATGCAAGTTTATGCTTTAACATGCTTGTGTATATTCTCTTGTGTTCTCACTTTGAGCAAGCAAGCCCATGATGTTAGCATGGCCAGGGGGGTAGGGCAGCCAGTTGACCTTGGACCCCCACAGGTTTTTTTTCTCCCTACTTGGGAGTTTTTGGTTGCTCTCCTCTGTTGCCAATTGGCTTTCTTTCTTTCTTTCTTTCATTTCTTTGTAAATCATTTTCTCTGTTCTACTCTGTTTTGTATATGGTAATGTATCCCAACACACCCATGCAAAGTGCCCTGGGACAAATCTGTTGTGAAGGGCGTTATATAAAAATTAATTGAATTGAATCTTGCTGTTTGCATACAGGGAGTGTGTGAGGAGCTGACATATGAACAAATCCAGGATCACTACCCAGAGGAGTTTGCACTGAGAGACCAGGACAAGTATCGCTATCGCTACCCAAAGGGGGAGGTAAGATAGGATCTCATCATGCTTATCTATGAAAACAGTGTTGACTAGGGACCAACCGATTATCATATATTCAATATTCAGCATTTTTATCCATCCACTTCCCAACCCACTTATCCTAACAGGGTCGCGGGGCAGCATTTTATGAGTATCGATATTGTTATTTTTTCTTATCTGATTTCCAATCAAATAAATTAATAAAAAAATTTGCTAATTTACCTCTGATACACTGCCTCTCTGTTTGTTGTCACCACTCTCTGGTTTCAAGTGATGTTCCAACAATCTGATTGGCTACAAATCACTAGTAATAACCTATCAACACTGAAGGCTACTGTGCCACAGATGGGCACAGAGGAACGCAATGTGCAAACTGGAGTGGCTCACTTGAAACCGTTAATGAACATCAGCAAGTCCATCTGCTGCTTACTCTAAAATGCAGACCATTTTACCTGGCCAGTGAAATTACCATTGTTATCCCTATGGCTGTGTACATCCCCTCCAGTGTAGACACAAAGGAAGCCTGGAGTATTCTTTATCAGACCATCACTGAGGTGCAAGACACACATCCAGAGGAACGCATGTGTAGACTGGAGTAGCTCACTTGAAACCGTAGTAGTAGGTGATTTCAACCAGTCCAACAGTGTTCCCCCATTTCCAGCAATATGTGGAGTTTGCAACTAGGGGAACCAACACACTGGATTTGGCCTACACAAACCTAAACATGCTTTCAGAGCTGTCCCCTGCCCCCACCTTGGATCCTCAGACCATCTCACTGTGATGCTGATACCTGCATACAGGCCCCTGCTGACCAGAGGAAAATCCATTGTGAGGCAGGTGAGGGTTTGGCCTGAGGTGGCAATGGAAGCTTTACAGGACTGTTTTGAATGCACGGACTGGGACATCTTCAGAGCTGCTGCCACTGACAATCAGCAGACAGATGTGGAGGAGTATGCTGCATCTGTATCTGCCTACATCCAAAAATGCACAGACATCTGTATCATGAAGAACATCTGCATCAGGGACAATGAGAAGCCATGGATGACTCAAGAGATACGTGGTAAGCTAAAAGCACGGAATACAGCTTTCACATCTGATGATGAGCCCGTGCTCAGAGCAGCGAGAGCCAACCTCAACTGTGCTATAAGAACAGCAAAGCGTGCACATGCTGGGGAGATCCAGAATTTCTTATGTGATCCTAGTAACGGATTATAAGGCTGTTCCTCCACTTTGTGACAACAGCTCATATCTTCTCAATGAACTCAGCAAATTCTTCTGTAGATATGCAACAAATTCCAACACACCTGCAATAAAAGCAAATCCTCACCCTTATGAAAAAGCACTAAACCGCAGCGTGGCTGAGGTGAACATCGGTGAACATATGAAAAGCCGCAGGCCCCGATAACATTAAGGACATGTGCTCAGGAAGCGCAGTCTGTTGTTCCGTCATGCTTCAAGTATGCAACTATCATACAAGTGCCCAAGAAATCCATCGTTTCATGTCCCATAATGATGAGGTGCTTCAAGAAGCTGGTAAAAGACTACATCAGGGGTTGCCAACTGGCGGAATCAGGACCGCGAGATGCGTCCATCCGGACTATGAAGCCTTTTGACTCAATGAAAAAAAAAATATATATATACAGTGGGACCTCGCTAAGTCGAACTCAACGGGACCAAAAAAAAAATTCGACTTAGGGAGTTTTCGAGTTAGGGAGGACGACATACAGTAATAGGCGCGGGTTAATCAAGGACATTTTTCCAGCTTAATTATTATATAACAGTTTATTATATTGTATTTA
>JAODKM010000037.1:2826326-2836949 GCA_026780845.1 Petrocephalus sullivani | reverse complement strand
GGTCAGGTGCGGCAAATCAAGCCCCGCCAGAGGGCAAAACAGGGGACAAAACACGAAGGGCGGGGCTGAGCGTAACAACTGGCACTTTTGTTTTGGATTTTGCTGTATTACCTTTTTTTGGAATGGTTGCTTTGGACTTACTTGCTCTCCTGCTGAGTTGCCCTGTTGTTTTCAGACTGTGTTGTCTTTCTTCTGCTTATCTGCCCTATTCCATTCTCTTATCTGTTGGGTAAATCCCCCATTTGTGTTTTTACAGCTGTGCCCATGATATTTATATATCCTCATGGCGATAATTATCCTTATGTTTTTTTTTTTATTGCTCAGTTCCACTGAAGCACAACCTGCTCCAAAGCAATTTTTTGCTCTGCACCACGACTTACCATGGTGATGTGTCCTGCTATGAAAAGAACCATTGTCTTGATATTGTAAAGCCAGAGTTACCACTATTTATCCTAAAAGTTGTCAGGCTAAACATGAAAGTTCCAACAGAAAGTTATCAAAGATTGCCCCTCTCTTGTCACCAAGTGATGTGCACTGTGGAGCATTTTGGGCAAATCCACCATCTTTGAGAGGGCACCTTGAACTGCTCAGATGTCCTGAGCATCAGCAAAAAGGTGTCTATAGCACCTGGTATTAATGATGGGAATTTTAGTTCAATTTACAGAACCGATTCTACCAAACTGTCTACCAAACGCCTCCCATGGGAAGAGTAGGGGTTGATACTCTAGCACTCACTGAAAGGGAGTTAATTGAGTATTGGGGTTGCATTGGGAGTTCCTAGTGTACTCAGCCCATGGGAGATGCCCATTCCGCGGGACAATCCTTGCTGAGCAGACATAAGGCTTTAGAAATCTCCTGGTTCGTCCTTTCCGCTATTCCGTTCCATTGGGAGTGATAGGTGGAAGACACGGTGACACATTGCCTGAAACACTCGGGAGGCAAATTGCGGTCCTCTATTCGACACAATGTCTTCTGGTATGCCATAGTACTCCTTTTCCTCGCTTGCACTGGAGCCTGCAACTGATACTCTCATCCTCACTTTCCGCATCCATGGATCACCTCTGTGAACTGTCTTTTAACCCCAGGAAAACTCGCCCTGGTCCTTAGCTTTCAGCTTCATTACGCACCAACCGAAGAGAATTTTCCTTGTCGGTTAACCTTGTCTTGTTGGTTTCTCCTGTTCAATATCAGAAGGATACGTCCATTTCTTTCCACACAGGCTACCCAGATACTCGTTCAGTCCCTCGTCATCTCCCGCCTTGACTACTGCAACTTGCTTCTAGCGGGTTTACCACTGAGTGCCATTTGTCCCCTCCAACTGATTCAAAATGCAGCTGCTCAACTTGTTTTCAACCTTCCCAAATTCTCCCACACCACTCCTTTGCTGCGCTCTCTCCACTGGCTTCCTGTGGCTGCCCGCATCAGATTCAAAACAAAGCCAAGCACCCGAGTAGACCTGCCAGTCTGAGGGCACAGTACCCCTCTGACCATCCACTCAGTCATACCACCCAGCATACAAAGCCAAAAATGGTCTGGCACCATCCTACTTAAAAGACCTCATCACACCCCGCACTGCACCACGATCTCTCCGATCCTCCAGCACTGCTCGACTGGTCCCACCACCCCTCAAGGCACAAGGAAGACACACATCTCGGCTCTTCTCTGTTCTGGCACCTACTTGGTAGAATGAACTTCCCCTAGATGTCCGAACAGCTGAGTCATTGAATGTCTTCAAACGACAACTTAAAACATACCTTTTTCAGAAATATCTGAATTAGCACTTCTGGTATCTTACTCTGAGCTTTTTCTCAGCACTTTCCCAACAGAGTATTAGATCGATGGTATTCATAGCCTGGGTTTTATTGAGCTAGTATCGGGAAAAATTCATTGTAGAGTCTTAAAGTACTTATTTAACTCGCTCTGGCTAAGGGCGTCTGCCAAATGCTGTAAATGTAAAAGTACTAAATAGTGGCAGGACAGAGAGAGTTAGGCACAAAGAGTTTATCTGCTGGACAACCAAGGGCGGGTAAGGCACAATCATTAGCAGCTCTAATGGTCTCATCCAGGGACCAGACCATGGGAGCCAGGAAACAAGTGGATGGCAGGATTGGAGTTGTTTTATCCTCTGCCTCTGGAGGGTCAAACTGGCGGGACAGGGCATTCGCCTTAGTATTCTTCTTTTCTGGAAGATAGGTCACTCTGAAGTCAAAACCGGTAAAAAAATATGGCCCAGCAAGCCTGTCAGGGACTTACGCGTTTTGCAGTTTGCAGATACTCCAGGTTACGGTGATCCATATACACTATAATTGGATGCTTGGCCCCCTCCAGCCAGTGCCGCCACTCTTCTAGGGCTAACTTGATCGCCAGGAGCTCTCGATTCCCAATGCCATAGTTCCGCTTAGCTGGAGTAAATTTCTTGGAGTAGTAGGCGCAGGGATATTAGCAACTAGTTACCTCATTGCGTTGGATCAGAATTGCTCCGGCTTCGGATGCGTCCACCTCCACCTCGATCAGGAGTTCAGGGTTTAGTTGGCGAAGCACTCATGCAGAGCAAAAGCCTCGTTGAAGTTTCTGGAAGGCAGCGGCTGCTTCAGAAGTTCCAGATAAACCGTCTATAAAAGTTAGCAAACCCCAAAAAGTGTTGTAGTTCCTTCACTGTCCGAGGGGCAGGCCACTCTCGGATGGCTTTCACCTTATTATTATCCATCGCCACAGCCCCAGGTTGGATGAGATAGTCTAGGAACTTCAAAGTAGAGCGATGAAACTCACATTTCTCCCCTTTCTCGAACAGATGATGTTCCCTCAACCACTGCAACACCTAGCGTACATGTTGACCATGCTGTGCTAGGGAGGTTGAATGAATTAAAATACCATTGATATAAACAATTACGAATTGATCAAGCATGCCCCAGAATACCTCGAACATGAAAGCCTGGAAGAGAGAAGGGCTGTTAGCCATACTATAGGGCCTCACTTGATATTCGTATTGACCTGTGCTTGTGATGAACAAAGTCTTCTCCTTCATCCCCTTTTCTGATCCACACAAAGTTGTATGCACTACGTAAATCTAGCTTGGTGAAGATAGTGGCTTCGCAGAGCTGCTCTAGCGTGGAGCGGGGAGAGGAGCTGTGCGATATATCACCTTGCTTGAATTTGGAGGTTTTCCATTCACCCCCAGTACTGTTAGTGGAGTGGAGAGCTTCTCTAGCTTTATCTTTAATCTTTGAGCAAAACAGAGGTCAATAAAATTCCCAGCAAGCCCCAGAATCCAGAAGTGCCCTAGTACACATTCGCTCCACCCCACTCTGGAGAGTTACATTCCATGACACTTGCTGTTGTGTGATTCCCAAGTGAACTGATAGGCCTACCATGATCATGTCTTCGGGACATGGACGGCGTACTGGGCAATTCTGTAGGGTGTGACGGGATCCCCCGCGTAGCGCTGTTGATTCCTCTATTGCTTCTCTGCAGCAGTTAAAGGCATCCTTCCCAGCTGCATGGGTCCAGGCGAGGCAACGGCGGCAGCTCGAGATTCGGGTTTGGCCCTCCGGTGATGATGCTCACGTACAGTGTTGTCCAGAGTGACGAACAACCTCACGAATTCCTCGAAGGTGTCAGCTCCCCCATGAGCTGCTAATTCGTCCTGGAGATCAGCATTGTGAGCGCGGCCATACAATATCTTCAAAAACCTCCCTAAAAGTTGTTTGGAATGGCGTCTTTTGCCACTTATCATTGTTCGCCACAGAGTTTTTTTTTAAACATAGTACAGACAATAACAGATCAGATGACTTATGACCCTGTTGGCCTTCCATAGCAAGCATCGTTATGGACAATGTGGAGTGCATTTCACCACCCACGTTTAGCGTGTCCGCAGGTAGCGCATGCTGTGCAGTGTCATTTAATGACAGATTAACCAACAGGGCTGTTGGAGATACATGGTTACTTGGTCAGTATTATTTTTATTTATTTTACTATAAACTAGTAAAATAAACTTAAACTAGTGTTCCAAGCAGTTACAGTAAACAACCCATATCACATTTTGTCAAAATGCTACAGTTCTCTTATACAGTATTATTTTACTTATATTTAAGTTGATGGGGGAAATGATGATTCAGGGCCCTAGGCATCTACCGCTTCTGCACTTAGCTAGTGTCATGGTCACATTCTGGTGTCACTCCAACTTAGGCTCAGATCTAACCACAAGGAATCACTTGATGCTGGATAAGTGCAGGTGAGTGAAAAACTTGTGCAAGTTCACCATAGTGGTGACAAAGTAGTGCAAATAAAAAATAGTGCATATATGAAGTACACAATAAATGGTAATAAAACCTAGTAATTCACAAGCAATAATCTGGTAATAGACAGTCTGTTGGTTTTCTTTGATTTTGGTTGCGGTGAATGGTTTGCTGGTTTCTAGGATTTTGCTTTGCCATGGTTCTTTAAAACTGCCTTTTCTCCTTATACCTGATAAAATAGCATTGATTTTTATGATTTCTGTATCTCAGTACATGTCTTTCTGTGTTGGAGTATCCTCATCCATTAACAGTTTTAAGTACTTTAACTTAAATAGAAGCACTTACATGTGTCAGCAAATCCGTTGGGTTTCTGACTGTAAGTCACATGTATAGTTTTTCACTCAGATGACTGGGACTGTATAATATAATTAGGGCTGTCAAAATTGACGCGTTAACGCGGATTAATCCAGCATCGCGATTAATCTGATTAAAAATATTAACGCATTTACCCCTTCTGCAGCGCAGAATGACTCAAAATCCCTGAAATTAGTTCAGGTAAGAAATAGTTGGTAACGCTGCATTTCAGGGATATTGATTCATTCTGCGTTGCAGATGGGGTAAATGCGTTAATATTTTTAATCAGATTAATCACGATGCTGGATTAATCAGCGTTAACGCGTCAATTTTGACAGCCCTAAATATAATCCCAATCTCATCCCTTTCATTGGACTGACCTACTTGAGATTTGTATTTTCTGCCTGACTAAAAAAAGGTTGCCATTTGACTTAAAATCAGCAAATACTTAAGAGCCACTGGATCATTATTTCAGCTCAGCAACATTATACATCAATAAAGTCAAGTCAGCGGAGTACCTGAATCTACTGAATGGCCAAGTTATGCCATCAATGGATTATTTCTTCCCAAATGCCATGAGCATATTCCAGGACGAGAATGTCAAGAGTCTTTGGGCTCGAATTCTGAAAGAGCAGTTCAGAGAACATGAGGTATCATTGTCACACATGATTAGCTACCACAGAGCCTTGACCTCTGGGCTGAAGAAGACTTTATGGAGTGGTTCAACTTAGTTGTTGTCAATTCAAGACCTTAGTGACAAATTAATCCATATCTGGATGAAAATAAATGTTGAGATGTTGCATAAGCTTGTGGAAACAGTGCCATGACAAATATGCACCATAATCAAAGCTAATGGCAGTCCAGCGAAATATTAAAGTATGACTGTTTTTAGCTCAGCAGTGTGGGTCTAAATATCATACGCAAATGAAGCAAAGACGTTGGTGGAGACAAGCAAGGGAGAAAACATTAATCTATAATATATGATATAATATATGAAGGAGAGATTTTTTTTAACATCTTGCTTGTATAGAGTTTGTTGGTGTATCAGCATTTAATGTTTAACATTTCAGACCCTGTGAATTGTAGCTGTTTGTAAACTTTGACATATTTCCATTTTATTTTGTCTTCTGTTACTGCTACTCTTCTGTTAAGAGGGTTCTGCCTTCTGTCACTTCTGACATAATATGGGCTATAGTATCATTTGACCTTTACTATTTCCTTTGATTTCAGACACTGCATGGTGTCTGCAAATCCTTTTTACTATTGTTTCATGTTTTATGTTAAGGACAAAGTGTATTTGAGCTTATCTACCACGTTGTACTGAATGCAAATAGCACAGACCTCCTGGTCATGTGATCATTGAAAATTATTCTGATTATTATTTAATCACAAATATCCAACACTATACTACAGCTAACCTGATCAAATTTTCATGTGAGAGATATGTAAAAAGCTTTATGTAGGAGTTGAAAGTAATTGAGTTTTGGTTATACTGGCTGTTTATCTGAAGTGTGAAACAACATATCTAGCACACATTGTAATTAGGTCCCATGGTGCTTAAGCATACACAGACCTTGTCCTTACCACAGATTTTTTGTTTGACTTGCTTAATGGCTTTAAATGTTTTAACTGAAATTTAAGCCTATTCCAATTTGCCGAGCAGGGAAAGGGGTAGGGCAGATCATGTCCTGTGTTGGCTTAGGGCAGGACATAGAATTAAATTTTTCACCCTAATATACAGGATGGGTGGCAACGCTGAATGGAAGCGTTCTACTTGGCTACTGTGTTTAAAAAATAAACGAAATAAAATAACATTATAGCACCAATACAATGAAGGTGAATAATTTATAATAAATATGGAGAAAAGTAATGAGACACCTCATCATCATTGAATTCAGGTGTTTCATTCAGGCCCATTGCCAGTGATGTATAAGTCTGGCCATGGAGTCAGGATTACAAACATTTGTGAAAGAATAGGTAGTTTTGAAGAACTCTGTGAATTCAAGCGTGGTACTGTCATAGGATGTCACCTGTACAGTAAGTCAGTTTCTGAAAATTCTTCCCTGCTAGATATTGGTCAATTGTAAGTGGTATTCCTGCAAAGTGGAAGCATTAGGGAACAACAGAAACTCAGCCACTAAGTGGCAGACCACGTAAAGTAACAGTGGGGTCGCAGAATGCTGAGAGGCATGGTGTGTAAAATGACTCAATAAATGCAGAGTTTCAAACCTCCTGTAGCATTAACCCCAGCACAAAAACTGTATGCTGGGAGCTTCATAGAATGGGCTTCCATTGCCAAGCAGCGGCATGCAGGCCTCACATCACCAAGTGCAATGCCAAGTGTTGGATGGAGTGGGCTAAACCATGCTGCCACCGGACTCTGAGGTGTGTTCTGTGGAGTGACGAATCAGGCTTCTCTGTCTGGCACTCTGATGGAGTGTCTGGGTTTAGCAATGCGAGAAGAATGTTACCTGCCTAACTGCATTGTGCCAACTGTGAAGTTTGCTGGAGGAGGGATAATAGTATTCAGTTGTCTTTCAGGGGTTCAGCTTGGCCTCTTAGTTCAAGTCTATGCTCCCAACTTTGTGGGAACAGTTTGAGGAAGGCCCTTTTCTGTATGACCGGGCACAAAGCATAATGACATGGTTGGGTGGACTTTGGTGTGAAAGAACTTGACTAACCTGCATAGAGCCCTGACCTCAACCACACTGAACAGCTTTTCGGATGAGCTAGAATGGAGATGGAGCCAAGCCTTCACGTCCAACATCAGTGCCTGACCTCGCAAAAGCTCTCCTGGATGAATGGGCAAAAATTCCCAGACACACTCCAAAATGTTGTGGAAATCCTTCTTATAAAAGTGGCAGCTGTTATAGCTGGAAATGGGAGAGCAGCTCCCTATTGATGCCTATAGATTTGGAATGGGATGTCATAAAAGTTCCTGTAGGTGTATTGGCCAGGTGTCCCAATACATCTGTCTATTGGGTATATAATACATTTCATTTTATTAATTGTATTTTATTTTATTAAAGTGCATCATTATTTCAAAAGGGGTACGAGGAATGAGAAATTGATAGGACTGGACAATGTGGTAAATATTTTATCAAGAAAATATTAACATAACCGTTAATGTCAATAATTATCACAATATAATTCAAGTCTTAATATCTTTACGTCAAGGCTACATTATATCTTTAAATTCCCTTTGAATTCCCCTTATGCTGAATCAGAACATGAAAATAAGATGACAAAGTGATGTACTGTGAATGTACTGCAAACTTAATTATAATTTTAATAAAAGAACTTTTTAGGGTGTAACGCTAGAAAATACAGACGTTGCGGTTTGTTGCTAGGTTTCTTGTCTGAATGTCTCGCTGCTAGTTCCAGGGGACAGGTTTGCCATGGCGCGTAGAGCTGCCAGGTATCACGTATTAAACTGTAAGCGCTTGAATGTTTTAAACCAGACTACAAGACTGATTCTAATAAATCTCACATGCCATAAGATTGCAGTCCATAACTGGTTACACAAACATATGATCACTCCCTATAGGCAGTACAGAGTAATAAAATGCAGAGAACATACTAAATCAGATCCAGGGCTTCTTCTTTTGGCATGTATTTTGACAGTACTGGCATGTAGAGGTTGGTAATCCAGGTCCAAAAAGTAAAAATCCAGACCAGGAATTTGTTTCAACCAACCAGTTGAGTATTAAGAGTCTCAGTCACAGAGTGCTCAACTAGTTGGTTGAATCAAAATCCTGGTCTGAATTTTTACTCTTTGGACCTGAATTACCCACTTCTGCTGGCGTGCTATTTGAAATGGCTAATCTGGTCAGTTAGCTAATGTTAAAAAATGGTGAGCAGAATAAAACTGAATGGATAAAATCATCCACAGTTCACCAGGACTCTGAAAGAAGAAATTGGTCCTGGAAAATGTACAAACCAAAACAATAGTGAATCAGTAACGTTTATATTATTTTATACTATAGCTACTACAGGGGCATTCAGTCCCATTATACCATTCAATCCTGTTATATTCAAGAGAAGACTAACATTTCCATGGCCAATATCGCCAGTATTCAAACTAGGCAACTGCCAGCAGAATAACTTAGATGATTAGAGCCCACAAAGCCCCTCGAAAACATATCATGTTTACATGGTTACATAATAAACATATCACTACCCCTTTAAGAATTTTGCATTTTAATATAATTTCCTTGTTGTCTAAGGTTATCTCTTTGCTTTGGTTGACAGGTATAACTTCCGTGGTTTCCGCTGGCTGCAAGCAATGATCTTTGCTATCGAGGAGATCAACAACAGCAGTAAACTCCTGCCTAACATCACGCTCGGCTATCGTATCTTTGACACATGCAATACTGTGTCTAAAGCCCTGGAGGCTACTCTTAGCTTTGTGGCACAAAACAAAATCGATTCCCTCAACTTGGATGAGTTTTGCAACTGCACAGAGCATATTCCTTCTACTATTGCCGTTGTAGGCGCTACTGGATCGGGAGTTTCTACAGCTGTGGCTAACCTTCTGGGCCTGTTTTACATCCCACAGGTGAGTACCAATTTTTCATCATATATAATCTGAAATAGCCATTTACCGGCTGAGCAAAAGGCTCATGACAAATGAGACATGAAAATACAACTAAGTGTGCTTTGAGACACTTAACAGTACAAAAAGCTGGATATCATTCTATCATACACCCATTCATTTGCAATAAATGCTTATCTGAGGAGGGTCATGATGATCTGGAGGAATTATGGGATATTCAATTAAATGTAACTGGATTTATTGCCTTTCCCAGCATAGCTGTCCTAAAAAGCTTCACTTTGCATGTACCAATACCCACAGTACATTGTCCACTTAGAAAAAGGCAGAAGAAGAGTAATAAAAATAATAAAAATAGCTTAGGCTGCACTGGTATAGGAAAGAAACTATGGGTGTCCAAGGTCAACTAGCTGCCTACCCATTACCAAGTAAGAGAAATGACATTTTAAGTGAAGTTTAACAATGAAAGCCCAACCTTTGCATCTCCATTGAGTCGGGATTTTACCCTTTAATAAATGGAGCAGGTTTCAGTACATGAGATGTCACTATATAAATATGCAAAGTCTGATATTAAGTATGGCTATATAGGTATTCAGTATCATTAAAAGCTTCAATTCACAGGAAATTGTACAAAATTCAAGGAGAACAATACAGCTCAGTTTATAGAAATGGTTAATAGAGAGATTTAAAATTTAAGTAGTATAGTATATAGGTTTCAAGAAGACATGTTAATGAGTACTGGTGGAACTTTTGTGGTGACTGGACATGGTTATTATGGGCCCTGTAGTTTCTGTTCTGTGGTTTCTCCATTATTTTGTGCTGCCTAGCATTAATGTGGATGCATCCAAAAGCATAATTTAGGTGATATCAGGGAGATGCCAAGTTTGTACAGTGGGCACTGTGGCACAGTTCTGCCACAAAGTATCTCTGTTGCAATAGTGAAGTAAATGAGTTGCAGAGAAATTCTCAGGAAGGGTTTTCTATATTCGTGAGCAGGACCACTTTCAATTCCATCGCTGTCTTGCTGATGAGGAATCAAATTTCGAGGTATTTTGTTACATGTGTTCTGAGGAACACGGTGAAATTCTTATGGCGCAGTTGCAGAGTAGCAGACAGGTGCATCAGGGGATAGGACGAACAACAAAGCGAAGCGAGACAGGGCAGCGCAGAAATAAAGCAGGATTATGTCATCACAAATTAAATTAGTTACAAAGGTAGGAAGCAAATAGACCGTTAAAAATAAATGCTAATCAAGTGCAGAAGAGGACTACTAATGATGTAATGGGAGGACAGATGCAGGTGGCTGGTTGTTTAGCAACCTGATGGCCTAGGAAAAGAAACTGTCTCTGAAATGTGTGGTGTGGGCAGTAGTGTGAAAAGGGTGTGAGTCCGGTGACTCGGTCCTCTTAAGAACATAAGAACATAAGAACTATACAAACGAGAGGAGGCCATTCGGCCCATCAAGCTCGCTTGGGGAGAACT
>JAODKM010000037.1:2812312-2826226 GCA_026780845.1 Petrocephalus sullivani | reverse complement strand
AATGTTATTTGAGTCCAGGTAATCTACCATTTTCTCCTTGATTATAGCCTCCATAACTTTTCCAGTTATACAAGTTAAACTGATTGGCTTATAGTTTGACGAAATACTTCTACCCCCTTTTTTGAAAGGCAGTGGGAGAGCTACATGGATTGCATGTGAGTAATCTAAGTATCTGTAAATTCTTTGCAGTAAACTGAGGTCCTGAGGGGTTAAGTTGTCTAATCACACCATGATGCATCTAGTCCAAATGATCTCAGTGGCACAACTGTAGATAGTCACCACAATTTTAGGTTCCCAGAAATTTAGGTTAGGCAGCAGCTTGGGAAACGCCAATGCTGACGATCAGCATGGAAGATTTCCTGCAGCCCATTCTGACTGCCTGGGGTCTATTTGTTAAAATGTCAAACACCCAGTCTTAGATGGAGCTGCTTAGATTGTAGGTCTCCCAGCTGTAACACACAATGACACACAATTGTCCATGATATGTTACACCAGAATGCAAAATGGAGTGGGTCCAGGGTTGTAGGGATGTAGAGGCTGATGTGCAACATGACATGATACATCATGAGGTTAAAACAGTGGGATAGCATGCGTTTAAATAGGAAACAGTAACTTTCTTTGGCAAAGGCATGACAGCGATCTTCTTAAAGCACAGTGAGATTTAACCAGCATAAAGACTCACCTCCGACAACTGTAGCGCGTCTCTATGGGCTGGACACACATCACACTCCCTGCGTGTAAGCTGCAAAGTTCAAAACTGGTTGTTTCACTCATCCAGGAGCGAGGTGAGGTGTTTGTAAGTCCATTTTTGCAAGTTCTGTCCTGCCAGGGTGTGTGTTGGGGGCTGGTATTTGGGGGTATTTGAAGTATCAGTTAGCTTTAGGGATGAAACAACAGTGACTGATTTCACAGTAAACAGTAAAATTCCCGACAATTAGCATTACCATTTCAAATTTTAATTATTAACGACATGGTTGATTCATTTTGGAAAATGTTAAACACAGCCTAGCATCAATCAATGATAGCAACAGCCTCCCAGATGCAGGTGCGCAGGCACACAATGTAACATGGTTTTGTTTTGTGTCAGTGAAAACATGCTGGCAGGCAGTGACAGCACTGGAGATTTTTAATGTTAATGCACATTTAAGATGGTTTTCCAATGTTTACATATAGTATTGGTTATGTTATTATTTTAATTATTATGCAAACAAAAAGTACATAGACCTGGGGGGTATTCTCCATACGTCGCTTAAATCATCCAAGATCAGAAGCCTCATCTTGGACCAGTTAATGGCGGTGAAAATCATCGGGTTAAGTCGGTTCCTTGAACGCAGCAAAAGCGACCCAAATCAGAAAAGACGGTTGGCAGAAAGTGACTGAAAAATTAAATGCATAGGTAGTTTTTAATTTGTATACTTATTACTTGAATGCAGCCTTACATTTCAAATGTGTCACACTTTTATTTAATTGTCATAATTCCAGATGAAGCGGAAGCAAAGTCAGGACATGGGAACACGTTAAAGTGAAGTAAAAAAAATATACTTCAAATATGCAATATACTTCAAACTGGCAACGAGTGTACAGTAAAGAATGTGTGTGTATATATAAATATATAAACACATACATACATACACACTCTTCACCAATTTGATGTATATTTTTTTCCTTTTTCCTTCACTTTAACTTGTTCGCCAGTCCTGACTGTGATTCCGTTTCATCTGGAATCATGACACTTAAATAATAATTAATTTGAAATGTGACACTGTGTGGCTGAGATACTTTCGTTTACACTTGAATATAGTAGACACCAGCTGCATTCAACTATTTTTTTTAATTGTTGAGGTTTAATATTCCAACTTGGTTGACGCGGTATCTCTCAAAACTAATATTATGCGGAAACAATAAAGCTGTCATTTTCATTCTCTCTTTTTCATGGTAAAGATCAGCTATGCCTCTTCAAGCCGCCTTCTCAGCAACAAAAACCAATACAAATCCTTCATGAGGACCATCCCCACAGATGAGTATCAAGCAACTGCCATGGCTGACATTATTGATTTCTTTCAATGGAACTGGGTCATAGCAGTTGCATCAGATGACGACTATGGACGACCAGGTATTGAAAAATTTGAGAAAGAAGTAGAAGAACGAGACATTTGCATTCACTTGAATGAGTTAATTTCACAGTACTTTGAAGAGGAGCGCATACAAGCGCTCGTGGACCGCATTGAGAACTCTACCGCCAAAGTTATTGCTGTTTTTGCTAGCGGGCCTGACATGGAACCACTCATCAAAGAGATTGTGAAGCGCAACATTACCGACCGCATATGGCTAGCCAGTGAAGCCTGGGCTAGTTCTTCTTTAATTGCCAGACCCGAGTTTTTCCATGTTGTGGGCGGCACTATCGGCTTTGCACTCAGAGCAGGTACTATTCCAGGGCTCAAGAACTTCCTGCAACAAGTTCAACCCAAGAAGTCATCTCATAATGAGTTCGTTAGGGAATTCTGGGAAGAAACTTTTAATTGCTATCTGGAAGGTAGTCCAAGACTAGATAACTTGAAAAATGGGTCCAAGACTCTTTGTACTGGTGAAGAGGACATAACAAGTGTAGAAACGCCATATTTGGATTACACTCATCTACGCATCTCCTATAATGTATATGTGGCTGTCTATTCCATTGCGCAAGCCCTACAAGACATTCTAACTTGCACTCCGGGAAATGGGCCCTTTACCAACAATTCCTGTGCTGATATAAAGAAAGTGGAAGCATGGCAGGTAAAAATGGTCATTCAAGAAATCATAGAAGTCTCTCAAGTATTGCGTTCTTTAAATTCTTTAAAAAGGTCTTTAAATCTTTTTCCAATGTACACTACAATGTGTGCATATCACAGTTGTAATATAGTTTTCTTGTCAATGCTTCTACTAGAAAGAATATACAAGTAAATAATAGGTGGGTGCTACTGTACCTCATCTCTTTTATTTATGTTTAATAACAGTCCAGTTATTTCCTAGGTACTCAAGCAACTGAGACACTTGAATTTCACAAACAGCATGGGGGAGCAGGTGAACTTTGATGAGAGTGGGGATATACTCGGAAACTATACAATCATCAACTGGCATCGGTCCCCTCTAGATGGCAGTGTGGTGTTTGAAGAGATTGGTTATTACAACATGCTCGCAAAGAAGGGGGCCCGGCTTTTCATTAATACAAGCAAAATATTATGGAATGGATATCTTAAGCAGGTAAGACTATGTGCCCCATGACATTCTGTTTCTGAGTGACTATATATCTTGTTATATTACTATTTTTGCAATTATGATGGGCTCCACATTTCAAGCACCAACTAAAATATTACAAAAATAGGACTTACCAGAAATAAAATGTTTATTACTCTTAAACTACTTGTACTACATTCATAAACAAGGTCTGGTTTAAATCCTGACAGTCAAGTTAACCAATGTTGTTAACCAATCACCAGTCATGTTAACCAATCACAACCTGATTTCTAAGATTGTTAATAAACAATAAAATAAACTGTAAATGTTTTTGCGCAGCCAAAAAACTTGTCTTCGTAACTTATGAAAACATAGATCACTGTTGTTATACATTTGAAACTCCAACAAGATGATTATTAGGAAACGTCCTTGACTAGATTTGCATTGCCAGCTATAACACAGTTTTGAGAATACATTGATATACATTGGCCTAATTGAATAACCCCAATCACCCATCCTTCATAATGAAGTTTGGTTACCTGAAGTGGTACAGTGGTCTAAGAATGTGCATCTTTGGGAACTTTTGCAGTCACTTTTTTGCAGCCTGAACTCAAAATATGTTCGCTTCCCTTAAAAAGGTTGTATGTTTTTTTCCATTTGATATTTGATATAATGTACTTACTTCTTTTACAAATATTAATTTACATTGGACTCATGAAGCATGCGAAACATTTAAAAATATTCTAGATAAAATATATATTCTAGATATTATAGATATAATTTAATATATTTAAATATATTCTGCTAGCTCATCAATTTCTCTTAAATTTTACTTAATATGCATAGCGTTTACATTGAATTTTATCATATACTTGTCAATATCTTTTAAATAGAAACTCTGCTTGCGTTGGTGCCCCATCTTGGGTAGTTACCTACCCTGCTCCCATAGCCTTCGGGATAGGCTCCAGACCCCCTGTGAACCTGAATAGGACAAGGGGTTCCAGAAAACTGATGGAAGGAGAAACTGCATACTAATTAATTTCATGGATATGGGACAAAAAAATATAATTTTACTTACAAAAACAGCAATTAATCTGAATAAAGGATTATTATCTCTCAGGATATAAAACTGTGGACAGGTCATAATAAAGAGGACTTTGAGGTGAAATTATATTCATGAAGCGCTTTACAGTCTAGCCACCATGGAGATCTGTTTTAAACCTTGCTAATTTACATCTGCATTCATTTAATCAACCTAGATTACTAAAATACATTTAAAATTAATAAACATTCTTTTTAGCTTACTTGTCAGTAATTCATTTGATCTGATCATCAGTGTTATCTTCACATCTTTTTCATTCATAAATCAGGTGCCTTTTTCTAACTGTAGTGAAGATTGTGAACCAGGGACCAGAAAGGGGATTATAGAAAGCATGCCAACCTGCTGCTTTGAGTGCACAGAATGCTCAGATGGAGAATACAGTGACCATAAAGGTGAGGCACCAAGATTTTAAATGATTTGAACGTTTTCACATTTTACAAATGTCATATTATGTCTGGTAATCTTTGTTTCAGATGCAAGTGTATGCACCAAATGCCCAAACAACTCCTGGTCAAATGACAATCACACGTCCTGTATTCTTAAGGACATTGAATTTCTTTCATGGACAGAACCGTTTGGGATAGCTTTGACGTTATTCGCTATACTGGGGATTTTCTTGACATCTTTTGTGCTGGGAGTTTTTGTCAGGTATCGCAACACCCCTATCGTCAAGGCCACCAACAGAGAGCTTTCCTACTTGCTACTTTTCTCACTCATATGTTGCTTCTCCAGCTCGTTAATTTTTATCGGGGAGCCTCAAGATTGGACATGCCGTTTACGGCAGCCTGCTTTTGGGATTAGCTTTGTTCTTTGCATCTCATGCATACTAGTAAAGACAAATCGTGTACTTCTTGTATTTGAGGCTAAGATTCCAACCAGCCTACATCGCAATTGGTGGGGTTTAAAGTTGCAGTTTTTTTTAGTATTCATGTGTACATTGGTTCAAATTATGATATGTGTGGTCTGGTTGTACAATGCACCCCCTGAAAGCTATAGCAATCATGACATGGATGAAATCATTTTTATTACCTGCAATGAAGGATCGTTACTGGCTTTAGGGTCCCTTATAGGGTACACATGCCTTCTTGCTGCAGTCTGTTTTTTCTTTGCATTCAAGTCACGGAAGCTACCTGAGAACTTCAATGAAGCCAAATTCATCACTTTCAGTATGTTAATTTTCTTCATTGTCTGGATTTCCTTTATTCCTGCTTACATAAGCACCTATGGCAAGTTTGTGTCAGCAGTAGAAGTCATTGCAATACTGGCCTCCAGCTTCGGATTACTGACCTGTATATTTTTCAACAAAGTGTACATCATCCTTTTAAAACCTTCTCGGAACACTATTGAGGAGGTCAGATGCAGCACAGCTGCCCATGCCTTTAAAGTAGTAGCGAGGGCTACCTTACGGCATAACACGGTATCCCACCGGAGGTCGAGCAGTGAAGAGGGCTCATCTGTTCCAACTCCATCATCATCTACCAGCTTAAAGAGCACAGAAGATGTACCTGGCTACCTCAACGGTCGACAAAAAGGATTTAAACCAAAGGTGAGCTTTTGCAGTGGCACAGTCTTTTTTTCAGCAGTAATAACTTAAAGGGGCCTATTATGCTCATTTTCACTGTGCATAATTTTTTTGGGGGGTCTACTAGATTTATATCCTTCAGAGTGCCAAAAACATTTCTCTCTTATTTTTCTCTTAGCATCTCTATTCACCCTTTGTCTGAAACTCTGTAGGAGCTTTAAGCCCCACCCCTAATAAGCCCAGTGTGCCCCGATTGGTGAGCTTGCCCTACACATTCTGCCCCTTGCAGGTGGGTGGCCAGTAAGGACTGTGTTATGTGGTGACCTCACCATCTTGTGGAAGTAAGGTCTGGAAATTCGAGGAGGGATTTCTAGCAGATTAAAGTGGTTTCTGTGATGAGAGTTACTCCCCTTGGCATGTACTGTGGCCTTTAAATCTTTGCAGATTGTCTACATGCTTATAAAGATATATAATACACTATAGGAAAGCATAAAAGGTCCCCTTTAATGAAGGGACTAAATGGCGAAAGTGCCAATAAAATCTGAATGAAACAAACGTCATTACCTTCTTTGCAGAACAAAGATGCTGGTGCCGATAACTTCAGGACCGCAAGCAACAGTCCTTCACATGATTCTTTTGGAGTAAGCAGCAGAGAGGAAGATGGAGTGCATGACTAAAGCAACAGTTGTTTTCCGCACAGTACATTGAATACATTTTAAGGCATTACTATATAATTATGTGGACTTTTTAAATTCATGTAAATATGTAGATCTGGTTTTTCAGAGAACCTTATCAAGACATACAGGACCAATCAAAAGTTTGGACATGCCAAGCTGCCTTCAAAGTAGAGTGATGGGCAATAAAAATGCAAATGTATGTTACATCTCCAGGCGTCTTGAGCTTAAATCAAGGCAGGTAATGCTAAGATGTAATTCCCTTGTCAGACCTCACCTTGAATACTGTGTCCAGCTTTGGTCACCTTACCACAAAAAAGGTATTGCTGCTTTAGAACCAATCCAACACAGGGCTACAAGAATGATTCCTGGCCTTAGGGGGTTGTCTTACAAACAGAGGTTTGTGGAGCTGAATTTGCTTAGCTTCAAAAGGAGATTATGGGGTGGTATATAGGATTCTACCAGGTTTAGGTGCTGTTCATCCGTATTGTTACTTCAACGTATGTTCTAATTCAAGAACCCGTGGTCACACCAGGAAATTAGTGGAAGAACAGATCCAGAGAAAGATCCAAACTCACAGTGTTTAACTGGAATTTGGAATAGTCTGCCCAAGGAGTAGAGAAAGCTAAAACCCAAGATTGCTTCAAATCTGAACTTGACAAGATCCTGCCAACTTTATGTTATTAGTTTTAGTTCCCTCCAAACAAGGGGCAGAATGGTCTCCTCTCATTCATTACTATTTTTTTCTTATGTAGAGTGTTGCATATGACCTGGCCACCTGATATAAACACAGTAGAGATGGTTTTGGAGGAGTATGACCAGCAAGTGAAGGAAAAGCGGCCAGTGAGAGCTCAGTATATATGTGGGACCTCCTTCAGGACAGCTGGGAAAGCGGCCAATGAGAGCTCAGCATTTATGTGGGACCTCCTTCAGGACAGCTGGGGAAGCATCCCAGGAGGCCCCCTCATGAAACTGGCACAGAGGAGGAAGTAGGCTCAGCTGGTCCTCGGGGTAATTGGGGTTAAGGGCCTTGCTCAGGGGCCTAGTGGTGGCATCACTCTGCCCACCCAGGGATTTTAACCACCATATTTTATAGTTTTGATATCTTTATAATTGTACTAAAATGAAGAGAATAGTACAAATAAATCATAATATGGATAGGTGTGTCCAAACTTTTGACTGGCATTGTACTGTACTTTCTGTAAAGCAAACATTGTGTAATGCATAAACATTAATAATCCTTACTCGCAGACCATTAAACATGCGCAGAATTTCATATATAAAGTACTTTGAAAAAGTCTTAGGCAGTCAGAGAAAATGTTTAAAGCTATTTATCTGGGAAGTAAGTGTACATTTGCTCAGGAAAAAATTTTATTGAAACGTGAAAATTTACAGTGACACAATAAAAACTTCTTCACTTCTGCCAAAAGTCACTGATACCCTGTTGGATGGCCAGATGGACACCACTCCAGCCCCCAAACCTCTTCTCAGGGGCACCATGACCATTCCATATATTGACTGAATTTCACCAAAAGCTCTCTTATTTAATTAACTTAATTAGATAAATAACTTAGAAATACTGATTAGCCAAACCTGGTGTGCTAGTGGTCAAGTCAAAAAATGTTGGTGTATTGGATGGTTGCTGCAAATCCTGTGGTGACTTTGGGAGAGGTGGCTAGCTAATGGCTAAGCTGACACACTTTGACAGATATGTTTTACACCAACATCAAAACCATTTAAACACTGACAGCCTGAGAGTTTTACATAGTAACATATGTTTGTGTGTGAAGATTTATATATGTTTATATACATATATAATATGATTTTTAAGATTGATCTTTGCACATTTTAAACTACCCATACAAAATGTGTGTGGCATGTTAATGTCAATAATATAATATCAATAATGATATGAACATTTCATATTCATGTTTGCAGTCAAGTTTAGTTTTTAGTGGAGTCTTCGTATCATTGGCAAACGCATAAACGTTTCCTTGTCATATTCTGTCCTGTACAATGATATATTCTGTAAAATAAAAAATAATAGGCTCAAGTCTTGCTTAATAAAAGCATGTTTTAATTGTTCATCATCTAACTACATCTCTCAGTCAGGGGTGCCTCGGAGCCGACACTTTGGACAGGGTGCCAGGTGACACAAGGCACACATGCAGACTTTGCATGATTCAGAGAAATGACGGTGACCACATGCCTTCAGACTGGAGGCTCACACCACATGGGGAGAACGCGCAAACTCACAAGCCTGGAGCAGCGGTGGAACCCGAGTCCCCAGCTGAAAGACACTGAACAGCTAATAATGTGATGCCTTCCACTGTCTCATTGTCTTCAGGTTCAGGAGCATCTGAGCTGGTTCTGCCAGACACTGTAACAGCCTCTGCCCCACAGCCATCCAGCTTCCGATCTCCTCGCTGCTCCTCTCCTCACAGATCATCCCGGACACTTTGAGCTAGGACAGAATTTGTAAACTACCATTTCAATCAAAAGGACCTGGATTTCACTGACATCCACTGAATTCACAGAATTTTTGCTGTGCGCTGATTGGTCCGTCTCCGATAATCATGCACATATCACTAATGTTAATGTGAAACAGCTGGATGAGTCGCAGAAACAAACCAGTCAAAGGGCAAGCAAATTTAGCCAAACACAGGAGCCTTTCAGGTTTATAATAGTTTGTAAAACCTGAAGTAGCTCAAAGTGTCCAGGATGACGTGGATTATCTGGTCACCCTAACTAGTACATACTATGTACATGCTCTGCTGCTCCCATCATTACCCATTCTAAACATTCCATCATTGCTTCGTTTTACATTAACACACAAAGTTGTTAATAATGTTGTTAACGTCATTCTGCCACCAGTTACAGCACCAGGTTTTCCATGCTTTCTTTGAAAACTCTTAACAAGTCATTCTCCACCAAAACGGCCCTGTGCATGGTGACAGTCAGCTCTTATAGGGTAGTTACTGTGATACGTGGCTACAGGCAGCTTCCCATTCGGCCTGGGTGGAGTCTCTGCAGCAGCTATGTACAGCTGTGCTGCCTGGGATAGGCCCAGTGGGCACCCATCAGAGCTTCGCGTCTGGCTGAATAGAGGAAGGTAGGAACTATCGGGACTTTCCCTTACTCCGCGCAGAGCATTACTGGGACTGGCTGGATGCTGTGATTACTCTGTTCCCAATTTCTTTTAGCTGGGCCACCCTACGGTAGGTGAAGGAGGCATGCACCATATTGGTCGAGGTGCCCTCTTGGCTGTGTGTTGCTTGGACAGCCCATGGGAATGCAGGTGGTCCCTCTCGCATGCAGAGTGGGTCCCCCGTTAGCCAATGCGGGGCCCCAATGTGATGCTTTTTGGGAAGGGGGGGGGGGGGTAGTGTGATGGGAACGCCCACTGACATTCCACTGCCAGAAGGCATGCCAAAAGGACACTGCTGGTGACTATCAAAGGGCTAGGTTAGTCTTCTTTTTCAAGTTAGACTTGAAACCAGTGCTGGTAAGAAGGTCAGGACACAGAGTGCTAGCTGTGTATCTGCAGCACCACTTGCCTGACTTGATCCAGTTATCCTTTGGGTCCTTACGCATCATCTTGAAATCGATGCATTAACTGAAATAACACTGAACATCGCCACAGAAAGGACAGTACTTCGTTGGCTTCTCTGCATTGGGGCGTGGCCTTCACATGTGACCTGAAGAGTAGTATTTCTAGTGGATGACTTTGATAGTCTTTTCACTAAAATTGTCCTGGAAATGTACCACATTCTGCAGCCAGTATTTATAAAATCCAGCAGAGTTAGGATGGATGTCTTGATTGGATTGATGAAACGCTGGGAATGAGCTCACAGATTATGTAATAGTTTTCACATATACACGTGATCCACACTTATTTTCTCTTCCATGCTTGTTAAACATACCAACTAATAGGACCGAAGTCCACAATTAATTTTCCTTAAAGACCAAATTCAACCAAACAGAAAATACCAAGGGCCAGTGTTTTTCTTAAAAAGTAAACAAAGCTTTTGCCTCTACTCACTAGTTAAAAAGAGAAGTTACAGCAACATGATGAAACAAGAGATCAGAATTTGGGGTGCTGTTCTGTTGTGGCAATGCGAAGTCCCTGATTCAGGTGTGCACTGGAGAGTTCCTAGCCTAGCTTTTAAAAATGTTAATTGAATAAAACGACAGCTCACAGACAAAAGTGGAGTATTGAAACCACTCTTGTGTGTCTGAATTGGATGTTTATCCAAAAGTCAGTCACACTAGCAAGTTTGTTGTGTTCTCTGAGCAAATCTGATGTTTTAGACATGTCCAAGATCTCCAGTTGAAGAGATGCTTCTTCCAGGGATGAAAGGGCCAACTTTTGGCCCCTACAATCTACTGACCATCAGCAGAGACTGAAAATGGCTATCACAGAAAAATCCTCAGAAGAGGAAGGTGGCTGAGGCCCTGGCGGAACTTTGAGAATGTAAGGAAGAGTATTAAAGGCCGGGTGATGATCTGTGTACACAGGCTGGAAGCAGATTATGATCATCGAGGTCATTTGGGAAGATGATGGGGGTTTCATCTGATATCATTAAGATGATAAAGAAATAACTGGATTAGCATTTGTTACATATAATACTCTAATTTATTTTTTACTCTGGAGTAGCAAAATTGTTATAGCTATAATCCTGATCATATCGGCACAAATAATTGCAATCAGACTTCAGATCTCATGAGATTTCTAAAAAGCCTGTAAGTGTGAGACATTTGATTTGAGTGGAGAATATCAAATAAGGTAAGGTGCATGAGGGATCAAAAACGGAAAATGACTGTGTTTGCATAGCACTCCAAATAGCAAATAGCTTATACCTCCCTGCGCCATACCGTCCTGCAAAGTTTGTAAAGATACAAAAGTTATCAAAACAATTAGTGAAAGAAGCAAATAGTGAAAGAAGCAGAGATGATTCTGAAACAGATGACTGATAACTGTTAGAAATAAGGAGTGTGTCGGGGGGCTGGCTTTGCCCCATTTCAAACTCCTTTTGACTGCTTTTTGTCCATTACATGAAACCCAGCTAGAAGCCCCTATATACCAATTATATCACTTATATCAGGTGGATTAAGAGGTACTCACTGATTATTTTTTAGCACTGGTTGCATCAGTCAGTGTTCTATCAGGTGTGGATATAATGTTCCTCTCTATCCAAGCCGTCTCAAAAAAACAAGTGGGATAGAGTTTGGGGGTGGCGTCCAAAACTATCCCCATTATAACAGCAACCTCCTCTTTCAGGAAGAAGCTTGCTGTGAAATCAATTGAATGGTCTCTGCTAATAGATTATTCTATTTTGAGAAATGTGAGGATGCAGACCTCAGCGATCATAGTCAGATGTGTTTCTGGGGTCAGAATGAATAGCACTGAATCTAATTTAAAAGTGCTGACTAAACCCAAAAATAGATCTTCAGAGGTTGTTCACCATAATGTCCTGGACAAATAATGTTGAGTTGAGGCAATTAGAAATCACTAAGGATTTAAAGTATTTATCATATTATTATATACCTGTATACTGCATGTGGTTATCTGGTATGTGAAAGTGCAAAGCAGATTTGGTAAGATATTCCTACCCCAAAGCACAGTGATATATATTGGCACATTTTCATAATTTAAAGACTTGACTTCCTAAAGCAAAGGTCAGGCCTCACATTTCCTGTCTCAAATATATATTTCATCAGTCCATTAGACCGACTCTGAAGGTGCCACCTATATTTATGTCATTACAATCCCATTGAATATCTGAGTTTTTTTTCAGGTATTTATGACTTTGATCTGTTTTCTTTTTGTTTTCCTATAACGGCCCTAATATTGGCATCATTGCCAGCTCCTCCTTAATATCACTGTTCATGTAGTATCCATATTATTATATCACAAGATGTACAAGTGTTGAGACAAAGGACCTTGGGTCTCGGCTGAAATCTGGAACAGTGGAGCAGTTCCTGTTGTGCAGGTTGGCCTCATGAGACATGTAGCCCTGTCAGCTATATATAGGTATGTGCAAGTGTCGTGAGCTGTAAGGTCAATGACTTCCCAACTCAGGGCTTCCCTCAACACACCAACACATAGAACAAGTTCAGTGGCAATATCAGCAGGCTTTATTCAGGTATTTCTTAAAACACACACACAGAGCAGCAGAAGCATGTATCACAAAACTTGTTTAACAAACTCAGGGTGAGAACCTAAGCTTAACAAAACGAAATAAATGTAGTCCATAATAAGTGATATCACGACAGGGGTTTTGTTTCACTGAACCCGAGCGTGTGCACACAAAAGCGTGCAACAATCAGCCAATTGCATAAGCAGGGACCACAATAGGGCTGCATATTTTTCAGCCGAGGAACATTGAATTGTAATGGAGAACAAAATGACCGTTACAGTGACGAGCAATACTGTGACAAAAGCACGAAAGGTGTGCTGCAGCATCTGTGAGTGCTTTCACAAAAGTCCCTGTTCTCTTTATCTGTGTTAAGTATTTCATGTGTGCCAAGGTGGTGTATAGATGTCAGAACTGCAAGAAAGCTCCTATTTTTGAAAACATTACATTCTGTTCCATATGCGAAACAACTGGTGTCAAGAGAACAAGCTAAATAAAACAAAACATAAAAATATAATCCAGACTGGTGTGCATTATGCATCTCCTTATTTCTTTTGGGAATTCATTTAATGCAAACCTGCATAATTAGCAGCCAGCAGAAAGCGGTGTTCTGCAAGGCAGACAGGAGGGGGACCTCCACCCCACAGTATACTCTGGTTCCAAGGTGGTGCGTCCTCTGACCCAGGGGCACCACCCTCCAAACCTTCTCCCCTACAGGGTCTGCATGTGCTCTGACCCAGGGGCACCACCCTCCAAACCTTCTCTCCTACAGGGTCCTCATGTGCTCTGACCCAGGGGCACCACCCTGCAAACCTTCTCCCCTAAACGCACATAGAATAAGTACACTTTCACCCAAACTCTAAGAATAAACTTTTTTAGATATAATATTCAATGTGAAGTACACCAGTCAGTTCTCCCTTTTGCAAAGGCTCAGTGGCTATAAAATCACCTAAATTTAGCTGATTGAAATAAATTTTGTCCTCACGGACAAAAGGAGCCAGCCTATCTCCAATGCAGTTAATGAAACCTTATACGACAAACCACAAGATTCCACTGCCTGAGCATGCCTGTTGAAATTAACTAGAATGCCACTAGCAGGCCAGCAGATTCTGAGGTGTTTTATGGAGCAGCTTGAGGTTAAGGGCACTACTATGGTGATATGGTCAAGTCATGGGCTTCAAACCACTTCCAAAAATCCTTATCTGAAGGTGTGGTACCTTCTGATTGGAAGCATGCCAACATAACACCCATTTTCAAAAAAGGGGA
>JAODKM010000037.1:2785696-2799143 GCA_026780845.1 Petrocephalus sullivani | reverse complement strand
GGCGAGAACAGGGGTGGTGGGGTGGGGGGGGGGGGAGCGTGGTGATCACACAGAATGATCACATTAATTGGGAGGGAAGGAGAGGATCAGCTGTGCAGCAGTATGACAGGACAGAGACGGTCTGCGCACTGAAGCCTCCCGCACTGGCATACAGCATCGGCAGGAGAAGAATATACCCTCAGTAGAACATAACAGACAAAGACACATGGGTACTGATCCCAGAATTAACAAAGGGCAAAGTTAAACAGCAGCGCAGATGTCAGAGTTTTAAAAAAAGCCAGAGAGAAGATCGGCTGAAAGGGCGCCAGTAAAAGCTACCGCCATGGGTGAGTGGACCATACTGGAGCGGCTGCTGGAAGCTGCCGTCCAGCAGCATTCGACCATGATCGGAAGGTAAGAACATTTCAGCTTTCACACCTGAAATATTTAGATACAGTGTCTGCTGGGGTGCATGGTGGCTAGAAGTGCTTAAACTCTTTGCAGTCAAAATGTTCTAATTTCATAAAGCATGGTCCCATAAATAAGAATGAGCACCATGCCAAATGTCACAGGATTTCTAACATTCATATATTTTAGGTTAGAATAAGGAAATTTGTGCCTCTGCATTCTGTGGTTATCCAGGTCACAATTCTAACAGTTTATTCATGTTCTTGACTAGCCTGAAATTTAGAAATAAAAAGTGCCTCAAACTAAAATGGGGAAAAAAGGTTTATTTATGTATGATACTCGTTGTGCAACCCCCCCCCCCATTATATAGCCACTGATGCTGCAAAAATGTGACAATATACTGCTAATGTCACTTATCGTAGGTGACTGTATGTAAAAAATATATATATATATATATGTAAATGATGACTTCATGTATATTTAGATATAATTTCCTTAAACAGTTCAATAATGATACAACTGGAATTTTCACCACACACACACACAGTGTGTAATCCTATCATTATGGGGACACTCCATTCATTTCCATGGGCATAACCTTGATTCCAACTATGACACCCTTAACTCCTACCCAGCCCTAACCTTAACCATAAGTAACCAAACAAAATATGAGACTTTTGGCATTTTTATTTTTTTGATTGCAGACACAGATTTTTATAAAATTGAGGTTATCCTTGTGGGGACCGAAAAAATGCCCCCGCAAGTAGCAGGTTTTTATCACATTGTGGGGACATTGGGTCCCAACACTGTAAGAATTACAAAGCCACACACACACACACACACACACATACACAGACCCGCGTACCTATCTAAATGGGGACCATCCATTCATTTCTATGGGAAAAACCCTACTCCCAATCACGACACCCTTAACCCCAACCCAACCCTAACCGTAACCATAAGTAACCAACCCAAATATAAGACCTTAGGCATTTTTTTTTTTTTTTTATTGCATTCACTGATCTTTATAAAACTGAGGTTATCGAAATGGGGACCTGAAAAGATGTCCCCAAAAGTCGGGAAATTTCAAGTTTTGTCACACTTTGGGGACATTTTGGTCCTCAAACGTGATCTATGCCTACCCACACACACACACATTTTTCAACCAAAACTAAATCATCATACAACCACTGACATAACAGCAGCTGGGAAGGTTATCACTGACACAGACATCAATTGTTAGTAGAAACTAAATTTAAACCTACAAACTTGTTACAGAAAAATGATGATAAAAGGCAATTTCCCAGTAAAAATGGTCAAAACACAATGTAATTAAAATGTATAAATATAATGTGGAAATGAAAACACTTTCCATCCAGCCAGGGAGTCTGGAGCCTGTCTCAGGCAGCAGAGGGCTCTAGGCAGGGAAACACCCTGGATGGGATGCCTTCATTTACAGAGAATGTAACCTACAAAATTACATTTCTGTGCAGCACAATGTGTCCTCTCTGTGCATAAAATAGTATGCAGGCAGAGGTATAGTCTATAAATCAATGTTTATGTAGGGATATCATTAATTTCAAAGGTGGTTAAGCTTTTTTATGGTTTGCACACTGGCACACTGTAAATACAATCCATTCATTAATAATGTACAAACTCTAAAGGTCTGCGGCCCTCTTTGTTGTGCCACAGGCATTGTTTATGTGTAGTGAGTGTATAAACGATTAGGGACGCATACTTGATCTTTAAAATAAACTGATAAGAGGAATGCAGGTAATTGATTTTTAGCTGTTGAATGTACCTCAGTCATTGTAGATTAAGATGAGAGGACAGATTAAAAGAATTTTTAAGGCTTGAGATAACCGAGACATGGATTGTGAATGGGCATGAGTAGAAAAAGAAAAAATATTTGCCTTCGAATTTAATTAAATTTTATTTTATTTATTTTATATCGTGCCTTTCACGACAGAGTCGCCCCAAGGCGTTTTACATGGGTGTGTTGGGATACATTAAAATGTCTTTAAGAATGTAATGAGTAATGCAAAACAGAGCAGGACAGAGAAAATGTAAGACAAAGAAATTATTTCAACAGAGGAGAGGAACCAAAAACTCCCAGCGAGGAAGAAAAAAAGCTCTGGGGGTCCAAGGTCAACTGGCTGCCCAACCCCCCCATTAGTGAAAACATTATTGAAAACAGAAAGTGTGGGCTTGCTTACTAAAAGCAAGGTGAATTTAATTGTGCAATATTGCTGCATGTGCATCCAAAACCCATCTAGATGACAGGCTAGAGGTTAAAAATTACTCATTTATGAAAGAGATAAATGGTGTAAACCCCCAGAAGGCCCACAGTTAGTCTACTGATGGTCCAGTACAATACTTGTGTGGAAAGACCCATATAAAAAAGGGCACGAGGACGGAGCAGCCATTGACATAGCATTCCATTTATTTCAGCATTCGACTTGTTTCAGCAGAGGAGTGAGGAGGATGAGGATTGTAAAAAAACCTCTCCTGGTTTTGCTGATGGTAGGACTAGGCTATGGAGAAAACCATATGAGTCGCACATGTCATTGAACAGTGTAGACTGGTGGTGTGATGGTGTGAATGGAGGTGTTTCTATGGCACCCGCTGAACCCTTCCAGAAGAAGTGGCGCAGCACTGAAAACCACAGGATACCTGCACATTGTTGCCAATCAGGTGTTATCCTTGGCAACAGTGTATCCATTTGTGCATTTTTTTATTCAGCAGGATAATGCCTGGGGCCACAAGGCTAAATTTGTCCTGGAACGGTTCCATGAACATAATAATGAATTCAGCTTAATGCATTGGCTTGTCTGTTCACAAGATCTCAATCCCGGTTAACATTAGTGGGATGAGGTAGAATGAGCTTTTTGGTGTACAGAAGCAGAGGTGGACCTGAACTATCTACTCCTGCATGGACCCAACTGCACCTGTAGGAACCAATGGCATCAGTCTGGGCCAGCATCCTTGCAGAACCCTTTTATAGTCTTATTAGGTCCATTCTATGAGCAGCAATAGGTGTGGTCCCTAGTGTTTTATACCCTCAATTTGCGTAACAATATTTTCTAAACACCGAAAAGGGATCTGTAAATACAGGAAAAACAGATATAAGTGTTTAACCTTCTAGAAATACTTGTGATGTTTAGCAAATTTTCAACTTTAAAAGCCGAGTCTTTATGTACAGATATCATACGTGAGATATGAACAAATTCTTTCCTGTTTGGGACAAATCAACAGAAGGGCCACTGTGGCAGAAAATGCAGATATAGACAAACAAACTAAGTAACAAAATAAATCCATCTTCTTAGGTAAACGCTGTATGATGTAAACTTCATAGCGGTTTAGTTTATTTATAGCTATTATCCATTTGCAATAACCACTTATCCAAATAGGTTTCTGAGTGTCTCTAACCTTTCGCTGGAGGCATAGGGCATAAGAAAAGGCATACCTTTTATGCAATCCTCTACACTGTAGGTCATTCACGCACATGTATAATTAGATATGCTGTCACACAGGGTAATTCAATGTCACCAGCTTACATTAATGGCATTTTGGGCTATGGAAGTAATAGTACTTTGTTGAGCAATTTCCCAGCTGAAATACTAAAATGTTACAATACAATATAAAATTGTGCTAACACAAGGGCCCTAGGAAATGTTTTTTATTTTTGTGATTTATTTTTTTCTTTGAGTTGGAGCTGCACAGAGACAGGTATGCATATGTATATTACACATACACAAATGAATGAGCTGAAACATTATAACCACCCTCACATAGAAGTAGAAAACATTGATTGTCTCGTAAAAATGGTGCATATGAAGGTGTGGGATATATTGGACATCAAACCAATATTCGACACTTGAAGTCGATGTACTGAGGTGAGAAACACTGTGATCCACCCAGAGGGTGGCTAAGCCACATGTGAAATGTGAATTATTTTCTGGTTGGTATGAAACAGCAGAAGGGCCACTGTGGCACAGAACGCAGGTAATTTAATGATGTCACAGGTGTAATGTCTCATGACACAGTGCATCAAGCCCTGCTGCGTATGGGGCCGCGTAGCCAAGTGCCCATGCTAATCCCTGTCAGAGTGCCCATGCTAATCCCTGACTTTAGTACTGGACTTTGAATCAATGCAAGATGCCTGGTCTGATGAATCCTCTTTTCTGTTGCATCACATGCATGGCCTGGTACATGTCGGGTATTTGTGGGATGTGTTGGAACAGCAAGTACTATCCGTGTAACCATCATTAAAATTACCTGCGATTTGTGCTGTGATGTTTTGGCCCACCAGTATTTATATGCACAATTCATATGTACAGAATAATATGGGAAAAATTATTTGTAACAGAGTTAGCTTCTGGTATCCAATAAAAATGCTTCTAGATTACAAAAAAATAATCTGTGAAGTACATGAGCACCAGAATCACCTAAATATCAAATTTCCAAAATTAAAAAGACAGAATAACATACAAGTTTCAGTCATTGATTAAAAAATGAAACTATGTTTTCTCAAACTGGAATCATAACTTCCTTGACTGTTTACTAGCTTGACAAATATTGATTCGGGGAGAAATCACAGATCACAGTTAATTGTTATTCCAAATATCATCTCAGAATTAGTTAAAGCAGAGCATAAGTTCTTTGAACTGTGTTATATTTGAGCACAACCTACCTGCAATGTGTACGTTCAAAAATACAGAGTAAAATGCAGAAACATGCTGAACAATCATCTGGTTTGCTTAATGATACTAAATCTATTTGATAGTGAACTGTACGGTCTGTACTTGTTTTTACTTTATTGTATGTTTTACCATGGTCTCAAGTCATTCACATGTATGTCAGTGTCCTTATCTGCTCTTCTCACACTGGTAAATGTTCCCTAATTGAAGCCTGTTCATTCTTTCCCCAAAGGATTCTCCTGACAGTGGTGGTCATCTTCCGCATCCTGATTGTGGGGATAGTGGGTGAAAAGGTCTATGAAGACGAGCAGATCATGTTCATCTGCAACACCATGCAGCCAGGCTGTAACCAGGCGTGCTATGACAAGGCCTTTCCCATCTCCCACATCCGCTACTGGGTCTTTCAGATCATCCTGGTGTGCACCCCAAGTCTCTGCTTCATCACCTACTCGGTTCACCAATCCGCCAAGCAACGTGATCGTAGCTACTCGTTCTTACACCCATACATGGAGCGAGACCACGGACGCAGTGATCATGCTCGCAAGTTGCGCAATATCAACGGAATTCTTGTGCAGAACCCGGAGACTATGGGGAAGGAAGACCATGAGTGTTTGGGTATGAAAGAGATTCCCAATGCCCCACGGGGGCTCACACACACAAAGAGTGCAAAGGTTCGCCGGCAAGAGGGCATTTCCCGATTTTATGTCATTCAGGTAGTCTTCCGTAATGCCCTAGAGATAGGCTTCCTGGCTGGCCAGTACTTCCTGTATGGTTTCAACGTTCCAGGCATGTTCGAGTGTGACCGTTACCCATGTGTGAAAGAGGTGGAATGTTATGTTTCCCGACCTACCGAGAAAACAGTCTTCCTGGTCTTCATGTTTGCAGTCAGTGGTATTTGCGTGCTGCTCAACTTAGCTGAACTCAACCACCTCGGCTGGCGAAAGATTAAGACAGCTATTCGAGGGGTACAGGCTCGACGCAAGTCCATTTGTGAAGTGCGCAAGAAAGATGTCTCACATCTGTCACAAGCCCCCAACCTCGGAAGGACCCAGTCCAGCGAGTCCGCTTATGTGTGACACGTGTCTCCAGAATTGGAAATTTATCAGATCTTTTTTTTTTTTAAGTTTTAAATAGAACATCTTCCTCTTCCTTCCTTGTTGACATAAATGAAACCTATGAATGGGAAGACAGCTGAGAAAGGAAATGTTTAGACTCCCAAGAGATGAAATAAAATCGGCATGAAGAATGTAAGAAGGCGACATGCATCAGTGTCATTGTGGACAAGTTTCCTTATACTTACCCAGAAAATACAAATATCCCCTTCGTGTCACTGATTTTCATTAGGAGAATTCCTCTGAAAACACTCAGGTTTCTAGAGTTAAAATTATTTAAAAATAAGCCAGAATTATCTTAACATGGGCTTCAATTTTTTTTTAACTGCAGATTGCAGTCTAGGCTTCCTCTATACTGCATATGCATATTTATTTCATAAATTGTCTATTTATTTGTTTATTTATTTATCTATTTATTTGTTCGTGTTTGAGCTTCTTGAAAATGAAGTCCACTCAAAGCAGGAAAAATAACTTATTTACATTATCCTTATTTTTTAACGACTAGCATAGAGGTTGTTCTGCTATGTGCCAAGTAGTGCAATAATTTAAAACTATATAATGAACTGTCAATTAATCTAAGAGTGATAATGAAGTAACAATATTTATTTTGTTGGGATGAGGGCAATAGCATTTCTGTTGGGGTTTGGATGGTACAGAGGTTATGTAGAGGGTATGTATGCCTCTGAACTGTTTGGTGTACTCATGACAATACATTCATATTACAAAAAAAAAAAATTAAGCATGCTTACAGAACAATAATGGAATAGAAGACCTATAATGACACGTAACCTAAAATGTGCATCCTGTTGCTGTCTCATTTGCATGCATGCATGAGTGATAGAAAGTACTACAAAAATAATCGTGCACCTTTACATGCAGAAATGCTGAGAAACTCTGTAGCTTCAGCAATAATATTTATGAAGAGAAAATAATTATTAAAATCTTTGATACTTCTGCTAAACGTAACTATGTCATTCTGCAGTATGACAGAGTGACTTGACTCAACAGAATGTAAACATTTCATCTGTTTACCAAGAAAGCAGAAAAAATATATATTATAGAAATGCTCTTTATGTACATGATGTTTGTATTCAGGTATTTTGCACATATTTTCCACCCAAACTGATAACTCCAATCATGCACACCAGAGGCCATGAATCAATTGAGTAGTCTAATGACAATGTGGCAGGTTTCACAGGTAGTTCCATAACTTTTCATTTTCCAGGGTATCTTACCTGCTGCACCAGAAAAGAACAAGACATATTGCCAAACGTAGACTGAGAGAATGATAAAAAGAAAGAATATTAGAATATTAGGAGAATTTTTTAAACATATATATTTGATTTACACTTTATTTACACAATAATTAGGGAGTCTATAGTTTGCTTCCTGCAGTATCAAGTATAAAGATGGGTGTGGTTACGTTTTAAGTTACTTTGTGGTATTCCAGGATTGAAGTTTTCAAGGTGGGATGTTTATGATGCATGAGATTTGGGAACTTAGAAGAAACTCTTGTCTCTGATCATTATGAGTCATGTATTTTTCATTTAATTAGCTTATTATATGACGGACAGGTATTCCTTATGAGTCTTTGGCTTCCAATTATTTACGTAAATGATTGAAATTATTTAATAACATCCATCAAGATAGGGCCAAATATGTGGCTGAAATTTTGCTCATAGTCTGCATCAGCAGCCACACCTGGCTCACAATCTTGTCCACAGTTACAATCTCTGCACTCAACTTTTTCATTTTTGTGTGTCCTCAGCTCAATTTATCAAGTCCTTACTATTTTCTTCCATGATAAATAATGGAAATTCGGTCTCCAACAAGATTTCACCTTACAGTTTGTAGCATTAGGTTCATAAGAGGATACCTGTACCCACTTTAACTAAAAAGGGAGAATCATATGGCCACTTGCCAAATCAGTGTGTCGCTAAAAAAATTGTTGATTGGCCTGGTCATTTTTTAAAGTCACCTTTTATATTTGATGGAAAAGATGATTTTAGATTAATGGAATAATCTAATGGATTAATGGTCATGTAAATTAGGCTTAACCAAACAGCATGATGATTTATAAAGACTTGTTTTTCACTAAAAATGAATGGAAGTAACTATTTTAATTGTAATTGCCAGAAATCTTGGCAGAGGAATTAAAAACTGGAAGAGACCTTGCATGCAAATTTTACTTAAAACTGCTCTATGCACGAGATCGAACAGCATGGCTTTACATTTACTATATATATCTTCTTAATTTCATTTCAAAATATGCTAATTTATCTCGATCTCAAGACACAAAAAATCAATAGCTAATTTTAGCTGATTTCATAGTATAAGGTACTTACAAGTTAGCCCAGGTTAAAAGGAGATTACTCATGAAATAAACTGCAAAGCAAATCATAGTGGACTGTTCGGTAATGCAGCAGAGAGGAAGGCTTTCGGTGGTATGATGGTTCCGGAGGTGGTGGCTGAACATTGAAAGAGGATTCCATTATATTTCTGTTCACTTACAAACATAACATAGTGTCCAAAAAACATGCTGGAGTTGTGTTTTAACAAAAAGATAAAAAGATGAAATATCTGAGCAATTTCTTAAGGGCCTTATTTATAAAAGGGGACAATTTACAAAGAATCAAGAAGATAATGGTTCTATGTAACATTATTCTTGAAATCTTACACTCATCACTTTAAATTTAATCTCACTACCTTATTAATGAATACTTATGCACATTTTCCATCTTCATCATAGTGAGCGTAGTGACGATTCTGATTGCTATAAATGTATAAATTCCTCTTTGGTTTCTTACTTAACCTGTTAAGTGTTTAAGTGAGTCATATAATACTTTGTTGAATTAAAAATGGAATGTGCAGCAGTTGGATAGTTGTTTGCTGAAGCTCAGTCAGACCTACTGTGTACCTTCTATGGACATGACTATAAAGTAATTTCCCCTTCATTGGTAAAGGCAATGAAAGCAGTGAATTTCGTTTGTAAGTTTAAGTTCCATCCATCTTTTAACCACTGATCCTGGAACCTTCTGAAGGATTGACTTTGGTCATCATGCTTTGAAATATTTAAGCTATTACCCAATTTTAATGTAAACAACATACCCTACAAGACTACAGTGTTTAAAATATATCTATATTTTATAAAATTTACGCTTAAGGATGGAAAAATCTAATATGACAGATCTCTCAAGAAATGATTTCCCTCAAACTTGATCTTATGTTGGGAAAATGCATAAAATTTTATTTCAATTCAGTTATACTTGTATAATGATTGACATTTGATTACAAACTACAATATCTCTATATTTGCTGGGGTGTTACAGAGAATCTTATGCAAATGTATATACACAGAGACATTTCAGCCCATATCTCATTTATGATTTAAACATTTCAAGTAGCCTTAAATGTAATCCCTGTCTCCTATATCATCCTTGTTTATTCAGCTAATCGTTTATTGTTTTTATGTAAAGTGTCTGGTATGTTTGAATTATGTTGTATCTATATGATGTAAGATTTATTTTTTCTATACTTCTCAGTTAAATAATGTTCATGTATGTCTATCTGCAGACCAGAATATCTTGCTCCAAAAATAAAGCAATTGAATGATATGAACATAACATCATTTCTGAATGTCCTGGCATCATTACAATAGGTACTAATGACAGAATTTTAAATGTCATTTGTTTCAGTTAAAATATACCCTATAGATACTGATGATTACAGTTAGAGGGGAAAGAAACATCTAACTGAAACGTTTATCAAGCAAACTGAAATGACACCCTCTTCTAGAATAAAAAGTATGAATATAAACATTTCCAGTACTTTACCCTGACCACATCAAGCAAGATAATTAGAAGATAAAAATGGAAAATTAATGTACTTGGTGAGTAGACAATTCAGAAAATTCTTGACAGGTTCTAGAATATAATATAAAATGTGTCATCATGGTCTATGACAGGGCTGGCCACCCCTGCTCCTGGAGAGCCACAACCCTGCAGAGCGTAGGTGCAGCCCTAATTTAACACACCTGATACTGATAAAAAGATAGCTCTTAATCAGAGGGAAACTGATGCAGCACAAAATTATGGTTGTTTTTTTTTTTTTGAATCGGCATTCTATGTCAGGTGTAGACAACTGCGGTAATTAACACCCAGAAACAAGAGTTACAACAATCAAAACAACAAGAGCCTTTTTTATAAATAAATAAATAGATAGATAGATGGTAAAGTTGGGTAAAAAGGATTATAAGAAATTCACATTTCGGTGACTTAACTTAATCTCCCGCTGAAAAATTTATAAAAATCCTATCTTTAATTGAAGCAAACTTATTCACTGAAAAAAAACTCATCAAGAAATAATTTTTAACAAAAACCACATCTGCCACAATTACTGGTACCCCTAGAAATTCTCATGAACAAAATGTTATATTTTATTTTCACCTTCATAAATCAGGAAATGGTTCTAATAAAATAGCTACTCATCTGAAAATGCACCTTTCTACAATGAAAGCAATAATTAAGTTCAAATCAACTGGATCTGTTACAAACTTGCCTGGAAGAGGGCCCAAGTCTATCTTGTCACCAGGCATAGTGTAAAAATTCCTAAGGAACATCGTTGGAGGATTACAGGAAAAAATTGCACCTTGGGGTCATTTAGTCTCCCAAACCACCATCACATGCAGCCTCTATGCCACCTGATCATTTGGAGGACAGCCAGAAAAAAGTCTTTCCTGTCATTTAACCAAAGACACAGTTTGCTGCTGGAATTTTTACTAGAACTGTGTTGTATGATTAGATAAAATGAAAATTGAGTTTTAGATGGTTATACTCAAACCCCAAGTGAGCTTGATGGGCCAAATGGCCTCCTCTCGTTTGTATAGTTCTTATGTTCTTATGTTCTTAAAAGAACCTGGGGGCACATTTATAAAGGCTTTGTATGAACTAAATAGCCACTAAACGTTAGCACACACACTTATATAAATTGTAAAAAGGTTTGTATATTTACAAATGTTTCAGAGCAGTCGTACAAATGTTTTGGAGGAAACAGAAAGAAGTGACATCTGGAGTTCAGATACCATATGTATATGTATATATTGCATATATGTAGTATTTAGTCAGTTTTACTAGGTGAAATGCATGTTAACCACAGAAACATTTTTAGTATATCTGATATACAACTAACATTCAGTATGTTCTCTTTTTAATGACTGACTTCATATATACCAATAACGTATATTTGTGGCGCAGAATCAATAATAAGTCAGAGGTTTACATACTGAAAATCAAAGTCAGAATAGGTAACAACATGTGAATCCCCACATGTACCATTACTGTTACAGGCATAATGGCCCATGTGTAAGTATGTCACACGTAGCATCATCATTGTATATATAGCTTTTTTAGAGGACATTGTGCGCACAAATACAAAGGGAACAAGTATTACAGATCACAATGATTATTTTTCCATTGATGATTCGTGGTTTATCAGCCATCTTAGACTGCCAAGAGTGATTCTGATGAAATTCTGAATGAATTGGCCCCGGCTTCTTAACAACCCACGTTATGAAATCGTGCTCCATAATTAAGTGCCAATAGCACTGGGATCTTTGGCTACAGGGAGATACCAATGGGAGGGATATCCTAGCCCATTAGTCTTCAATATGTGGCTGGTATTTACATATGAAGTTGCCCTAGTGGGGATATATAGACAATCATCACAATGTAATTTGCAGCAGTTGTCCGGCTTTCCTAATATTATGGGTGCTATTGCGCGCCACTGCAATAAAAGCACCGTCAGAGGATGAAGGTATGTGAAATGTATGTGAAACTCACCTGTGTTGCCAACAGCAATAGTGATATCATATATATGTGTGGGTATATATCTGTATTATACAACCCCCAAATTAGAAAAAGCTGGAACAGTATGGAAAACACAAATTAAAAAAAGAAAGTAGTGATTTCTAAATTTACTTTGACTTGTATAAAACAGTAGAACAGCACATTATTTAATGTGTTCCTTATGATTTTTTATTGTTTTTTAAGAAATAAACACATATTCCAATTTTGGTTCTTGCAACACATTTCAAAAAAAGTTGAGACAGTAAAGCATTTACCACTCTGTAATGTTGCCATTCCTTTTCACAACACTTAAAAGATGTTTAGGGACTTAAGACACCAAGTCATGAAATGTTTCAGGTGAAATTTTGTCCCATTCTTCCTGAAAACAAGTCTTAAGGTGGGCAACAGTACGGGGTATTTGTTGTCACATTTTGCGCTTCAAAATACGCCACACATTCTCTATTGAAGACAGGTCAGGAGTGCAGGCAGACCAGTCAAGTCCCCGTACCCTCTTCCTCCTCAGCCAGGACTTTGTAATGTATGCAGAATGTGGTTTTGCATTGTCTTGTTGAAATATGCATGGGCTTCCCTGGAAAAGATGTCTTCTAGAAGGCAGCATATTGTGCTCCAAAATCTCTATGTACTGTTCAGCATTAATGGTGCAAGTTACCTTTGCCAACGGCACTGACACAACCCCATACCATGACAGACCCTGGCTTTTGGACTTGTTGCTGGTAACAGTCTGGATGATCCTTTTCTTCTTTGGTCCGGAGCACACGGCATCCCAAAAAATACCTGAAATACCGATTCATCTGACCACAGTACATGTTTCCACTGTGTAAGCCCAGAGAAGTCAACGGCACTTCTGGACACTGTTAACATAGGGCAGGGGTCGCAACCTGCGGCTCTGGAGCTGCATGCGGCTCTTTCATCCCTCTGATGCAGCTCCCTGTGGCTTTTGAAAATAATTAATGAGTATTTAATTGAAACGTATTTTATTTTAATTTGTTCGTTTTTAAAATGTCATTCTAAATTTGAAGATTATGGTGATCTTGTAACATCTAAAAAAAATGTGTTAAAATTTTTTGTCTCTCCGCAAACACTTCCGCTGTGTTGTGGCTATTTGCAGCGAGTTTTAGAAGTTGAATGTGTTTTCTGTATTTGCAGCGTGTTTTAGAAGTTGCATGTGTTTTCTGTATTTGCAGTGCGTTTTAGAAGTGGAATGTGTTTTCTGTATTTGCAAAATGACATGTGGTGCATGTCAGTTTGATAAAAGTGATTTCTGAGTTTGTGTCGCGTCTACGGATTTGTAGTGTATTTGAACGTGCGATATAAGAACATAAGAACATAAGAAATATACAAACGAGAGGAGGCCATTCGGCCCATCAAGCTCGCTTGGGGAGAA
>JAODKM010000037.1:2728627-2745664 GCA_026780845.1 Petrocephalus sullivani | reverse complement strand
TTCTTACCTGAACTTACCTCAACGCTGAATTTCAGGGATTTTGAGTCATTCTGCGCTGCAGATGGGTTAAATGCGTTCTTGTTTGCTCCCTCGTCAGTCCTGTATACCAGTGCTTCCCAGTCCTGTGCTGCCCAGTCTGGTCATTGATATCATCCCCTGTGTATGCCTGAGGTTCTCCCTGTGTTAGCATGTCCTTGTCTTTTTGACCCCTTGGGGCCTCTGTGGTGTATTCGAATTCTGCATTAGTTTGCCCTATCTACTTGTGTCATTGTGTTTTTTCTATGCATGGCTGTCTTCTCCCACTGTTAAGGTATTATTTTTGCTTTTATGTGTGGATGCATGAAAACATTTTTATTCTTATGTCCCCTCATTATCTGTGAAACTTTCCAATTATGTTACTAATTACTAATGTTACTAACGTTACTAATGATATAGTAACAGTTTTTCACAAATGTACCATAAGCACTGGTGAACACTGGTGAATATTTTTATAGTATTTAAGAGGCTTATATAAAAACTAGGCTTGCAGCATTTGGTACGAATAATAAACAATAAAAACTCACCAAAATGACAAAATTAGCCCAAAGAAGGACAGCCTGAAGCACACGCATTTCAAAGCTGGGTTGAGAAGCCATGTTTTGTGGTCAGAAACCTTGATGAAAACACAAATGAACATAATAAGTAATCTATATTCTCTTCACAGACTTTAAAAACCAGTAATACAGTATCTTATCATATACCATATTTTATTTACATTTTCATGACATGCACTCAACAGTGATTGAATATATATTTTTATTATTGTTCAAGCACTTTGCTTATATAAACCAGTTAATCTGAGGCACTAAACAGTTGACCCTTCCACATTACAGGGGTTAAGTAATGCATTAATTATTTGAGGTAAAAATCAAGAATGATAGCAAGTCAAGCCAATTTTATATTTAAAGCTTTAAATGCTGTATAATTCCTGTAAATACAGAAAATAAATCCATAAAATAAACTGAATAAACAAACATATAAGACAAATGTGTTATTGATCTGGATTTAAATGTGACCAAAATTGGTGCAGCTCTCATACAAACGGGAAGACTATTCCAAAACTTGGAGAAGCTCTCTCTAAAGTACAGTCACCTCTGAGCTTAAGTCTAGACCTTAGCATGACCAGCAACATCTTATCAGAAGACCTAAGTGAATGGGCGATAGAAAAAGAATGCTAGAGGTCAGCAAAATAGGAGGGGCGGAACCATTCGGAGACTTAACAATAAGATTTTAAACTTGATCCTGTAGAGAACAGGAAGCCAGTGAAGAGAAGCTTTGTGAGAAGAAGAGAAGAAGAAAATTGGTGTGAAATTATGTGTATATATGTGTATTATTATGTGTATGTTGTATAGTGTAATTTATTGTCTTGGTATTATTATTGTTTGTATAGTGTTATTTATTGTCTGTGTACTAGGGAGTGTGCATGTGCATGTCGAGAGCCTGGCCACAGTGTTCTGGACTAATTGTAAACAGGTAAGGGACAATTGGCTGACTCTGGTGTATAATGAATTGCAATAGCCTAGCCTTGAGGAGAAAAAAGCATTTCAAAATCAGCTACAGAAAGAAAGGGCTTAATTTTAGCTAGTACCCTGAGCTGATAAAAACAATTAACTGAGCTAATTTCTTTGTCAAATTTAAGGGCAGTATCAAAAACCACACCACGGTTTTTAGTATAAGGTTTACAGTAGGTTTTCAGAAGGCCAATGTTACTTGCAGGAGCACAGATAAAGTTGGAGGCCCAAACAACACAATATTTTTTTGTGATTTAAATTAAGAAAAATGAAATGAAAGGAAATGTTATCTTTTTTGAAAAAAGATCCTAAATGCAGCATGTATAGTAAGAATAGAATAGGCCCAAGAATTGATCCTTGGGGGACCCCATAAGTGAGAGGAGCTCCAGAGGAGATATCACCCATAAAATATGGTCATGCACCAGGGGCGCTGCAAGTGGGGGGGATGTGGGTGTTACAACACCCCCACTTTTGCTGGAACACGATTCCATCCCCCCTCTTTTGTCAGATTACAATGATACTAAAATATGTGCTGTTATGGTTGCAAGAGTGAACTGAAGTGTAGCCCAGATCTGGGAGGGAAAAAATACACACACAGACTTAAGTTATACACAGAGGTCCGTTAGTTTGATTGAAGGACCATTCAGCCAATCACAGCAAGGGTGTCAGTGATGAGAGAACGAGAGCGGCTCCCCTTCAAAGTGAGTAAGTACAGTCCTGTTGGATCTGGGAAGAAAGTGCGGTGAGGTTCGTAGCAGGTGAGGCACTGGCACTTTCAGAACAAAAATAAATAATAATAATACGGAGTGCCATAATGAACTTCATTTGTTTATTTTTAGCTAGCATACCGGCAATAATAATCCCGTGGGCTCATGCGCACCCACTTCAGTGAGGCAAAGGTACTGGCTGCCTCACCTCGTGCTTTTTCGCTGCGGTTTTGTATCAGATCAGGAAGACTAACTTCGTACACATATGCAAAATACATATTCTATTCTATTGCGGACATATAATGTAGATGCATACAAACATGACATTGGTGACATGCAGTGAGCACGCGCTGGGAGATGAGGCTCCTCTCTGTCTGAATGGGAAATACGCAAATCCAGCGATTTTGATTTTTTAAAATGATTTAAATGATTGGAATCGTACAAAAAATACATTCATAGGACAGAGCAGTAGACAAATATTAATATTAATTTATTTTATTGTTATTTGATTTTTATTTCCCCACTAGAACCCCCCCACTTTTAAAAAGCTTGACACGCCACTGTCATGCACTGTCATATAACACCATAGCCTTGTCATAAAAATTAAAGTAGTTTGAAGGATAAACCATATTCTATTAATGCCATTTTTGATAAAAGACTTCCCTGTGAATCCAAGTGATGCTTCAACTTGGAAATATATTCAATATTTTTTTAAAAAGATATATTTTTTATCAATCTGCTATCTCTTGTCAAATGCGCTTGAGTGAATTCTAACCAAACTTAGTCATCACTAATTGTAAGACTGGACATGACATCAAAGGGATCGTGACATGGGGGTCATGGGAATGGAAATGGGTTAAACGAAAATGAAGGGCTGCTGTTTTAGCATCAGCACAGGGAGAAACATACAGTCGGTAGTGGGATGGGCTAAAGCCTTTCATAGATGCAATGAAAGGCAGGTAGAGGGTGTGTATGGTCCTTGGGAGAGCAGTTTCAGCCGACCAGGCCTTTGTTTACGTATTCAGCTTTTATTATTATTTTATTATGATATGAAACTATTTTCTCTTTTCTCTTCCAGCTGACACCAGCCAGACCACACAGTCCCCATTTCTGTCAGGACTTGTGCACTCAGCTGCCTTTACTAAACCTGAAATGCCTGTTACTTCCTCTCTCTCAGTGTGTCAAACTCACAGAACAGGAAAAAGCCCCTGTTGCATCCTCCCATCCCATGCAATGCAGATTTGTTTGCCATTCTGACAGCAGCTAATTTTATGCAGAATGAACTTTGTAGAGTATTTTGTTGTAAGTGGTTACTGTATACATTCCCCATTTGTCATCACTCTTTAGCTGGATTTAACCTGGTTATACTGTTCTATACCTGCTCAAACATCAGTTTTTTTCTGCATTCTGATTCTTTGCTATAATATGTATTCATTCTTACTTAAATCCTATAATTAGGGAACCTAATTCATTCTTTAAGTGGCTTAACTGATTACAAAATTTTGTTAACAGTTTAAGTATTCTGGTCAGAAGCATAGATTTAATCTTACTAATGGTAGATTGTGAGCAGATTGGTGCAGAAGTCGGTCACAAGCGTACACGCACACACACACACACACACACACACACACACAGACCCGCGTACATATCTAAATGGGGATCATCTATTAATTTCTATGAGTAAAACCCTAATCCCAACCACCCTTAACCCCTACCCAGCCTTAACCGTAACCATAAGTAACAAACCCAAGTAAAAGACATTTGAACTGTTTTTATTGCATTCATAAATTTTAATAAACTTGAGGTTATCTAAATGGGGACCTGAAAAACCAAAAGTCCCCAAAAGTAAATATGTTTTTACCACATTTTGGGGATATTTATGTTAGTATTGTTAGTTTTGTGGGTACTCCCAATTAATTTCTCTAGGATAACCCTTAATTTCATCAATGACAACCTTAATCCCTACTCAGCCCTAACCTTAACCATAAGTAACCAAACAAAATACAAAACTTTTGGCATTTTTTGTGTTTTTATTGCAGTCACAGATTTTTATAAGACTAAGTTTGTGGGGATTGAAAAAAATGTCCCTGCAAGGTCAAAATAACATCATCATATTAATATGCTGCTGCTGGAGTATGGGAATTTCCCTTTGGGATTAATAAAGTATCCATTGATCTATCTACATTATGGGGATATTTGGTCTGCACAATGTAATATATATATCGCTACACATACACTATAGCCCATTTAACATTGATAATATTATGATATTTGCCATTTGTACAAGTGAAAATAACTGCAAACTGAATCCCAAGCACCACCCCCTATTGCCGATTTTGTGTGTAAGAAACCTGGGATGGACTGGCATCCCAACCAAAGTGTTTCTGTGTCTGTACTGCCTGGAGTAGAGACTTGTACCAAAGAAGCAGCTGGAGAATGGATTAATAAAACATCCCCAGTTACTACCTTCGCTTAGCAGTCCTGCAATTTAAACTCAGATTTAAACTAGGATGCTGAATGTTACTCCGGCCAAATGTCAGTTGTTGCATATGAATTCTATTTATGCATAAATGATAAATGGTTCCTTAAAGGCGCCGGTCTCATTACGTAATGAATATTATGATTTAAAATTATGAAACAAAAAAGACATGCAGTTGAAACAACCAGATAGATAATAAAACTAAGCATGCTCATAAAATGCTACAAACTCAAGCATAAATGGATAGCAGCTGCTCAAAGTATTCTCTAGTCTGTATTGATTGACAATAATGAACATGATAGAGAAGATCTGCATATTGCGATTCTCAGGTCCTTCTTACAACTCTAATAAATTTTACATATAGTTAAGAAATTAGTTTTGAAACCTAATAAGATTTCAGATTTGAATGACAGCAATTATTTCGGAATATCTGAGCTAGTGACATCTTACATCGACAACATAGTCTGTCAATTTCCATCAGCATCTGCCTGGCAGCTGTAACAGCAGCTGAGATGATTATATACTGGGTGTCCCTGCAGCTCTTGACCAAATATTAGGAAAGAAGTTCATTTCAGGTGAATTTCATTCAATGAAACCCATTAATCACTTGAATGTTCAAACTGTTCTCTCCATCAAGGTTGTAAGCTTGTTGTAGCACTATGTGAGAATATGTGAAACTTGAATGAAGTTTTTTTATGTTAACTACAAACACATACAGCAGTTTAAAGAATTATGATAAACCCGTTTGATTAGCATCACCAAATGGTCCTCACCTTCTGGATACCAAGTCTGGATGCAGTTAGGATTAGCTATTTTAGCACGTGTTCAATGGTCAAATGAATGATTTAATAAAGGTATTCTCAGTTGTTTTCATATAACAGACCGCTGAAATATTGTTTAAAACTTGATACATAACGGTCTTGAATTTTGCCGAAATAACTATTCCATTCAATCGATGGAATAACGTCAGATTACTTAGTGTTTGTTACAGTAAAGCAGGGGTGTCAAACTCCAGGTCTAGCGGGTAGGAGCACATTTTTGGGTTTACCCTCATTTAACGCACCTGATTCAACTCGTCACAGCTCCTTGTGCTAATTACCACACAGCTCAGCACAATCATCTGTGGTGGAACAGGGAAAGAACTAAGCTACACAGTACACCTGCCCTCCAGGGTTGGATATTGATACGGTAAAGAATCCGTTCAAATCCAGCAGGAAATGTGGATCTGTCCAACTTCTAAGCATTTGTCCTGGTCAAGGTCTCAGGGAACTCTGGAGTCTAACCCAGACAGAACAGGACACAAGGCTGGGGTGCACCCTGGATGGGAAGCGTAACAGTCCAACACACACACACACACATACGCACACAAATACCATGTATTACTATCTTTATGGCGACACTCTATTCATTCCTATGGGCATAACCCTGATCCCAACTGTGACACCCTTAACCCCTACCCAGCCCTAACCTTAACCAGAAGTAACCAAACAAAATATGAGACTTTTGGCATTTTTAGTTTTTTGATTGCAGACAGATTTTTTTTTTTTATAAAATTGAGGTTATCCTTATGGGGACCAAAAAAAATGTCCCCACAAGGTAGAAATTAACTGTTTTTTACACTGGGTCCCTACAACGTAATATAAACATGACCACACACACACACACAACCATTCTGAATGGACACCAATTAGCCTGAAAATGCATGTCGCTGGACTGAAGGAAAGGGTGACCATATTTTGCTTTCCAAAAAAGAGGACACTGGATGCAGGATTCCAGGCAGAATAGTTTTTATAATTGAATTTAATTTACTTAAAAAAAACATTTATATAATATCAATAACAAAAAATATCCAGAACAGTTTCAGATATTGTATTTTACCATTGTGCAATGACTTAGCTACAATATTAATACAATTTTATCTGACATAATTTACATAAAAAATATTGATATTTGCACTATAAACTTCCGCTCTAAACATTGTATCCCTTGTACTCTTCCAGATTTTATAGACAAAACGTTATCTAAAACTTGACATACCTATACCGCCTAAAAATTTGCATTCGTATGTTGTCACCCCTTCAAATTCGCGGGGATTGGGGCCAAAAGATTAACGAGAATGTGAAAACTGTCGAATAATAATTGGGGTTTACTATCGTATTACTAAAACTCACTCACTCACATGTTAGCTGACATTTTTCAGCGCCGTTCACTTTTAAGTATATACATATACACTCTTATACATACATATATGTATAACATTTTTTTATATATTATGCACTTACACGATTAAATACTAAAGAGCACTAATATTTATATACTATGTTATTTTATGTGATCCAAATCATTTTCGGTATTGTTCATGTCTTGGCTTATCCCAAATCCAAAAATACTCCCGTTGAATTGTTTGAGAATAACAGACCCCCCGAATGTTAAATTCCGGAATATGGAGGGATGACTGTACCCACATTCGTGTACCCAATAGCTCGTTTTTAATCGATAACTCATGTACAAATGAAAACATTGCCATCTTCCTGACACGTTACAAAAAAAAATTGTAAACAGCATATAGTAATTAGAAACAAAATATTGAACCTTACCTGTCCAAGAAACAAAGTAAAACTGAAGTCTGTAACTATACCAGCCGTTGCAACAAATAATTTTAAAAACGACCAACCCACACCTTAGTCTTATTTACAAATGCAAGCTGTAACATGACACTGAAAACCTGTTTGGGTACCTATATAGGTTGGTTCACCACAATGCAATACATATGCAATAGGCAGTTGTCATAACAAAGAGATGACATTAAAACTACCCTTCAGAGCCCTAACGTGTTGATCAATTATAAAACCACATTGTCACTCTAGTATATGTTATATTATATATCACATTATATATGAATGTAAAATAGTTTCATTTCACAATACCTTTAATTCATAATCATCGTACGTGTGAGTCTTGCTTCATCGTTACCGTACTAAACAAAACCGCACATTTATAACAGAATTTCCATTAGGGCTTTATTGGCCGGGGAAATTAAAGGGCAACAGTTTAATTAAACAAGTAGGTAACAACAAAGAACTAGGATTTATGTTAGAAAAGCACTTTAAATGGGACTTTTTAAATCCCCATACCGGCCGCCTCTGTCAGCAACGCTTGTTTGCCCAACTAGCTCTTCCACATTAAAAACAAGGTGACGTCTATCAATTTGGAACTCAACAAGCTTGACATCATTGCACATAATTTTCTTTTCACTTTTTATAAGGACTGGGCAGGGACCAAGGGGTGACCGCACATAAACTCGTGTGTGCGTCAGGGACAAAACAAAGCGGCACAATACCGAACTTGGGATGGGCCCCGGCTGTCCGATCAGGTATGCAAGAATACCGTTCATGCACTGAATACGATGCGAAGATTAGCTGAATGAATCAATGCGAATTTCGCAATCGCCTATCTCTCCCTCTTAACTCCACCTCACAACTATACCTATTAAACATCTAATGTTATAATGTTCTATTCTGTATAATCCTTCTTTTTCAAAACAATTTTCAAAATATTCGATAAAAAAACATTGCAAGACAACACCTGCAAGATAGAGAGACAGATTTCTTCCCATATGGATTTTTTTAGATTAAATGTAGGTAATATTTTGATTTTAGAAACACACAGAACATGCCAGCACCTGTTTTGATTTAGGACAGGATTTCTTCAGGTAATCTGGGCTGACTTAGATGAATGCACATACAAATGCGATGAATTATACCTATCCCAGTGCTGAATAGATATTTACTTATTTTCAAAGTATGGATATTGATGGAGACCCACATCTACATCTAATGAAATTACATGTAATCGTTTTGAATGGACTGGGAAAAATAGTCTAGATGGTTTGATAACAGGTTTCTGAACATCGCTGTTAGGAAACATAATCTAGGTGACCGGACTTTCTTCAGTACATACCCCCATAGACTGTGGGATTGAACATAGGGAGTGTCAATCAATAATCAAGAAAGTGCTGGCCATTGAGGCAGGGGGTGGAAGCAGCTCTCTGGGATGAGACTCAGGAGGTTGCTGGTTCAAATTCCTGCTGGTCCATGAATTTCCAGCTGGCCCGAAGAAGTTCCCTCACTCTCTGCTCAAACTCCTCCAAAACCATTTCTGCAATGTTTAGGTCAGGTGCCATTTCATGTGATGGGACACTCTATCAGTCTCCTTTGGAGGCTTGGCATGTCCAAACTTTTGACTGGTACAGTTTTTTGCCTGTACATCCATAATTGTCTATCCAGTTCAGTGTCCTCACAAACCTGTAATAAATCACTAGAATAACAAGGCATAAATAGGGCACACCCTGGACAGGAAGCCATTGAGCGAACACACCCAAACACACACTCTGGCAATTTAAAGACACTAATTCCATTAAGTGGATCTTTTGGAGTGGGACACTGGAGCACCCAAAGGAAACCCAAGTACAGTCATTCCTCACTTACCGGCCACATATGGTTCCAACTACGCAGTTGTTAGGCGAATCCACATATACTGTATTACTGTAAATACATACAGTAGGCTGTATATACACACAGCATACACAGTACTGCACAAGCCAAAACTCTTGTATTGTAATACAAAAGTGACAGTAACTACATGTACTAGTACTCACACAATAATATATATATATTTCTGTTGTTACTATTATTATGGTCATCCAATTATATTCACATATTTCCTTCTTTGTGTTATTACTTTTAATTTTGTTGCAAAACTTGCAGAACTTGTCTGATGGCATACTGATGCAACCAGATTATTCTATGTTTTTTTATTTTTTCCCTAATAGATTTATTTGTTTTTCAGTTGAATTGTACTGGTTATAATCAAATTAAACGTGGAAAAGATTTTGAAATGATTTATCGCAGTTACAACACCTTGCATTTATTTGAATCATTGAATTCAGGTGTTTCATTCAGACCCATTGCCACAGGTGTGTATAACCAAGTACTGAGGTTCAGATTTAAAAACATTTCTGAAAGAATGGGTCATTCTTAAGAACTTAGTGAATTCAAGTGTGGTACTGCCATAGGATGCCACCTTTGCAATAAGTCAGTTTGTGAAATTTCTTCCTTGCTAGATATTCCATGGTCAACTATAACCGGTATTACTGCAAAATGGAAGCATTTTAAACTCAGCAACAAAGCTGCGGACTATATAAAGTAACAGAGTGCGGTCGCCCAGTGTTGAGCCACATAGTGCAGAAAAGTTGCCAATGCTCTGCTGACTCAATAACTACAGAATTCCAACCTTCATCTGGTATTAACCCCAGCATAAAAACTGCGTGCTGGGAGCTTCATGGAATGGCCTTCCATGGCTGGGCAGCTGCATGCAAGCCTCACATCACTAGGTACAATTCCAGTTGTCAGATGGAGTGGTATACAGCACACCACCACTGGAGCAGTGGAAACCTGTTTTGTGGAGTGACAAATCACACTTCGCTGTCTGGCAGTCTGATGGACAAGTATGGGTTTGGAAAAGGCCAGGAGAACGTTACCTGCCTGACTGCTTTGTGTCAACTGTAAAGTTTGATGGAGGAGGGATAATGGAATGGGGTTGTTGTTCAGAGGTTGGGAACTCAATTCTTCAGCATGCCAAGACATTTTGGACAATTCTATGCTTTCAACTTTGCAAGAACAATTTTCTCTTTGAGCATGACTGTGCCCCAATGCACAAAGCAAGGTCTATAAAAACATGGTTGGGTGAGTGTGGTGTGGAAGAACTTGACTGGCCCACACAGAGCCCTGACCTTAACCCCATCGAACACCTTTGGAATGAACTAGAACAGAGACTGTGAGCCAGAACTTCACATCCAACATTAGTGTCTGACCTCACAAATGTTCTTGTGGATGAATGGCCAAAGATTCATATACACACATTCCAAAATCTTATGGAAAGACTTCCCATTAAGAGTGGCAGCTGATGTAACTGCAAAGCGGGACCAACTCCATATTAATGCCTATGGATTTAGATTGGGATGTCGTAAAATTTCCTGTAATTGTAATGGGCAGGTATCCCAAAACTTTTGTCCATATAATGTATGACGATTTACAAAACAATATTGACAAGAAAAATATTTTTCACAGATTTCAGTTGTTGTAATAAAGGACTCTTTAATTATTTAACAATTTCTCTTTATTTAACATTGAGCCAAATACTGAAATAAGCAAAATTATGCCAAATTAAAGCAACAAAAAATGTTGTTGGAAATAGCACACAAGAAAATGAAAAATTTGCCTTTTAATATTTTTACTCCCAAAAAAAACCATCACACAGAAACCAGCATTATGAATATTGTACGAATATACTGCAGTCTTTTACAGGCTGAAACAGTCCACAAGGTGCTTGGAGATCCAGGGGCCTGCGTTGTTGATTAGGAAGTGCTTGTTGACCATAGCCTTAGTGCTCTGATAAGGGCAGGCAGCCATCTAAAATATATGAAGTCAAAAGTAATTAAGCCATCTTTAAAATTGGTCATTTGACACAGTTATTGCTGAATATTATTCTTAAGTATTTTCCAAATTGTTTCTCAAAATGTAGTATATAGGAACTTATATCACATGGTATTAATGCTTATTTTTCTCATCTTATGGATAAGTATTAGTTTCTAACATAAATTACAAATTATTATCTCACACACACCTTGGCATCTCGGTAAGTAGGGAGCTCAAGTAGGACTTGATGGTTTCCTAGTTTGGCAATTTTTCTGAAGACTGCGAAGAAAGACCTCTTGCATAATCTACTGGAGAGGCCAGGTCCACTTATAAAGGGAGACCTGGAGAACAGAAAAACAAATGCTACCTTAATTGTATTTCAGGATGCTTTTACACACTTATTTTCTGTGTTTCTAGTTATACTCTAGCGGTATTACAGTCCATTTATAAAAAAAAAATCTATGAAATGTGAAAAAAAATATATATCTGGAAATTTAGAAGCTGTAAATGTGTAAGAAGAAAATAATAATACCTATGCTACATGCTAAACTGTAAAATCTCAGGATAAACTGTGCATCATGTATTAAAGAATAAAACGTTCATTCATTTTGGAATCTCTGCCCATTATAACTGCATCATGTATTAAAGAATAAAACGTTCATTCATTTTGGAATCTCTGCCCATTATAACTGCATCATGTATTAAAGAATAAAACGTTCATTCATTTTGGAATCTCTGCACATTATAACTGCACTTAATTTATTAACTGCAGCAATTGCTAATGAAGTATAAATAATCGTGACTTTATAGTAGAACTATAACCCATGTATTATGCCCTACCTTCTGAGAACAATCTCCATGATGGATGGCAAATAAAATAAGGAAAAACTGCCAAGATTACACTTCACACACTTGAGCTTTACACACACTTGGAAAATAACTATATGAAATTTACCATGACTATTTAAAAATTGTACAACCATTTTCAATATTTACAAAAATATTATGCAAGGAAGGAACATGTAAAAGCAGGCGATACCAAAATATTTTAATTTAACTCATTTGGCACCTTCTACAAATAAAAAAATCCCTGGATAAGTGGAACTAAATAATGAAACAAATTTCACAACTGAGTTAAATCGGTTTACAAATAAGCACACTATTCTATTATATAGTAAACGTTTTTGTGGAAATACAGTATATGGTGTAAACAAACTTTATTACTGAGTTATTGTATACCTTTGAAGAATCATCAGTTTGACAGAGGTTTACTGATTTTTTAATAACCAGAAAAGACAATAAATACTGAAATAGGTTGGATAATAAAATAGCCAATGAAAAATGTCACAGAGAGCATTAATAATTTTGTTATGCGTGGGCTTACCTCGGAGCCACTTTGCCACTTGTACTGTCCAAAACCTCCACAGTGTAGTCCCCAAGACTCCAGTTAAGGCTGAAGTTCTTACAGTGCTCTGAGCACCCCTCTGGCAAATCACGCAAGCTGAAGACCAACAGCTTGCTCCAGCAGAAAGGTCGAGCTAGCTGGTCCACCCACTCCCCAGCTAGTCTCTCGTTGATGGCGGCTGATATGTTTTCACAGCAAAGTCTGGCATCGCCTGTGTGAGGAAGCATGCATGAGCAGTTCACTGAAAATCAATAAAGTCTATATATAAAAATGATGTCTTCTTGCTTGTAAATAAATAACACAACAAAAGATTTTACAAACACAGCAAAAGCATAAATTAATGAAGACTGAAGTTCAATAAGAATATGGGTATTGGGCAATATGCACAGCTTCATTCATTAAACTGGATATGATTGCAAACATTTTAACAGGTAATATGTAAAAATAAAAAGTAGTAGTACTAAGGCTAACCAGTCATTCTACAAACCTTAATAAGTAATTACCTTACCAATAACTATGCTGCTTATGTAAAGTGGCTGGATGAAGTGACTTAGCAGTGCCCCCTGCAGGCCGGTCACTGTCCAGCGACTCAGCTTATCACTTTCTGACATGCAGCATATCCTTGCAGCCCATACACTGGGGTTTATGGAAGCCGCGGGAACCAGAGAGCTCTTAACATGGCACTGGAGATCCAGGGAGGTGCAGCTGCTACTGGGTGATTTTCTGAAAAAGAGAAAGGGCACCCCGCGGAACACGGCGATATTCATTTATATGCATTTGCTTTATGAAGCTTTTTCCAAATTGACTAAAGTGAAAATTTATTTAGAATGATATTTGTAGCGAAACCCAAGAATAAAAATGAAAATTTATACACGTCCAAAGACTATGAATGTAAATGTGCAATGAACTTGACAAGAAAACCTGTGCACAGGAGGTAGCAATCTAAAGAAGCTTTAAGCTTTTTTGCAAGGAAGACTGGGATTAAACTGCCAGGTGTGCTAAGCTGACCAAGACTTACTGATGAAATAAAGGGAAAAGGTGCTTCCACAAAGTATTAGTCTGGGGTGCAGGTGTGCACACAAGCAGGCCGGGTACAGTAGGTTTTAAATTTCAGTTATTTATTCTATTAGTTTTTTCCCCCAATTTCACTTTTTGTTTCCAAGGTTACATTACATATGAAGAATTGCCCAACATGTTTTACATCACAGATGGAATTTCAGTATGGTTATAGACATTTTTTATAACCATAGTAACTTTCCCATTTTGGTTATGCTATAGGTGCCGTCAATTACAAAATTTTACTAAAAGTTACCAAATAAGTCTTTTATCTTAGTTAGAATTTCACAAATACAATGTGAACATTTTATAAGAGCTATACAGACTATATGTTTTGACATGATTAAAAATAGTAGCAAGTTCGGAACTTTTTCTAAATTGCATGATAAATGAAATAATAATAAATAATATATAATAGTGTCGATACATATAAAGTTGTACATAAGGGAAATGAAGTGCAGTGTCAGCTATGATTAATGCTGTGATTTAGTACTTTATTATATTTAATTATATCAAAACAGGATATACTGCCTTTATTTATACCTCATTTGAGGAAGCTGTAACATGACTTTTTTAAACCACAGTAGAAAAAGTGTTAGACATTATTATAATAAATTATAATTTATATAATTGGTCCTTGTCATGTGTACAGTAAAATGTCCAGAAATATGTCATGCATTTTTTTATTTAATTTGCATACTTACAGGATAACACACTGCTCTGCACCTGGTGGGCTTCTGCTGGTATAGAGGTGCAGGTAGATCCTTGGCTTGAGCTGAAGAAGATTACCTTCAGGAGAACTTCTATAAATTGACCTTTCATGACACTCTGGGTCATTACTGAAGAAAAGGAGAAGTTGCTTGAACAAGAACCTGCCCAAAAAAGAAATATTACAGCATCAGCAGAAGCAAAGTCAGTGCAATCACAGACATAACTCAGAGAATTATGGTTACACTAGACCACAACAAATCCGATGAGTAAATTCTTTAAAAGCAAGGTACTATACAGAATATCATACAGAAATCATACAAATTAGAATAGCTATATCAATGTCTATCGGTAATAAAACTTTTCTTCAATTGAACAAAACCATTTTTTTAATGAATTTACTACCATCCTCCACTTTTTAGTGCTGGTCTTCTCGAGTTTGCAATGACTAAACGTAAGCTTAATCCATCTTCTAGTTGCTTATTCCTAAAAGAGCTGTGGCGAGGCCTGGACCCTACCCCGGCAATATACCATACAAAGCAAGGGTACATCCTGCACGGCCTGCCAGTCCATTGCAGGGCAAATTCTAATGTACAGTCATACACTATGAGTATTTTACAAAAGGACTGTGTTGGCATTTTAATAAATATTTTGCTTGCTTTTTGATTGTTGCCCGTTGAAATCTTGAATTGGTTTAAAAAAGTACAGCATACAGTTTGTGGGAATTAAACTAAATTAAATGGGAAAAAAATGATGTGGGTAATGTATGATTTTTTAATGACAGCTGTGTTTTGTATAAAACATTTAGAACATATTCATGAAGCATTTATAGAGTCAGTGTTGTAGGTCAGTGGGCCTAGCAGATCAGAGGATGTTTTTTAAATGACCAATGAGTAACTGGCAGCGATTTGACATTGGAGAACATTAAACAAACATTATCATCATCATCATCATTATTATTATTATTAAAACCCATAACAGCTCTAATGTCTGCTTGACCTTGTATTCAAAGAAAATGATAAAAGCAGGAAAAAAGATACAAGATATGTCACTGTTATGATGTGATTTTTTTGAGCTATCAGTTTATGTTTATAACCCCAAACCCTAAAATGCCTTAACAGAGCAATCACACAAATTCAATTCAATTCATTTTCATATAGCGCCTTTCACAACAGAGTCATTCCAAGGCACTTTACGTGGGTGTTGCAATACATTGCAATATGACTAATGCAAAACAAGGAAAAGGAAAGATAAAGAAAGAAAGAAAGAAAGAAAGAAAACAGAGGAGAGGAACCGAAAACCAAGCAGGGAGATATAAACTCTGGGGGTCCAAGGTCAACTGGCTCCCCGACCCCCTTGGGTACGCTAACATCACTGTAAAGAGAAAGACATAAAGTGCATTACCTCTGAAGCGCTCGGCGAGCCGTTACTATGGCATGGGAATCGTGCACCACACACCCACTAAAAGACAGCCAGCCACTGTTGCTTGTATTGCCTGTGCCTAGAGCCACAGTTTCATATTGCTCATAAATATCTCCAGGAGATCCAACCACCTCTGGGAAGGAATACACATTTGAATTCAGACACAGAAACTTTTAAAGGCAGCAGCCAGTATTCTACAAAAATTCAGGAATATCCTAACTTTTTCCACACGCCATAAAATAAAAACATCACTGACAGACTACTTTGTAAAGTACAAAAACAAGTCTGCTAAAACACCTGAAACAGTGAGCATATGCTATTCATCAAATTACAAAACAAATACAATTCCATAGTTTTAGAACTGAGACACCAGACTCAGAATACAATAATGAACATTTCACTTTCAACAAGCGGAACAATAAGTGCACAGCTACCCTGTGAATGTCAAGTGTGGATAAACATACCTCTTTCCAGAACAAAAGCAGCCAGACAGCCGTGGAAGTTATATAATTCAGGGCACTCCTGGAGCAGGCGATCGAGCCGCTCATGAGAGACAGCAGCTGTCCGATAACTGTGCCCATCTGGGTAAGAGACCGAAATATAGAGAACATTATATAAGATGACTGACTAGATTATATAAGACAGAAACAATTATTGGAAATTGCATGCTTTACAGCAACAATAAATAGTTGCTGTAGGATCCACATAGTAGGCAGTAAGATCCACAATAATAATAGTTACAGGTTACAAAAGAAAGACGAATAAAAAGTGCCAAAAAGTTCAGTGTGTAAAAACAGGGTGTCAAATGAAGTTGTAAATAAGTGTGCAAATGAGGTCAGGAGACCAACTGTACAGGTCAGGAGCTGCTCTACATTCCTCATTTCTCCTCCTTTTCTTAGACCTGTTAAACCTGTATGTATAAAAATGGGTCATCTCACCACTCTGGAGACCCCAGGTACTTTGGCAAATAAAAGAAGCTGAAATTTGGGGGCAATCAACCATGATGAGGCTTTTCTACCACAAAGGCCACCATTTAGATAATTAACTCCAACTTTCCTGAGGGTAACATCACTGCTTTTCCCAAAGTTACCAAGAACTTGAACTTCACCTTCTACAACTATAATACTCATCCATCAAAATAAAATTTGAAAAAGAACTAGGGCTGTCAAAATTGACGCGTTAAAGCGGATTAATCCAGCATCGTGATTAATCTGATTAAAAATATTAACGCATT
>JAODKM010000037.1:2707150-2723701 GCA_026780845.1 Petrocephalus sullivani | reverse complement strand
TATATATGTATATGTTCAATATTCAAATATTTTAAATGTATGATGCTGCATTACCACATGAGATTCCATCAAAATATTAACTGGTCTTCATTCGAAGGCAAGGATGAGAACTTAAATATGTGAATTGCTTCTAACATGTATTTATTGCTTGAAATGTATAAATACTTAATGCACTTCATATGTTAGAGAACTGAATCTTAGCCAGGTCCCAGTAATGTAATCACTGTAGTTCTCTAATGGTTTGCACTGCAAACTGCTTTAATTGTTTCTGTATTATTGTTTTTGGTTTGTTGTTGTCCTTGTGCACTTAAAGGGTAGCCGTACCAATGAGTGTCTCTTTTTACAGGTGGACTGCCTCATCCAAATGGCATGCTTTCTGAAAAACTGCCCAGCTGGCTTCAGAAATACACTGAAAAGATTTCTGACCTTGGAGCATTTTCTGGGAAAACTGCCAATCATGTCTTGGTGAATGAATACAAGCCTGGGGAAGGAATTATGGTATGAAATAATTCTTTTCTATAGAAGTAATATAAATACTGATTTTTATTATGCTAGGGCCTAATGGACTAAATGGAAATTGCAGTTTGAGCTGCACAAATTGGTCTTGTTTATAAATGTCTGGCATTCTTTTTAAATGTTTGAATTTTCAGAAGTAGAACTTGAGACTCATGTAGAGTTGATGGACTCACAAAGACTTTTCTGTAATTTCTGCCTGTTCATTAAGTTGATGCTGCATGTAATAGACATATAAGTGTTGGACAGGCCGCAAGCAGCATACAAGGATTCGGCAGTGGGAAACTCACAATCGAGTATCACTAACACTTTCAATTTGTTCTGACTCTCATCACCATCTTTTTTCACATTTTCTCATTTAAAGAATTGCTTAGCAGTAACCTGCTTCAAAATTTAAAAAAATCCTGGATCTAGGGTAATAATTGTGCATAAATTGCCTGTCTGACCCTCTAATGGGGCTTCTATATATTCGTAATTGTCTAGTAGAAATCGGAAAATAGATGGAGGAATTTCTATGAAAGTACCTGGCCCAAGTCCTCTGTGAGACTTTCGTCTCTTAATGGGATTTGTGGTAAAATAATTTTTGCAGATTTTGAATACTTGCAAAGGGTGCTGTGAAGAGTATTGGTGTTGGGTGTAACACCCCCAGCAGCCACCGGGAATGAGCAGACCTATAAATATTTACTACAGATATATTCATACAGTGATTAGCACAGATCAGCAGTGTCACTTAATATACAATTGTCTTGCAATGGAAAAACTGTCTCAAAGCAGAATATCCTTGTATATAAAATGGCACTGTATAGTAAGCAGAGCTACATTGTGCAGGTTTTTGATATGATCTTGACTCACATAGTCCTTAAGTCACATGATTCATTGTCTTCATATTTTTCCACATTACAGTTTTATTCACTTACATTTCCGTGTCGGATTATGTTTCCAGGACCCTTGTAACTACACAGTAACGCACAGTGATACAGCAAGACTGCAAAAAGGTAGCTTTGAGGTTGCTCCCAGCTGTTTCCATTTTGGCTCTAATGTTCTTCTTTGTTCAGAACCATGCACACAAGAGGGTCTGACGATAAGGAATTTTGTGCACAACAACCTGGCAGTAGTATCTAACAAGATGTATTTTTCTCCCAGAGCACCGATAAAAGTGCCAGGTACTTTCTTGATGTTTTTGTGTTTTCTTTCCCAGCCACATGAGGATGGACCCCTCTACTACCCCACAGTGACCACCATTAGCCTGGGGTCTTATACTCTCCTAGATTTCTACCATCCATTAAACAGTGGACAGGTGAACACACAATACTTTTTTTTTCCCTCATTGACTTTCAGAGCAGTAATGCATGTAAATGTAACTGCATACAACAATTCTTAGTTTTGAACAAAGTGTAACCAAAAGTATAATTAAATACGAGCCCCATATCTGCCTTATTCTTATTGAATACATTTGTGGATTGTACTGTCTTACTCGGAAACGCCTAAAAATTTTTGTTAAATAGAACTGCTGAACATTTCTTCTGCAAATTCTGAGCCCACAATAGATAGAATTTAGAGTAAATTTTACAAAACCAGATGATTGAATGTAAAACAGACTTTATTACTGCCAATATTAGTACTAAAAGCAGCATCTGATTACTGTAAACAGTTCTGATCCCCAAAGAGATGTGTGCTGGAATTGAGAATCACTTGGGTGAACCTTTTCTGTATATCTTTGAAGAATATTTACATTTAGTTGCATAACTGTACTGTTATGCAAATGAGCTAACAACTTGCATATTTATATTGTTGAATAACCACTAAATCAGGTTAAATGCATCCGTCAAGGGCGCAATGCCCCATTCTCTCCTGGGACTACAACCAACAAACTTCAAAGTCAGTAATCCCTCCACTACCAGCTATAGTATTGTTTTTGAATGTCCTTTATTTGACTGGTATCTACATTACCGTTAAGGACACAGGTTATTAGAGGAGCAGGGAAAAGCAGAGGACAGCTAAATGTGTCTTGTAATGAATTACCATGAGTTTTTGTACAATAATGTCATGCGTGTTGTATTTTGTGTTTGTGTTGGTTAGCTCCTCAGTTCTACCCCAGGAAAGAATGAATCCATAAATTGTGTTTTAATGTGCATCATGCTTTATGTGCCTTTGAATGCGTACTGTGGGTTAGACTTCATGGATTTAGGAACTGGGGTTCAGTCTGTTTCTGTTTTAACAGGAGGGTGTTCCCCAAACTGAACAGAGCCGCCTCCTGCTGTCCTTGCTCGTGGAGCCGTGCAGCCTTCTGGTTCTTCAGCATGACATGTATAAGTACTTTCTCCATGGCATCCAGGGTGTAAATGAGGATGTCCTCACTGACAGGGTGGCCAATCTGTCAGCAACACATGCATCCATTGGGGACTGCCTGACTCGGAGCACCCGTGTTTCTCTAACGATACGTCATGTCCCTAAAGTTCTGAGAACCACTGTAAGACTTGGCAAATAAAGTTCAGTGAGGCTCCCACAAAGGGGACTTGATTAAATTAATTTTCCAAGTTCACATCAAGCTTTTAATATTAGTAGTACTTGAGGAGGGGGTAAAGCACATTTAAATTTGCACAATTTGCCATTGAGATTTCACTTTTTGCTTTTATTTTGATGTTTTGCTATTATTTTGCCATTTCATTATACAGCACATGCATACATGCAGTACTGTTTTACTTAAACAGTAATTTTGCTTTCATTTTATTATGTGCTGTATTTGGTGTATTTAAAAAGCATTCAGTTAAACTGAAACTCTGTGATGCTATAGTTAGATAATTCATTTAATAAAAATGATCGTTTAATGATATTTACAGTGGGGGGGGGGTTCTAATCCTGCAAGAACGATAGTAGGATTCATGTGTACTGCCCTTCTCACCCTTTGCCCCAGAATTTAGCCATTTTTATTTAAATGTTATTTTTGACAAAGTGGCACGCTGTATCTAATTATAAAAGTAAAGCCTGTGGTAATTTTCTTTCCAATGTCTTCTGTTAAAATTTCAGTTGTATGTGTTCAGAAAATGGCTTTTTTGGAATTGTTACCCACAGGTTTCCTGGGTTAAGTGATTATCAGTAATGTTAATAACAAGCAATGGGGGGTGTCCATATATGGGTCATATCTCATAAATCCATGCCACCCAAATCAAACATCACTCCTCTGCCTCTCATCTCATCTTTTGACATTTTCTAGCCCAAGAACTGGTTGGCTGTCAGCATGATGACAGCTGGCAGGATCCCTCCGGGGAAGCCAAGCTAATTAATTGATTGCTGGACTGAGGAAAAACACAGCAATAAATGTATTTTGAGAGTTGTGGTGGCAGCATGCCAAACAGACCAGATCTTTCTTTTCAAGACCTCAGACTCTGCTTTATCCTGTGGGATGCCTCAGGTTTTCCTAAATCAGCTGACAGATGAAATCCATCTAGTGTGTCGTGGTTCAGGTGGCATGGTGGTGCAGTGGTTAGCACTGTTGCCTCACACCTCTGCGACTGGGGTTTAAGTCTCCTCTTGGGTTCCATGTGTGTGGAGTTTGCATGTTCTCCCCATGTCGTCATGGGGTTTCCCCCCCACAGTCCAAAAACGTGCTGAGGCTGTGCATGTGTGAGTGTGCCCTGTGATGGCCCGGCCCCCCGTGTGTGAGTGTGCCCTGTGATGGCCCGGCCCCCCGTGTGTGAGAGTGCCCTGTGATGGCTCCGGATCCCCCACAACCCAGGATAAGTGGTTTCAGAAAATGGATGGATTGGTGTCCTGGGTCTGCCCTGGGGCCCATGGGGCATCCTTAGGATCGCTGGTCGCTCTGGATCTCCAAGCTCCCCACAACCTGCCACTAAGCTTTGCTGCCAAGTGCTTCAATTAGTTGATCTTATATTAGAACATATACAGATTAGGAGTAACCAACTAGAAACTAGTAAAAATGTCCAAAAAGTTACTGACATCTAGTTGGATGGCTAGAAGAACACCACTTCAGTTCCCAAACCTGAGGGGCATCTCAGCCATTCTATGTCTTTATGAAATTTCACACTTCATGAGCTGCACCTGTGTAATACCATATAGTGCCACCTTATGTCTCCTAAACCATTTCAGGGGGTGATGGGTTGTTTAGAGAGCTTTTCTGCATGTAGCTGTTTAACTGAGCAATTGTTTGTTCACTTGTGTATATTGTGCCTTTTTAAAGTATATTTCATATACTTAAAATTACATGATTACAAAAACCCTATAGAGAGTTGTGCAATATGGTAAAATATCCACACTGAAATCAAATGTAGCATCTATAGATGACGCTAGGCTTTTCTCCCAGGGGGTGCAATGTGAGAGAGTCCATTTTATAAGCTAAGAATTTGTGTGGAGCTTTGCAGTGGTCAGGCAGAGTGGTGGCTCTAAGGCTAGGGATTTGTGTCAGTAATGGGAAGGTTGCTGATTCAAATGGCAGGAGTGATTCTATTCCATTGGCTCTTAAGCAAGTACCTTAACCTGCAATTGCTTTGTCCTGGGTATGATGTTAACCTGTATCCGGCCCTGCAAGTAGGTCCTCTGGGGGCTTGGTGGCTGGATTGGCACTCCAACCACTGGAGATACTTCACACTGTTGTGCTCCATCTGAGGTGTCACCCACTGCATGGCTGCACCCAGATTCTCATCCCCGAGGTCACTTGTTGTGTGGTGGGGTGTGGCTACGTGCTGTCTCAGCGCATGCCCCCTTGCCTACCTTTGTGGATGCTTTGGCTGATGTGTAACATCTCCTGGGCATGACAAGGCCAGAAGTAGAGCTCACAGGACACAGGCTGTATGCCATGACAGCAAATTTATTAACAACAGGCTGGAATCAGTGTGAAAGTGCTCGGGTATATAGTGCTCTGGGATATACAAATACATACAAACTAAATAAGATACAGGGATAGGCAAATAAAAATAACCCATTGTGAGTCTCAGGTCCTAATAGTAAAACTCACACAAAGACAAAGAGAGCATGAAAACCCCACTCAGATAAAACTGGGATTCAGTCGCCCAAACCACACACACACTATATCACTATATACACATATACCATAGTGTTAATATTGTATTGTTTCCACATTAGACTTCAGCGCAACTGAATCTGGACATGGACATCATAAGACACAGTATCTGCACTGAGGGATGTTGGGCCATGCTGAGAACAGTGCTTCCTACTGTTTTGAGTTGGCTGCTGGGCTACTCAAGATACATCGGTTTTATTTGTATCTTGCTACTTTGGTCAGTGGAGATTTGCAAAACTCTCTCTCAAGCGGCAAATGGAAACTGTAGAGCCGACACCAAACCCTGCATATAATGGCTCTGTGAACTTTGCCTGAAACTTGTAAATAAGTTCCATGGACTGAGACACAGCATAAAATGCCACAGAGCCGCTCCGGTGATCCAAATAGACTCCAATCCGTGAAGCATGCGAAGAGCAAGGGAGATCTTTGTCCGCTTTGTTGTGCCACACAGAATAGCTGGAGTCTGAGCACAGCATGCTCCAAGATTTGTCGTTGTAACCAAGAAGGCTGGAGGAGTTTTTCCCCTTGCGGTTGATGCTTTTGTACGCCACACCAATGGAGAACTCTCCACTCCACTGCACCTCCCAGTAATAGCGGGATCCGCTTAGTGCCTCTTTGCAAAGCACCTGAGAGAAGCCGTCGAAGCGCTCAGGATGGTCTGGGTAAAACAGGGCGGCTTTGTTTCGTGTCACTTTCTGGTTACCATCTGATAGCATTAGTTCCTTATAGGCTGTGTTGGGGTCTAAGGTGAGTTGACAGGAATCTAAAAAGCAAAACAAGCAAAAACCTTATTTCGCAAAGGACACCATAGTACTACAACTAATTTCTGCTAGTGAAAATCACACTTCAGTATCTGACATACTACATGTACTGCAGACAACAATGTAGCTGCTTTGTTTAAAATATTTGCACTTGTAAATATATTTGTCCCAAAACTCACATTTTAAGAAGTCCTCTCTTGTTTTTGGTTCTTGATGGTCAACTCTTGATGGACCTTAAAAATAAATGTATAAAAATACATATAAAGTAGGATATGTAATGCTATGTTGATACATTCCCTTCTTAAAGTTTAGAGTTTATTTTATTAGGTGTTTTGCATTTAATTTTTGTGAGAACCTTACCTTTAAACTGTTTATCACCACTCCTGGATAACAGTATGTAAATTGGAGTTTCATTAACTGCAAATAACACATTTGATTGGTATAAAACAATTTTTTAAATTGTCATTCAAAACACCATTTTTTATTCATTCAAGCATCAAATTTTCTCTCACCTGACTTGGAGATTTTGCTCAGTTCTTTTTTGCAGATGTCTTCCAGGTGGTCTTTCATGCCTGTCACGCATTTGGTGATGTCTCGGAAGGAGAACTCTGGGTTAATGACCACCTTCGGGACTATTGGCTCTGGTGGGACACACAATGTGGGAAAATTCTGGAGAAAAAAAAATAGTGCACAGCTCATGAAAAGTGTCAGCTGTATGAAAAGCTGTATGAAATCTTTATAATGCCACCGTGATACCAGTACTGAAACAACATTAGGGGTACATGTAGTGAGACTGTCTTTTCTGATATGTAGGAGCTTTGAGCCAACACCTGCAGGAAGTGGATGCTGTCCTCAGTGTCTAGAATGTGCCGTAGCTCTGCATCTCTCTGCTGCAGTTCCATAACCTCCACCTCCAAGCGCTCCAGGTAGCTCTGAGCCTGCGTCATGCACGCTTGCTCGCTGGCCTCGATCAGGCAGGTGACCTCCGAATGCCAGCGCTCCACGGCCTGTATCATTTCTGTGAATATCTTATCGCTGTCAGCCATGGCTCTCTGGCCATGACTCTGTCAAACGGAGCGACAAGGTAGATTAAAGGTGGCCGATCGCAGCGGCGGCAAAGAGCGACTTTCTCCTGTTGACATTTTTATAAAATATAAACATGCTCAAGGTCCAGCTTACTTTGAGAGTTTCTACATTGTGTTTAAGCTCCTGAAGTTCCTTCATCCGCTCCTGAATGACATTCTGTACATCTGCTTGAGTCACAATCAGTGATTTCTACAGCCACATAACAAAGAAATGTATAGTATATAAATGATTAGTCAAACTATAACATTGCTGAACTTCATTTTGCTTTTTACTTTAGAAATATGCAAATATCTCATTAGCGCAATAAAATATAATCACATCCTTTGCTATGATGTTCATCCTTTAAGAAATAACTTAGATTAGGCGTTTTTCAAACACATCATCATAGAGTAAAACTAATCTGTCTAGATCACATACTATAAAAAATGTCACAAAAACCTGCATTATGCAATTATTCACACCCGATCCAAAGCTGCTTGCCTGTTTTTCAGCTCGCTCCTCTTCAGCAGAGACGATGTTGTGACTGCGGTGCTCTCGCACGGTACAGAGGACGCAGATGCACATTTGGTCAGAACGGCAGAAGAGCTCGAAACCTTTCTCATGTTGTGGGCATATCTTGCGATCCAGGTGTCCCATCTCATCAACTAACTTGTGCCTCTTGAAGGTGGCTGATTCGTAGTGGGGCTTGACGTGGGCCTCACAGTAGTAGGCCAGACACATCAGGCATGACTTGATGGCCTTGTTTCGATGACCCGTGCAGAAATCACAGAGGGTGTCGTGCTGGAGGGCCGGAAAACTTGGCTGTTCTGGCCGGCTTCGGCGATCCTGTCCTGAATTAGTGACATACTGCTGCAACGTGGGCCGTGGGGTGAATGTCGCCCTACACTGGGGGCAGCTGTACACCCCTACATGGTCAGCCTGATCCCAGTAAATTTTAATACAATCCAAGCAGAATGTGTCTCCACAAGGGATGTTGACAGGGTCCCGGAGAACGTCCATGCAAAGGGAGCAGGTGTAGTTCTCAGGATGTAGGAAATACCTCGATTCTGCCATAGCTATGAAACTTACACACTGTCACAGCGGTAAACTAAGAAGTGGTGGATTTACTACTGCTGCTTCTTATTTAAAATGTCATCAGTGTTATTGTATAAACAAAAGATGAGAAGATGAACGTGAGATTGAACTTATTCAGCAGAAGTAAGGGATTTTCTCACAAAACCAGCATGTCCCTGTTTGTAGCTGGTTTCCAGTATCTGGGTCTGAGAAGCACAATAGGTTGAGTTTATTTTGGAAACTGACAGCGGCTGGAACCAGTTTTCCTTCTGAAAAGTATGAAAAGGCAATTTTAACATTACATAAAAAATATTAGCTAAATACATAAGAACAATAAAACAGAGATTCACTTGGAAATGATCAGAAATGTTTACTCATATTATTAAATTATTTTACTTATAGGTTGTATGCAACCATAAGAAATGTTAGTTATTCAAATCTGTGGTACTATAAGCTACTGTAAGCAGACAGTGTGTTTTGGAAATTCGACAGCAGTTTGGATGGTGTTATAACCTTCATCGCAACACTACTGAGCGCTTTGATAATCAGCTGCTCAAGTTAGACTTATTCAATTCTCTGACGCAAACACCAGTTATTTATATCAGCTACTTCATTTATGACATGTTTCTGCACTGTCATGGAGGAAGCAAGGTCAACTGAACCTAAGGAACTGAGCCCAGTTGCTAAAACTTATGTCTGTTATTTGTCCACACAAGGTTGAAGGGCTTTTACATGCATTACATTCCAAGGCCATGAGGTAATTACAATCTCTTCTGCCCCATGTGACCCCCTCAGACCGTGGCCTGTCGTTTTAACATCACACACTCCACTTTTTGTTACTTACCAAACATTACATAACAGCTCATCACAATTTACCCTTCCCAGTGGCTGTAAAGGGGAATTCCACATCACACATACAAAGCCGAACTTTACATTTATAGTGCATTTGCAGTTCAGTATTCTGATGTGCACATTTAATACATGAAGGTATACAACACCCATACAACAAAAGGCTTAATAATAAAACTACCGCGATGATCACAAAGCCCAGAGGAGCTTTGTGATCAATCCCCAAATAGAAGACAAGTCCACATCATTGGGGGTATCTCCATCGTCACCTTCATGACCAGTGCTGCAGCTCTGAGTAGGTGTTCTTGGCAGGGACCTATTGGCAGCTTCTTCTTCCAGGCGCTGGTACCTTCCTGCAGGGACTGGCGTGGACCCAATTACCTCGTCCTTCCACTGGAACTGGCGTTGCTGTAATCAGAAGCACCTGACACAGTGTCCTGCCACTGAGGCTGTTGCCAGTGCTCAGGTCATTATTCAGGACGTCATCGCCGGGTTTGTAGGGGGTATGTGTTATAGGAGCAGGACTTGCACCTGCAAGATATCTTAGATATCTGCGACTCTAAGCAACCCTATTGTCATCCAGGGCTCCCAGTCTCAACAGGTTTTATTATTATTTTATCTTGCAACAGAATCCTGCAATTTTATCTTGACAGTTTATTTTGACAGAATGACAGAATTGTACTACTAAATCTAGCAATAGAATAAAATAGAATACTTTTATCGTCATTTTAGGGAGCCACACATTGGCCAAACACTGGAATCTAATTGGACAATGGCTCTGAAGGCGTGTAGGTCGTTCCAATCACTCCTGAAAAGTCACTTACCTGTTTTAGGCAAACTGTAATTAATTCTGACTCCAATGCAATTAAAGAATTGTTTCCGGTCTTATAGTTATGACTTCTAAGTAATTTATGCTGTCCACATTACTTGTGGGCTTTCCTTACTAATGGATCTTTTCCACTTGCATACAGGAACCGACCCGAACCTGAACCATACTGTGAAGAGAGACTACTTACAGCTTAGTTCCAGCTAATTTTCAGTTTTCTACCGGCTCAATGAAGGTGTTGATGGATCTGGAGAGCGACAGTAACATAAAGCCGAAGGGATGCGTATTTACTGCTTACATGGTGTGCATTATTTTTTTTACCAGGTGCTAATTTCCACCAGCACATCTCTGAAAATTGCCGTATTATGCAAGTAGCTAATTCTAGCGGAATTAGCATTTGAATTACAAATTCATTCTATTCCTGCTAGTAAGCAGGGCCATGTCAGCACGTTTACGGCTTGGGTACAATTCAGTTCCAGGTAGCAGTGGAAAAGCACCGTAACTTTTGTTTATTCCACATTGTAGAGTTACAGCAGATTAGCTTGGCCAATAAGTTGAATCCGCAGGACTGACATGTCTGGCCTTGGTTCGAGTTTGAGGGCTTGCTACAATTAATGCAATATCAGCTTAATTGTCCGGTGACTGACTAACTGAATATAGCACCTTAGAGGCTCACTGCAGCCTAACTTGGGCAGTTGCTCAAGATAATAGATGGTTCTGACAGTTTTTTATGTAACAACCAAGATCTCAACCTATCTGAGCCAAACAGCAGTCTGGGGTTCAGGGTTAGTGGTCTAGCTTAAATCTCGGTACCAAGAAGAAAAGTGTGCCCCCTCTACCGGGAATGTACTGGAACTGAAACCTCAGACAACCGAGAAGTAATCAAAACAACGTTAATTTATAAATTATAAAAAGGCATACATTAATTACAATCCAACAATAGATAGAGATCCATTAAATCTAAGTTTTATCTATGTGACTTCACTATTCTATGTCTACATTGTATTAACCCCAGGTATTACAGGATCACAATGCAATAAGTCAGCAGTAACGACAGGTGAGAGAATGTGACAGTAGTGCAAAAGACAGTGACACTGTGGTTACAGGAGTGTGTGTGGCCTCTGATGATGCTGGCTGCTCTGTGAAGGCTATGGGTGAAATAGATGCTGTCCCGGGCAGGGAGCTCAGATCCAGTGATTTTATGTGCAGTGCTGATGATTTGTCTTAGTGGGCTCTTGTCAGCAGCAGGGCATGTGGTAAAGCACATAGCAAAGCAGAGCGTGATGATGCCCTCCATGGTGTAGTGATCAAAGTTCACCAATAGCTGTGTCATTACACTGTTCTTCTTCAGGAATCTCAGGAAGTATAGCCTTTGCTGTTCCTTCTTTAACCAGCGAGGTAGTACTGACTGCCCACGTGAGGTCATCTGACATGTAGACTTGCCGGAAACTGAAAGAGGGGACTTTCTCCACCTGGGGTCTGTTTATATACAGGAGCTGAAGTCAACAAAGAGCATTCTGGTCTATGACTTTTGAGCTTCCAAATGAATGAGTGTTGTACGCAGGCCAGTGGAGATGCATGGTGCTAGTCTTGTATTTCGGCTCTTTATATGTTGGTTCTTACATGCATTAAAATATCTCCCACTGTTGTACTCAGTTTTGCTTTAATTGTTTGTTTTACCTGCTTCATAGAGCCACCACTCACAGGACAGGCACAGTTAACACAGTTCAACAACTTTCAGACAGCAAAGGGAAGGCCAATCTGAAAAAACACTGGGCAGACCCATCTACAGAAAGAACAAGGTCAGGTTCAGGCAGCGGAACATCAGCGACGTCAGACCGAGGCCTAGTAACCATAGCTACAGTCTCAACACAATCATGAGGCTCGATCCTCATTCCTTGACCTCAATCAGCAATAAAGAGCTGGGGTTATGAGTGGAACTGCTGGCTAAAGTGACATGGGAAAATATACTTCTAATGCACGTGACTTGCTGAAGTCAGTGTGTGAGGTTTTCGCCTGCTAAATGAGAGCATGCAGCGTTAGAAACTTGGATAGTCTAACCTAGTCCAGAAAGTTACTAGGTTACCTGACAATAAGATAACTTTGGTGGTATTTAAGCCAATTTCCTCTTTTTGCTGAGTTGGCACCCCTTTAGGCGTTCTGATGTGGCCAAGGTTTATGCCTCGTTGAGAGACCAGCCAGAGCTTCTCTTTAGTTAAATGATGGCCATTTTCTGCTAGGAAAACCAATGGAGCATGCATATTTACCCAGGAGGCATCCTCTATGGGAGACCACTGTAGCAAGTCATCGACTTATTGAACCAAAGTAGCACCCACAAGAGGATGGAATGGCTGGAGGGTTTTATACAATCCAGCAGGGAAAATCTCTAGGTTTTCAGAATGCCCCTGCGGCATCGCTGTCTAAGTACACTTTCTCTCTTTAAAAGTGAGTGCCAGTGAGTGCCATTGGTGCAGTAAGTCAGAGTGTATGGGAATGCTAAAGAAAGTGCTAGCCATATTAGCTAATAGCTATTAGCTATTGAGATGTTGTGGGAATGTTGCAGGGTGTGGAACCATTGGATCACAAGCATGGACAGCAACAATGGCAGATCCTGAACAAACCACTTTGAACCTTTTTTTTTTTTTCATGGGATCGGGGTGTTATATGGCAGATGAGGGGACATTGGCTCTACTCTCTGAGCATGCGCTCCCATCTCAACCAGGGGGGCATTACTAGATAATCTATTAATGCTTTCCGACCAACAAGGAGGACAAGGAATTTGGAGCCCCTTGGGATGGCCGTATACGTATCACGTGTTCAAGCTGAATTAGTGGAAGATGTGGAATCCTGTACAATTGTGCAGAGGGAAGCCACGATTGCTCATCACTCTTTTCTGCTCCTTCCTCCAGTGCCTTCAGATACGCATATAAGTCCTTCCAGCTCATATCTCTATCACAAGCACCCGATACAGGAGGGACTGCCCCCTCTACTGCCTACTATCGTTTCCGCTCCTCATTTAACAGAATCCTCACTGTCACACAATGTTCTCCTCTATAAATAGAACCTATGCTCAATGACTCACCACAGGAGCCAGCGCACCAGTGGTCTTCAACTGAGGCTGTTACTGGATGGCACCAGAAGTTCCTGCTTACCCAAACAAAGGAAGAGCAATCTCTGTGCTGTCGGCATTACAGGGCATGCTGACATCTAGGACAGGTCCTTAGTCTACCGCCCTTCTTACCTCATGGCTGTCTCCTCATACCGGGTATGGATCCACTGCTGTTGGCACAGCCCACACAAGGCAGCAAGGAGCAGCTCCAATGTTTGCCATTCCTGTTTAGACTAACTTAAGAGTGAACAAAGTGTACTCAATGCACACAGCTATCCTGTCTAATCCAGTTATGCCCCAACCACAGACTGGGTCAGACAACACATTTAATACATTTAACTTAGCGTTATTGAATATCAGGTCTTTGGCAGGCAAATCATTATTAATTAATGATGTTATCAAGGAAAACCTTCATTTTATGTTTTTCACTGAAACGTTGTTAAGAAGGAAAGGAGGTGGAGTAGCCACCTTATTTAAAAACATTTACCAGTGCAAGCAGCTCTTATACTGTATGGACAGTTTGGCTCTTTTGAATATCTAGCTTCAGGTGAGATCCTCCTGTTGGGCAATATTAGTAACAACCTATAGGCCTGGGCGGCATGGTAGTGCGGTGCTTAATACTGTTGCCTCACACCTCTGGGACCCTGCCCAGTTCCATGTGTGTGGAGTTTGCATGTTCTCCCCGTGCTGTTGTGGGGTTTCCTCTGATTTCCCCCCACAATCCAAAGACATGCTGAGGCGTTGCTAGATTGCCCATAGGTGTGCATGTGTGAGTGAATGGTGTGTGAGTGTGCTCAGCGATGGCCCGGCCCCCCATCCTGGGTTGTTCCCGCCTCGTACGTGGCTTCCGGGATAGGCTCCGGACCCCCCGCGACCCTGTTTGGATAAGTGGGTTGGACAATGGATGGATGGATGGATCATGCAACCTTGACAAAAAGTGTTTAACACCATAAGCCTTGTTGCTGCCTTGACACTCTACCTACAAGGTTCTTGAAATATGTTTTTGACTGTACAGCATCAGATATGCAACAAATAATCAATAGTTCTCTTCAGTCAGGCCTTTTTCCAAGGGTCCTGAAGACCACAATCATCTAACCTCTTTTTAAAAAGCCCGACCTAGATGCCTCTGTAATAAGTAACTATAGGCCTATATAAACTCTACATATCTTAGGAAAGATCATTGAAAAGGTTGTTTTTCAACAATTTAGTTCTTTCATGGTGCAAAACAATTACTTTGATGCTTTTAAGTCTGGATTTCAACCACAACACTGCACCAAGACTGTACTTGTTAAGGTCATAAATGACATTCATATAAGCAGTGATGAATCAAAAATCTCAGTTTTGGTATTACTCGATCTCAGTGCTGCTTTTGACACGGTTGACCATAAGATACTGCAAGACAGACAAGAATAGTGGGAGAAACTTTGTGGCACCACGTTAAATTGATTTTAATTGTATTTACAAAATCAGGACTACTTTTTATGAATAGGTACTTACGAATCAATAAATTCTTATGGACTTATAGACAAAAATCACATGCGATGTTCCTCAAGGGTCCATTCTTCAGCCTCTTCTATCCAAAATCTACATGCCCTCCCTTACTTGGATTATGGAACACTCCAACATCTCTTACCATAATTATGCAGATGACACACAACTGTATATCACAGTGTCACCATGTGACTATGGTCCCTTAGACTATCTGAATATATACAGTGGTGGCCAAAATTATTAGAACATTTGGCATATTTAAAAGCTTTCAGTTGTTTTTGTTATATATATATATATAGACACTATGACAAAAAGATGTGCTGCTGTAATGGCTGCAAAAGGTGGACATACCAAATATTAAAGTTAAAAGTGGGTAAAAACAGTAGGTCTCACTTCATCTGATATTTGTTGTGTGCAACCATCTGCATATTTCATGAACATTATGAAATGAAATCATGTTTTAGAGTCAACATTTTCAGATCTGTCAGGTGTTCTAATAATTCTGGCCACCACTGTACATTGAACAAATCAGGAAATGGATGTGCCAGAATTTTTTGAACAATTGAACACTGAAAATGATACATGGTGGACTGCCATGTAGCTCAGTGGGCTGAGCATGTGGTCCAGGGGTGGGGAACCCTATAGATATGGGTTCAAGGTCAGTGTCACCAATCTGTATTTTGGGGCAGGCAGGTGGTATAGTGGTTAGGGACGTGACCGTGTAATCAAAAGGTTGCCAGTTTGAGTCTCGGCCCCACAAGTACCACTGAGGTACCCTGAGCAAGATACCATCCCAAAGCACTGCTCCCCGAGTGCTCAAGTAGCTGCCCCGTGCTGTGTCACAATGTCACATGGGTTATATTCAGAGGACACATTTTATTGTTGTGCACTGTGGTGTCAACAATGACAATTAATCACCTTAAAAAAATTAAATTAATCAAGCTAGAAACCTTGGTGCAGTTCTGGACCTTAATTTCAACAGTCAAATAAAGTGAACTAGAAAATCAGCCTACTACCAAACATGCAAGAATTAAAAGATATCTGTCTAGAAAAGCTTGTTCATGTATTTATCTTTAGCAGGTTAGACTATTGTAATAGTGTCTTTACAGGTCTTCGTAAAAAATCAATCAGACAGCTGCAACTCATCCAGAATGCTGCCGCAAGAGTCCTCATTAACACCTAAAAAATAGAGCATATCACACCCATCCAAAATCATTGCACTGGTGTCTTGTGCATCACAGGATTGAAAGAGTTATGAATTGTGTACAAAGCGGGCATAAATACATTTCTGATCTACTAGAATGGTATGAAGCATCCAGACCCCTGAGGCCATCTGGGAAAGGCTCACTCAGTGTTCCCAGAATCAAGACCAAGCAGGGTGAAGCAGCGTTCAGTTTCTATGCTCCCCATCTGTGGAACCAGCTTCCTGAAGACCTGAGGTCTGCTGCTACTGTCAGCTTATTAAAATCAGGGTTTAAAACAATTTTGCTGCAGCTTTTCAATAAATCAGTTTAGCTATACACTGTCACTACAATGGGACTTCTATTCAGTTATCTATTTATTCATCAGTTTTGGCTTTTTGATTTAATGTAATTTTTAATGCATCCTTCATTCTTTGTAAAGCACTTTGAATTGCCTTGCATCTGAATTGTGCTTTATAAATAATCTTGCCAGAATTAAGTAATAGGGGGTCAGGCACAGTGCTTGAGAGACAGAGGAATGTGACTGAAAGTGCTGTGTCAACACAAGAGACTGGCCCCCCCCACCCCCGCCCCCACACCCCCCCCCCCCCCCCCCCCCCCTCCCCACAACACCCCCCGCGCGC
>JAODKM010000037.1:2643490-2655226 GCA_026780845.1 Petrocephalus sullivani | reverse complement strand
CGCCTGGGTGAGGGTGTCTGATGTTGAAAGACCCGAAACACCCAGTGACCCCAGGTTACATCACTGATGATGTGTCCAAGCGCATCAGCAAGATGTATCTTTCACCGGTTTAGCGTTGTCAATTTAAACATTGCAGTTTGCATGTGAGTCTGCATTTTGTGAGCCTCATCCTGGAACCACCCATTCAGTTAACAGTTTTAAATCCTCTTGGTTACCTGGTAATTGAAATGCATTATCCAATCATCTCAGAAAGCACTGGGGAGACACCCTGGCATTATGAATGGGTTGCTCATTTCAAGGTGCTCTGTCTCAGCTGGCTTAAGTAGCATACAATGCAGTGAAAGTATACTGTATACATTAATAACTCTCAGTGTTTGTGCCTGAGTAAGTGTGATGTTTACTTTTAAAATAGCATATGTAGAATGGTATATTTATTATACTGTCCTTTAAAAAAATAAATAAATAAATAAAACAATTCTTGTTCTGCAGAAGCTCCAGTTCATAGCAGGTCTCCTGAGCCTCCTGCACCACTTGCCCGCTTCACCAGGACGGTGTGGTGCACCGCCTTTCTCCTCTCATGCCTCTTTGATCACATCTATGGGCCAACCAACTGTAGATGAGTTCAACAGGCTCAGGTGTAAATCCCGGGGGAGACAAGGGGTCGAAAACCCCTCTTCATGATGGCTGCCCCCTATATATTATTGTAAACCTAACTATTATATTTTAAATAACATGCACTGAAAGCACTTGTGCAAATTATAAATACAAAACAATGCATTTTTAAGTTTCGAAAGGTTTCGTCTCCCCTCTTCCTCACAGTGGTTTGGTCCACTGCCTGCCCCCACCGAACTCGCTACCATTCACATTAGCCGAGTACGAGTGTCCATGGCTCAGTGCTGGCTGACCACCAGTAAGTAGCTACTTTGCAAATATTCACTTAAAATGGTGGATGTGTCAGATATGTTACTTTACTTCTACCCCTCAGTAGAATATCATATATTTGTAACCAGGCTGCATCTCATTCGCTCCCTTACCTCGCAGGTGAATCTGTAGCTTTATTAGCTAATTACTAGGCATTGCCTCTGTCCTGCTGTAAATAACCTGCATGCTGTGTGTGTTCGGATTGTCAGCCAGCCAAAATGGCAAAAAAGAAAGCGCACATACGATCGTTTTTCAGTGCACCAAAATGCCAGGTAAGTAAAAAAACAAAAGCTCCCCAGTAATATCAAAGACAATTTGATAAAAATGAATGAATGTAATGACTTCATAATGTTTAAATCATTTGAATATGCTAACCTTAAGTTATCTACCAACCAATTATGTAGTATATATAATACATAATAACAGGCTCGGCTCCAGCTGTCGGTAACAGGGTGCGCCAGGAAGATTTTTGGGGGGGTAATTACATATAAAAAAATACACCTCTCCTTCACCCTAAACCCCTAAACTCTATATATTTCATACAAGTCCAGCATTCTTTTTGGTGGCACCTTTTGTGTCCACCCTCAAGAATTGCTCTTCAGACATTTTTCTGTTTAGTATCCCTCCCAATAGGGAAATGAAATTTTCACCCATGTCAACAGGAGACTTCAGTACAGAGAACCGTTACATTGCGCAATGCACCCAAACACCATCCCTCTCCAACGTACTTACAATTACGAAATGCAAAAGCTTAAACAGCGAATGGCATAAATCTCTAAAATATCAGACCACCATGAACACAACCATTATAAATATAGAGCTCTAAACGGGGACAGGAGCACCTGTCACATGACGCATGCCCTGCCTTGACTAGCTGCTGTGTGTTACATGTGACCGTCATCAGTCACATTAAACGACTACATATACTGTGTCTCCGGCCTTAGCTTCTGCACAGTGGTAACGCCAGCATCCCCAAGCAGATCTAGCTGGCGGCTTGCCGTTCCTGCCGTATTGGAGGCTTGCCCTGCAGCAGTGAAGGACTCAGTCAAACAGGCAACCGCAGCAGCTGTCCTGGGACTTAGCTCTGTTAGAAATGGTCAGAACTGTAGAGTACACTTTGGAGTGTAAATCACAATCAGGGATGTATTGTCCTCGGGTGGAATTGACTTCTTTACCAAATCCCTCAGTCGGACTTGCACGGTGTTTAATTTGGCTGTAGTTTCCCTTAACCATCTGCAGTAAGCCTCTTTATTTATTTAATACATTTCGAAACCGACTTGTCTGAGAAATTTGTAGCCGTAGATTTAAGGTAACACTTTACCTGAGGAGGCACAAATACTTAGTAGCAACTCAGTTACTACTGAAGTATAAATCATGAGAAAATATAATAGGTACTTGAGATAAAAGATGAGTCATGATTCATTAATAATGAATAAACATGATCAGTATTTAACGTGTTATTCATTACTTGTTCCTTCAGTATTTGACAAAGGTTCACAGAATTTACAGATACAGGAACAAATGTAGTAAGTGCTTGAGTTCATTAATGATGAACAAACATGAGATCAGCACGTAACAGACTTAGTTTGTGGTTAATTAATACATATATCAAGTAATGTGTTACTGGATTTAATAATATACATTAATAAAAGAAGAAACAGATGAGAAGAGAACAATAAAGTCTAATCAGAGAGAGAGCAGAGCATGGGTGCGACGGTGCTGCCGAGGGCTGCTGGCTGGACTCATGGTTGCTGCTGGAGCCTTTTTGACGGAGGGAGAAACTGCAGCAGCAGTGGGAACTCATCCAGAAATACAGAAAAAAAATCCCGGGGACTGCAGATTGATGCAGCACTGCAGAACTGTAGAGGGGAAGCGCAGACACACACACAGACACGCACACACTGCTGGGTTGCATTGCATCAAGGTGAACAAGGTCAGCACTGATACAATAAGCAAAGATATCAGAACGTTTTCTTCCTCATACAAATGAATCAGATTTATTTTGCCAATACAAAAATACAAAATCTGCAGAATATAATTACATTTCTCTTTCATTAACAAACAATGCCTGCATATTTGAAATGGTACAAAAGATTAATAAAAAGTGTACACAACAGTACTGGTGTAAGCTTTCCATACTTATCTTGCTAATACATCTTATACAGCAAAACATATTTTGTAAGTAAATAAGAATAAGGGCAGCCATGACAAAATTTAACACAAATATCACAATAAAACTGATAGTTTACTTTTGTTTTAACAAGTAATATGACCATTTTATAACCGTCACAAGTTGTTCATAAACCAATATATGAACAAACATACAATATAATAGTGTAATATTGCCTAAGTACAATGTTTTAATTTATTCCAAGAGGTTAGTGCTTTATTTTAATAAAGTACACTGTAGACTTAAAAACATAAAATATAACAAAAACATTTTATTCTAAAACAGGTACCCTTGCGAGAATAAAATTTTTAGTTTTTGTCTTATGCCTTTTTAAATAACTACTTAATTCTTCAACTCCTACCAACGGAAGCAATTTCAGCTATCCTCAGCTTTTCCTTCTGTGTAAATAGCTCTTCTGCTTTTCTGACCTCTGTTCACTCTTGTTGTGTTGACTGTCACGTCTATGTATACAGTATGCTAGTATGCTATGTATACAGTATGCTATGTATACAGTATGCTAGTATGCTATGTATACAGTATGCTATGCCTCTGTTCATTTTGTCATGCTGATAGTTAAATTTAGCAGTGCCATCCCATATTGCACAAAGCTTACTTTGCTTGTAATTTACTGCAAAGCACTTTGTTTTTCACAATTTCTCACTTGGACACATACTCATAACATATATGTAACTATATATCTCAAACAATATAATTAATCCCATCAAAGTCACATGAGGCTTCGACTTGCTGGTACAAAGCTAGTGAATTCTTCATGGAAAACATGCTGTCATTCTGCCTCCTTCCTGCTCTCGGGATGCACCACTATGCAGCTCAGGCAGAAAATGGTACTGTGTGGATCAAGGCAGTCTGCATTTTTTGTCATCTTCTGCAGTGCTGGAGGAGTGACCTGGTTCCAAGGCTCTGCCTGCATGCACACATCTTCTTGCTGTTTGTCAGCCACCATGTGGCTTCGTCCAGGAAAGCACTTGATGTAGAACATGCATGTGAACAGTACCCTTCATACATAGCCAGACGTATGTCAAAGGTTGTTCTCCATAAATACTGTACAGCTATGATCTCAGATAATAACAAATACCTTGTCATATGGCTATAACACTGCCACTGTTCGTACAACGAATTCCTTAGTTTTTTGCAAAAAATTTACATTTTCACACTCCCCTCTGTTATAAACACCTGAATACTCTAGAACGTCCTTAATACTAAATGCTCCCAGTGTCAAATCATGCTACAGCCAATTTCCCTTCCGTCTGCCTCGAAAAGAGGAACATAAGCTATCCTTCCCAAACTCATCAAGCCTCTCGCATTCCCAGTGCTGCCGAGGGCTTGGCTGCTACCATTGAAGGATGTTTTCCTGCTTCCCCAGGCGATATGCACGGTGCTGTTTTCCCAGGAGTAGCTTGGTTGTATATTTGTATATGCAGAAATAGGATATATAATAGGATATATAATGCACCACTGATAATGGTGTTGGGAGGGGTGGAGGCGGGGGGGTTACCACACTGGATTGTGTTTATTACATCCTGTGCTCCAATACTACATCCATGACATTATCACATACATTATCACTTACCATATCCATTTATTATATCCATATTTTATATGCATTCTTTTGTTATTGCAGCTGACTTCACTGGCTATTTATCTTTCAAAGCTGTAAAAATATGCTGACTTCTGAATATGAGGTTGTAACATCAGCCTGAAATAAGGTGAATCTAAGGATTCTGTGCCACCACAGTTAATACCTGACCTTAACGACGTCACAGCCTTATATGACACGGACTCATGCCACTTACATTTCTAGTATTTAAGTTTGCATTTGTAAGTTAGCTATGAATGTGGAACTCAATAAAAGTTTGCAAACCATGTCATCTTTGTTTGAAATAGTTGTGTGAAATGCAAAATATGCTTTTTGCCTCAAATGCAATTTTAATCTAATTTTAATAAATATTAAAAATACATAAAATGTATATATTAAAAGGTTTGTGATATTTTAATATGTCATGTCAAGCTTACATACCATGGTGTTCACAAATATCAGTGTAATTCTGAGTTAAACTGGTTCACATGGTGAAAGGAAAGATCCTTAGTAAGAACAGCACTTCTGCTGGAATTCCTCTTACAAGAATGCCAGATGCATGCCACAAAAAAATAACAGCCATAGGTGTCAAGTACGGGATATATAGGAAGTTTAAGGGCTGACTTTATGATTTAGCGTAGCTAAGAAGCTGCACTGCAGAAATCGCCCTGATCCAGCACTCCTTAACACAAAACTGCCTACGTTTGCATTCGCTCTCCAAAACTCAAGGAGGAATAATCAAAGCCACAGAGAGAGAGGCAGTGATCCAAAAAAAGACTGGGGTGAAGTTGAGCAGGGGCCAGACGCTGAGTAACTGAGAATGAAGCGGACAGTCGGGGGACCTCCTTCCTACCTGAAATGTTATAGATACAAAAACAGCAGCAACACGCACCCTAAAGCAGTTACCTAAAGTTGTATTTCTTTTATTTGAAGGCTGAAAAGAATTATAATGTAATCCAAAAAAAGAGGATTGCAGATTTTTGCAGAATCATCTTTTGGGTGAAAATAAATCGTTCTTTGAGAGGACAGGATCCCAATAAAGACGCGAGTCGGCCCCCTCTTCATATATACCCCAGTCTCCTGCACCCCCCACCCCATTATAATCTAGGACAGACATACTATCTGAGGACTCCATGCATGACTCGCCTCCCTTCCAAGCCATTCATAAAATCCTAAGATCTAGGCAATACATCCTGCTCTATCCGCTGCCGCGACTCCTCCGGAGTTCCTGCCTCACGTGGGAACAGGGGAATTTTCTGTTAGCGGCAGTGAAGTTGTGAAGTACTATGGGACCATTTATATTTGTCCCCGGATAATGCGGGAAGGACTGCAGCTTTCTCTCTCTCCCTCTCTCCCTCTCTCTCTCCCTCTCTCTCTCGCTCGCTCTTTTTTCACTCTCACTGTGCAGCAGAACGAAGGAGGGAGGTAAGCATTCCTCTGCCGGACATCAGCTGATTGACTAAGTCATCTCTTAATTTTTTTTTTTGGCTCTGCGTCCCACCCCCTTACACACATACACTCCCCACACCCCTTACTTCCACTGATCTCCATCGGACTCCTTCTCAGAGGAGTGTACAGGGTGCTGACAGGCACACAGGAACTGCACCAGGGAGGCAAACATGGAGTCCCGGATAAGTGGAGTTCTGCACAGGTGTACGCACTTCAGGGATATAGTGCATTGCGGGCTTTTTATCGGCTTGCTTTTAGGTAAGGTTACAAACTGCCTGTTATCTCTTCCTCATCCCTGCCTTTCCCTCTGCCCCTCTCTGTCTCACATTCACCTGGCCAGCTGCCTGCATTGGGGGGGCATGAATTGTGCTGATCTCTGTCCCCTTGAAGTGTGCAAATTTACGTGCCATTACATGCGGCTCAATAAAAATGACTTAGAATGTAATGAAAATGTATATAACATTGTCGGGACTTTCAAATATATGAGAAAACATTTTGAATTAGTCATTGTGCTGTTCTGTCTGAGTTTCATCTTAGTTTTTTTCTGTGTTCATACTTTGGGTAAATTTGTATTTTCTACACAAGAAGGCTATTTTACTCATGTTCTGTGCCTAATCTGCGCTTTTTTCAGTAAATCTTGACAGTATGTTCAACCTAATATTGAGTAAACTTTAACAAAAACAACTTTCAGCGCTGTGACACATTGGAATGGCTGCCCTTATATGGGTATATACATTTTAAGTATACTGGTCGGTTTTACAGACATGCTTTTGCAATCTAGTGGCTGGTTCTCTGAAAATACTGGTGATAAAATCTACAGTATCACAGTCAGTAATCTGCTAGAGGAGTAAGGAGGAAAAGTTTCAAACTGCATTAAAACAGACGCTTGCTCGCTTCGATCGTTTGCTGGAAGACAGTTTCTTCAACTGCTTCCTTTGACATTTTAAAGATTTGTATGCTTGACTTGTTTTGAAGTACAGAAATAGAGACACTTCTTATAAAAATGACCTCAGCCCTCTGCTCTGTTTGTATGGAGTTAATCTCCACAGCTTGGCGATTCGGTCTCTTGAAATTGCCTGTAGTGTTTGACTGCATTGTGACACTGCACATATTCCATCTGAAGCACCAGGGGAGGTGCCCGCTCATGTCGCGTGTGCTCACCTTTTCACTATGGCAGTGCAGTAGGATATTGCCATGGTGCATGTCTCTTTAATAAGTTTGCCCTAACAGGAAGGTAGAATTTGATGAAAGGGAATTGAGCGTCATTGGGAGGGTTGGAGCTGTAGCGGAGAATATCAGAATTCTTAATCTCAGATATGTGTGCTCCAATGCTTTGTATATTTATAATTTGTTCATCTTTTATATCACATCCCAAATTTGTTCCCATCACCCAACATTACTTCCCACCAAACCTAGAAATATCTTATACTCATCCTCATTTAAGGATTACTAATCCACCTACAGTATGCCAATTACCATCCTCCCTGGAACTAGACCTCCAACAGATCGACTGTGTTCTTGTAGTATTCGAACATCGTTATCATCACCATCTTCATACCTCTTCTACGTATGAAGGTCGTGGTGGCAGCATGCTACGCACACTATGCTCTCTTTCCAAAGGTCAAGAACTCTCACTTGTGTCAGGGAATGCCCAAATATTCCAAAGATGGTATGAGATATAATCCCCCCAGTATGTTCTGGGTCTGTCCCAGGACCTCCGCTCTTTGGGATAAGGCCGTTACAGCTCGTTTGGGAGTGAGATGGCATCCTAAGATTCTAAGATCACTACTCTTGATCCAAATATGTAGTGGCTTCATTTCAAGGACATTTAGAATTTTCAAATTCCTCACCCAATCCTAACGCACTGGAGATACCTTCTTTTGGCTGCCTGTAATTGTGACTTGTGACTGTTGAGTAGGCTATTACTCACAGCTCATGACGACAGGTGTGGATGCAGGCATAGACTGACAGGAAAACTGCAAGCCCCATCTGATGACTTAGCTCCCTCTTCACCACCATTAACTTGCCTGCACACCGGCAGCCATCAATCCCTTCTCTCTGTCAATTTCACATTCCCTCCTACCGTCACTTGTGAACAAGATCCTATGGTATTTGAATTCTTTGACTAACGGCGTACTCTCCTCCTCACTATAAGGGAGTAGTTCACTCTTTTACAAAAGAACACGGTAGCCATTATAGCCTCAGTACTGATTGGCATTGAACCCGTCAAGCACATGCTGGAGTTCCTGGTCAAAAAAGTACAACATCAACTGCAAATAGCAATGATGTCATCTCCAGCCTCCCATTCAGTACACCGTACTAGCCGTAGCTTCACCTTCACCTTGAAAAGCTTGCAGTAGTAGCGCCTTCAGTTCCTGAAGCACATGCCAAAGTACATGACATGGCATGCAGTCATATACCTTCTCTAAGTCTGCAAAGCACATGTAAACTATATTTGCATGTTCCCACATACCCTCACACTTCTATGTGTGGGAGATTGCAATCTGCATTGCTCTTCTTGAATCCTATTTGGTGGAGTCTCCACTTTAATATTCTGGCATAGGCTTTCTCTGGAAGGCTGAGGTAGGATCCCCACCTACTGAAATATAAAAACCACCCCTGTTTGCTGTCGAGAGGTACTTACTCATTTCCGATCCGCACTAAACAGTTGTATCAGCCACATCACCCTAGCAAGATAAAGTGCTTTCGACGTTTCTTGATTTCTCCTGCCTCTGCAGCTTTTACCCTACGGAGTCCTATGACAGCCAGAGTGATTTCAACTCCAGATCCACCAGAAGTTTTCAATACTGCAACCTGGTGAGATGGCAAAAGGAATTCCTCAAAGTGCTCAACAATATTCTTGAACTTCACTTCCCTCTCCTGCTGAACACAACTTAATGAGGCATCTAACAATCTTCCAGAACATCTTTGGGAACACCCTAATGTCATCTCTAGACCCCTCCCATGCACAAGCTCTTGCCTCCACTGAAGGCCCTCCTGGCATATCGCTACTGGTCAGCTGTCCTCTCAGGAGAATTTCATGCAAACTTCTCTTTGAAGGCCTCCTTCTGCAGCTTGTCAGCTCGCCTCACCTTCGGTTTCCACTGTGATATGTTGCTACATCATTAAGACAGACTACAAAAACAGGGAAAAGAAAAGACAAAGAAATTAAATTAAAAAAGCCAGATGACAATGGAGGAGTGGAACCAAAAACTCTCAAGCAGGGAGAAAATAACCTCTGGGGGTCTAAGGTCAGCTGGCTGCCCAACCCCCCTGGGCATGCTAACATTATTGAAAACAGAAAGTGTGGGCTTACTCGCTAAAAGTAAGGTGCAAGCTGTGATCTTACAGCTGTGAACAGAGTACCTCTGTGTTTAATTGTTGTGTGTTAAGCAAGGTCACGTGCATATTGTCATGCTCTATTTATACCCTGCATACCGCATGCGTCACAGTATACTTAATGTCAATGTATGCATGTCGACTGACATCCCGACCAAGGTGTACCCCTGCTTTGTGCACTTAGCTTCCTGTGTTATTATTAGTTACGATCTGTGCTCTCTGGCCTCGCTAGCATCGTGTGTCTGGTTTGCTCTCCCTTAATCATTTTCTGTATCTTTTATCATCTGTTAACAAGCTGTGCTTCCATGCTCTTACATTTGAACCACAATAATACTTGTATTCCTTTATTACCACATTGACTCTAAATACTTTACTTTATTGGTCTGTCTGTTTATTTTCTCATGTTCATCACTGCCATGCCATGCTCTGTTTTCTAACTTATTTTAAATAATTCATTATTATTATTATTATTATTATTTTATTATTGTGTGAATCGATTAAAAAAAATCAACTAATTCATTGCGCAGACTTCTGAATTGTGTCAGTATTAAAACTTACAAACTAATGTATAGTGTATAGGGATGTAACGATACACTCAACTCACGATTCAATGCGATTCATGATTCTGAATTCACTATACGATCTTCTCACATTTTGACAAAAAAATACTCCTTATCTCTCCAAACTGTGCAACACTTGCCCTTTTCTTAAAAGTGCAACTGAAATCAAATAGAATATTGTTTTTTAAAACAAATCCCACATCAAAATAACTCAATAAAAATTCTTCAATTAAATAAACTAATGCTTACATGTGCAGCTTCGAATTTACATGTTTTTTTAAAGAAAATTAAGATGTGAACATTCTCAGGCTGAAGCTGAGATCTCGATAAATCCGCAATGTCCTTCTGCAGTCGAAAGCAGTGGGTACATCTTAGCTTTCTCCTTCCAGCAAAATAGTAATTTCTGTATAGGCATCTATTTCTATATAGACAGGGTGACCAGATGATCCATGTCATCCTGGACACTTTGCGCTAGAACAGGATTTGTAAACTTCCATTTCAATTAAAAAAACATGGATTGCATTCTTGCTGTGTGCTGATTGGTAAATCTCTGATGTTCATGCACGTATCACTAATGTTAATGTGATGGATGAGTCTTTCAGTCAAGGAAACAAACCAGTCAGAGCACAAGAAGAAATTAACTAGCAAATGAGCCTTTCAGGTTTAAAGTAATTCGTAAAACCTGAAGTAGCTCATAGTGTCCGGGATGACATGGATTATCTGGTCCCCCTATACAGTATGTAGACGTTTCTAGGTTATCAGTCTTTTACAATGCTTGCAATGTTACACAATTCTTTCTGTTCAGTACTTGTTCTCATAAAAAAATATCTATTCATTTTCCACATCACCCATTTGAATCATCATGCATTTACACTGATTTTTAACCAATGCATTGCGATGCATCGTTACATGCCTAATAGTGTAGTATATGGGTCATTGTTAACTCATTACTGTAACACATTAGTTTTCTTTTTAGACAGACTCAGATTACACAGCTCGTTGTCTAAATTGCAGATTTTGCCTCCGGAGTAGTTAACTGGTTTAGTTATGCTACCATTTATTTATAGAACATAAATAAATGATCATATCTGATGAAATGCAGGGCAAGAATTACGGAGATGAAAAAACTCCAGGGCAAGGATTACTGAGGTACGAATAAATGACAAAACTAAGAAAAGCATTAGTAAATATGTCTATCTAATAATACAAATTTATTTGTTGTAGGTAACATGCAATACAATTGTAAGAATTTCATTGTTGCGTGCTGTGGTACGTCAACAGTAACGATTAATCACTTTCTCCTTCAGATTTGATTTTCTTAAAATTTTAAGGTATACTAATAAAATAAAAAGTTCCCCATTTAAGGTTCCCCAGTTTAAATGGACTTAATTTTCATTCACTTATATTGAGCGCAGACTACCTTAAATCCGACAAGCTTCATGATGCAGGTTCTTGATAACATCAGCTTTCCCATGAGACACTAACTGAATGTTTTGATTTTATTTTATTTTGATTATTATTATTATTGCGATTTACCATTTAAGGATTGGTTAAATTTAGTCTGTCTCTGTTGGGTGGGCAGACATTCTAAAATCTAGGATGACCAGATAATCCATGTCAGGGAGAACATAAGAACATAAGAACATAAGAACTATACAAACGAGAGGAGGCCATTCGGCCCATCAAGCTCGCTTGGGGAG
>JAODKM010000037.1:2627312-2637727 GCA_026780845.1 Petrocephalus sullivani | reverse complement strand
CTTTTAGAGCTCTTTTAGAGTTAAAATACTGGAAGAAACTTTTAACGTCATCCTTAGCCTCCAATGCGATCTTCCTTACGACATTCCTTTTAGCTCGTCTAATATCATATTTTAACTCAGCCTATAGACTTAGATACTCCTGCTTTATTCTATCATCACCAGTTATTTTGCATTTCTGGAATAAGGCCCTTTTCCTCCTTACTTTATACTTTATTTCCCTGGTAAACTACTTAGGTTGCAGTCACAGATCTTTGTGAGGACCTGAAAAATGGTTCCCACAATGTCAAAATACCAGGTTTTTATCACTTTGTGGGGACCAAATGGCCACACACACACACACACATGTTTATATTCCTATCTTAGTGAGGACCCTCCATTTATTTGTATGGGCATAATCCTAATCCCAGTTACGATACCATTAGCCCCTACCTAGCCCTAACCCCATATAGGTTACTACTTAAAAGTATAGTTAGCTAATTCTTTGTCTGGCTTTGCGAGTACAATCATACACTTTCCCAGCAAACCAAACACAATGGAAGCAAAGAATTTTCAGATTTTTATTCTTAGTTTTAAGAGGCATAATAACATTTATTTATCATATCAAACTGTGGAGCAGATACACTGTAAAAACAAAGTTTCAAACAAACAACATTTGGGTTAGAAAATTGTTGCCAAATGAAGCAAAAAATAATGATGCCCCTGCTAACGCACACATACTGTACACATACCAATAGGCTACATCATTTCATTATTCAACCAAAGTGCAATATCCCCTCTCTAACTGCCCCAAGGGTATCGTCAATGTTGGCCGAGCCTTGCTGCTTCACTAACACTTGGCCACCCCCTCAGGTGTGCGAGGCAGTGATCCCGAATGAGAACATGGAGCCACATGTGAACGTCCTCCGGGAAAGGGTGGAATTTGTGGGCAGTAGCAAAACCAGCAACATCTCCATCCTGCTGTGGAACATAACCTTTGACGATGAAGGCCAATACACCTGCTTTGGGCGTAACCCCAAGGAGAAGGGGAGGAATCACAGTGCAATCTTCACCCTCATCGTCGTTGACAAGTGTGAGGACCTTGATTTTCCTTAATAAAAAGAACACATTACTTAAAAAAACTCAAGAGAAAAAATGTTCATTATTATGCGTTTTACAAACATAATTTGTAATGCTATGATTTGATAAAAATACATAAACTGTTGTCTAATGTTTGGATCCGGAGCATTGGTTGGGGGGAGGCCATAGTATTTATTTTCCAATTTGTCCATATTAATACAAAAATGATGCCATTTTAAGTCAATAAAATTTGATCAGAAATACCTTCAAGTCTAAAGATCAAAGATGATCAAGGTGAACAGAAGATTGTCAAAGGTGTAGCATTATACGTCAGGAACAAGGTGCAGTACATTGCTAGGTGATTCACATTTGTGGTTGCTAGATTGTAGAGGCTTGTGCTTGCCTGGTAAGAAGTTACTCATGTATTAAGAGTTTCTGGTGAGGACATTTCAGCAGTTTGCATTTCTAGGTGATTCAAAAATATGGCACCATTCTTGTGTTCCTATAAGAGTGAAAAAACATAAGATCAGATCAGACATACAAGCAAATTGACTTACAATCAGTCAGTCAAAACCAATCATAGCCATAAGCTGACGACGACCTGTATTCCTATAGTATGGAGTGCTATGCTTGGCTTATATGACCTGCCATTCACCAGGCTGATTAGAGTATCTGCTACTACTCTCCTTAGTCCCCTTCCAGTGATTGGCCCTTAATCCCCTTCCAGTGATTGGTCCTTAGTCTCCTTCCAGTGATTGGTCCTTAGTCTATTTCAAGTAATTGCTCCTTAGTCCCCTTCCAGTGGTTGGTCCTACCTCCTTATAAACAGATTCTGCCCTCTTGATATGTTCTGACAGGGTTATGGAGTGGTAGCCTGCATAAAACTTAATGAGCACTCTAGACATAATTCTAGCCATCAAGTCTACACCAAAATCATCTCAGAAAGTCCTCAATTTATTTAGAATAAATAGAATAGAGTAAATATGTAGTCAAGACAGCTTTGGGGAGCTTCTTCCACTATGACACAAAGTATGAATGGTTAAATCTTACAAGGCGACATTACTAAATGCCTACCAGTCATTTTTTTGACGGCTAACTCATTACTTATCCAATGTTTTTCTCCTTCCTCACATTTTCTGCCAACTTTGTTGGATTTCTCCAGTGAGGGTGGTTGACAACACGCTGACCCTCATTATCGCAGCAGCAGTGGGAGGCTCTATTGGCTTGTTAATGGCTTTCATGTTGTTGAAGAATTTCACTCTCTATGTCCTCGCCAAGATTGAAGAGAAGAAGTAAGTGACAGAGAGGGAGTACGGGGTGGAACAAATGGGATATGCGTTAAAGAAGGTTGTTTATGGAATTTATGTCACAAGGACAATTTTTTTAGTTTACCTTGTTTTAAACTGGGAGGGTGAGGGTAGGAGTCATTACTTATTTAAATGAGAAGCTGGTTGTTTCCACTGCTTTATGTCCTGGGTAAATGGAAGCCTGCCATTTATCCTAAAGTCTGTGTTTATTTTTTGTTCACAGCAAAGAGTGCCTCGTGAGTTCCTCAGGGATTGATAACACAGAAAATGGCCTCTCAGGATCAAAACCAGGATCCAAAACACCAAAGAAGGCATGAAATGTGTTACATTTATTTATATGACTGTGACATGAACATCTATATATGCAAATATATGTGGCAAAATAGCATATATTCACTTTTTATGAGCTAATTCCCCCAGTATTTAGATTTAATAAACTCATACAAGTAGTACATGGCTTTAACTTCTCAAACATTTATTCAGGGCTTTTTCATAGGTCATTGCATAAGAGAGAGAACTTTTCAATTTAAAAGCAAATAAATTTGAAACAAATAAATTCATACATTCACGTTACCTCCCCCTCCAACATCGACACTGAAAACTATTTTACCAAAACCAATTCTAACATATTAAATGTATAACAATTGTTTTACGATTTATTAATATGCAGGAAAATTGAAAAATAAATGTATTATTGTGAGATTAGTAGATTAATTAAATATAACAGCCAGCAACTGAAATAACTTGAGGCTGTTCAAAATCGTACCACAGTGTATCGCAGCCACCATGACGAAAAAATAAAAAACTGGGCTTTTATTTATTTTTTGTCGTGGTGGTGCTGCTGTACAACCTGAAATTGAGTCTTATAAAATGTACAGATTATTTATTCCTTTAAAATTTAGAATTGATTAAATGTTTACATACTATTCCATAGTATTTTTTAAGCGAATATTTCACATAAATATTTACATTAACATTAAACTGTTGGGTATTAAAATATCATAAAATAAAAAATTTATGCTAGGGAAAAATAAATAGTGTAATAATCTCTAAAGCAATAAAGGATATTTATAGGTAGGAATCACACTTTATGTATTTTAAAAGGATCTAACATGTGAGTTTTTTGTCATAAATTCTGTTTTGATGACGCTCGTCTGAACCTCATAAGGCATACATATCATCAATTGATTAATAAATTTGAATGTTAAGTTTTTTTATGTACATTACCATGCACTGGAAAAAGGATAGCCATAGAATAAAATATAGGATGTCTAAACAAAAACATACTGTTGCTATCGTGCATGTCAGATTTACTAGAATTTAGCTTTAGTAATAAATGATTAACAACTTGAAATTTGAAATTCTTAGTGTATAGCAAGATTAATTACACGTGTATCATATTTTTCAAGACTAGAAAGTAATTAATTTACGCAAGAGAAAGAAAAGGAGGTATGGCCATAGCAAGCTATTGCTAAATCCTTCTCTAGCCAAGTAAGATTATCTTTGCTTGACATTAAACACAGGTGCCTGTAAACATTTCTTTCCCACTGATGCAAGGGAGGGTAAAAAAAAACAATGCAAATGAATCTGCTGCTACAACATAAGCAAAATAAAAATACTTTGCTGATGAATTAAAAAAACAGCCAGTTCCTATATGAACTGTACGAAAACTTGATGATGCTGCTTTAAATATTTAGCAAATGCATTTTAGCATGCCAAAAAGTTACTGAATACACAATATTTCAGTTTAGTATTTCATTGTAAATTCTCATTTTTGAAAAATCTAACTAATTTCAGTATTTTATTAGAGAGAAGGTTCAAGGCCTAACCAGTTAAACATTAAAAATAATATGCTTCTCAAAATATTGTGCAATGCATATGCTGTTTAGGTTTAATTTATTTCCAAAGAAGTTTAAGCTGCTACATTTGCTCTGGTGCGCACCGACTCACAACCTCAGCCAGGGGCGGACTGACAACAAAATGCAGCCCGGGAATTTGCTGCTGATGGGGGAAAAGGTCCCCCCCGGTGTATTTTGTTGAAGAGTATTTTGCCAATTGCGATCAGCTGGTGGGCTTGTAATATATGGCTATATATATAAGCTGTTTAGTGCCGGGATTGGGAAGTAAAGACTAGCCCAAGGGGAAAATTCCCGAACTGCCTTATGGTCCTTCCGCACCTGACCTTAGCCATTTCTTTCCACACACTTGAACTGTTATCAGATAATGAGTATTACCAATCAAATCAACCCTAAGGAATCACTGGTAATGTGTGTGGCTGATTTTTATGTTTTATGTTAAGGTAAATTACTTGATTTTTTGTTATTGTAGATCTATGAATCAAAATGGACCATTAATCATTATATATGTTACAGTGTGGCATGCGGAAATGACGATCTTCATTGCAGCTAAGACACAGGAACTGTATTGAAGCCATGAAACAAAAGGGGTGTAAAAAACAAAGCTGAACTGAAAGGCAAAAGAGCACACAGCCATCCAACAAACCAAGAAAAGGGAGTTACAAGAAACACAGATAAACACAATCCAACACTTACAATGACTGACAGGAACAAGCATTGGGAAAGCACATATATATCTAGGAAACTAGGGTAGATAAGGACCAGGTGTGGGTCATTAACAATCAAACAAAACACTGGGGCCTAGGAACAACACAGGAGATACAAGGAACATTGGACAGAACTACTGGACACAGGCAGGGTAAAGCAGGAACACAGAGACTAAAAGTAAGGACTGATGCTGAATAAATAAACATGAGGAGCATAATTAATATGGGGGCATCAAATGGAAAAATTTCCAACATAATTGACTCATGACAGCAGGGAACTACAGTTACTGAGCCACATGCTCAGCCCATTCAGCCACGTGGTGGGCCAAGGAGCAGGGAAAAACAATAAGGTTAGAGAACAGTGCTGAACTTAGGGAAACACCAAGGACAGAACAGGATGATCGGTCACACCTGCTGGCCAAATAGGGAAATGACACTCAGAATGGGACAGAGCTGGGACTGATCCTGACATATACTTATAACATGTACACTCACCGGGCACTTTATTGAAACACCAAACTAATACTTGGTAGCACCCTTTGCAGTCATATTGGCCTGAATTTTTTGTGCGCTTGGACTCAACCAGATGCTGGAAACATTCCTTAGATATTCTGGTCCATGTTGACATCACATGATTGCTACAGATTTGTTTGCTGCACATTTCTTCTGTGAATCTCCCATTGCACCACAACTCAAGGGTCCTCTATTGGATTCAGATCTGGTGACTGGGGAAGCAATTGGAGTATACTGACCTCATTGTCATATTCATAAACCTAGTTTGAGATGACTTTTGCTTTGTGACTGGTGCATTATCATGCTGGAAGTAACCATCGGAAGATGGGTAGATTGTGGCCATGAAGTGATGCACGTGGTGAGCAACAATACTCAAATAGGCTGTGGCACTCAAGCAAATATCAATTGGTATTAATGGGCCCAAATTGTGCCAAAAAATATTCCCAACACCACCACCAGTCTAGACTGTTGACACAAGGCAGGATAGGTCCATGGATTCATTATTACACCAAATTGTAACTATTATCTATTATCTGTGATTTTTTTCAATGAACAGTGCAATTTTGGTGAGCTTATGCTCACTATAGACTCATTTTCCTGTTTTAGCTGAAAGGAGCTGAACCTAATGTAGTAGCCCATCTAGTCAAAGGTTCTGCTCACAACTGCTGTAATGAGTAGTTATTTGAATTACTGTAGCCTTCTAGTCAGCTCAGACTAGTTTGGCCATTCTCCTCTGAGCTCTCCTATTAATAAGGCATTTCCAGCCACAGAACTTTTGCTCAACTTTGTGTGTACTCTACAGTATGTTGTATATGAAAATCCCTCCAGACAGTACTGGTCAGCCCATTATGTGACATAGGCAGCTGCCGAGGATGCCACCTTCTGCGAGGGAACCATGACCAAGAGATCAGCCTTTTATGAAATACTGAAACACCTCGTCTGGCACCGACAAACATGCCTTAGTCAAAGTCACTTAATCACATCATCCCCCATTCTGCTGTTTGATCTGAGAACTAATTGAATCTAAAGTGGCCTGTGAGTGTTCTATTAAATTATTTAATTCAATTTATTTATTAAATTTATTAAATTTCACTTATTCAGATAAACTTATGGCAACTCACAAACATACATCTCAGCTTTATCAGTTATATTATTTGGGTGTTTAATTCATACTTTTGCTATCACTGGCCTGATGGTATATTAGTGATTGAAACCCATCACCTTGCACATGTAGCTGTCAATTTGCCTTCAAACTCAGTTCCTTCTATGCACAGCATACATACTCACCCTAGCAACACTGGACAAGTTGTTCCTAAAGACTGATGTATATTGACATCAAAATATTTTATTTTATGGTAACTGACAATTTAAGATTCTTGGCAATTATAGCAGTGAAATGATGCACATAAGCTGTCACCTATGGAACTGCATGTGAATAATAGACATCCTTTAAAATGCTAGCAGCTAAAAAAAATTGAGAAAGCTCTGTGTTAGATATATAACCTGGCCTATTGCTCTGTAATAAATGTGCACTTAATATAAATGAAATGTTTAACAAACATATTATCGCCAGGCCGTTGGATCACTGCGGGTAACCCAGAGGTTGGACCATTGTTTGAAATATAATTTTGAGTGAAATACCACTTTCCTTATAGCGAGCATTAATTAAAAAATCTATTTTATGTTCGGACTGCGACAAGCCATTATTTTTCATGAACAATAAAAATAATAAATGTGAATTTCTCTACTTTTTTTGCTAAAAAATAGTCGCAGAAATATATTCTTTAGTTGGTGTACAAATCGCCACACTATGCCTTGAAAAGAAACAACAATTATGCCTTGAAATGCCAAATAATAGCGGAATGTTAGTCTCACAGAAATACAATTGCTGTTTTGTCATATATGTAAAACTGCGACCAGAATTTTACGACTGTGTAGTATGTAATACTGTCATTTATCTGTCCCGGGTAACTTGTGACAGTTGGACAGTGTATAATGTATTTAAACAATTATTCATACATTTGCATAAGTATTTTTATGTCAGTTGTGTTTAAATATACTAGTAACTGTACAGACATGATGATCTTTGAATTACTTTTTAGTGTAATTTCACCTGCCATCACTACCATTTTTTAGAATATTCTTGCTTGTCATGACTTGATAAAATGTGAGCCTTGTGATTGATTATGATGATGGAGTGCCACAAGCATCACTTAACTGCAGTCTGACTGAAATCTGAAGTCATCTGGTTGTGTTAATTACAATATATACATATACTGGAATTTAAAAACTTGAATGAGAAGTGAATGTATGATAAGGTGAACTTAGCTTTTCCTCTTACACTCTCCAAACACCGAAGTCTTTCTAAAAGATTGACTGTGATATGTGAAATTATATGTTTAGACACTGAGCTGTAAGGGCTGCCTGTTGTAGAGCTTTTTAATAATTTTGCCTTTAATGGAAATATTCCTGAAAAACTAACTGGATTGTAAGATTATTGCACTACTATTGTATAATGCTCTTTCTTCTGTTAATACATACTCCATCAAAACTATGATGTGATGTTACTTAAATTATGGTGACAGTCACAAAAATGTTCACTATGGCTTAATGTTGGCTTTATTGTGGGAGCACATGACAAAAATAGGCACTTTAAAACCAAAATAAATTTCTTAAAGGAATTTACCGAATAAAATATTGCTATTATTATTAGGTGCCATCCTGGTGACGATATAAACGGCAGCCCTCCAATCTGTCTCCTGCCTGATTTTTCTAACCTTTCAGTGTGAGTGTATCCATGCTGTTGCTAGTCATTCTCTGCCTCTTTCAACATCTCCAAGCATTACTCTCTCTTCCAGTGGGTCTTACTACATTGTGCTCAAAATATGATAACTTCAGTTTGGTCATTCGCATGTCAGATGACAGTCCAAGCTGAATTTGATCAGGAATCCACTTTTTTCTGCAGGCAATGGCATTCTTAAAAGATCTTTGCTGACTTTTTACCACAGTCCATAAAAAGTCAACATCCATAAAAAGTATTCCATATCCTAATTATTATTATTATATACTTATCATGTATTTGTTCTTAGTGCAGTGTTTTCCAGTCAGGTCCTCGGGGACCCACCGATGGTCCACGTTTTTGCTCCTCTACTGGGAGCTGGGAGGGAGCAAAAATGTGGACTATCTGCAGGTCCCCAAAGAACCAGATTGGGAAACACTGTCTTAAAGATATGTCAGAGATATATCAAGAACTACATTAGCAGAATTTTTTCTAGGTCCTTCATCACAGCTCTGTCAAAAGTATCTATCTGAAGCATACTCCCTGACTGCTGGATTATTTTTTGTTCTAAGGAGGCAAAAGTTGTTTATAACTTCTGTGTCTTCACCATTAATAGTAAATCTTAGTAGCTCTTCCATGGTCATAACCACTGTGTTCTTTCCATTTAACCATAGTTTCCCCATTTTTTTGTTGAAAATGAAAAGAATGGGAGGATATGCTGTAATCAATAAAGCACATGTTGACTTCCTTCTGGTATTCTTTTTTATTTTTGATTACCTAGTGAATATCAGAAATTATCCTTTTGCCATTTCGCTTTCTGCGTAGAGCCCTAATTTGCCTGGAATGTTCATTAGTGTGATCTTACCTACATGTGACATTAGGGAAACGGCATAAAAAGTAATAATAGTAGCATAAAATAATAACATTAATTTCAAAGGAATCAACAATTCCAAGCATGCTTTCAGTGCATGGGTACAACCCTGCTTACAATAACCGTGAAACACAATGTGATGCTTTCTCCTGTTAATGGAATTATTCAATATTTTTTATTGCAAATAAATCAGGCATACATTTTCACTTCATTTAATAGTCAAGCTTTCATTCCACTATCCCTGGTGGTCAGTTAATTTTTTTATTAATATTATTATTATTTTTAAAATTATTTTGACTATTTTGAAATAAAATATTTTCAGTAAAATATATGTTCATCTGAATAAAGGTATCTTAAGTATCACCTTAAGTCATTATTTAAGCATAAACAATAATAATATGTAATCATATTATTTTTACATATTATAAATAATATGTATTATTATCATCGTTGTTGCTGTTTTAAAAATAACTTTTTGGACTTGCTAACTATATTATACTATAAACAACTGAGAAAAATGATAACTGATTATAAAACATTTAGTTTCAGGATTCAAAGCTTTATGAATAATATTTAGTTATTCATAAATAGATTTAATTGTGACTGTGAAAATGTGTAAAATATAAATTTAAAAAAGGCAATAAATTTATTTAAAGCTATTATAAAATAATTATCGCATCACCTGTGCAATAATTGTTTCTGAAATTTTTATTGGACAAAAACAGTGTTTCTCAGCCTCGTCCTTGGACACCCCCTGCCAGTCCACATTTTTGCTATCTCCCAATAGGGAGCATGAAGGTAGACAGTCTGAAGGTCCCTTAAACAATGGTCTAAAACTAACAAAGATATATAATACTGAATTACTCCTTTAAATACATGCATCTTGACCAATATTTATACATACAGTCACTACACATGGCACTCAGCATGTGTAGAAGTGCAATGGACTGGAAATGATTTAAAAGCCCAAATAACAAGTAAAATAGCAAAAGATTTGCAATACATCAGAATCAGATTTATCAGCCAAGAGTGTTACCTCACGCAGGGAATTTAGTTTCCGTACCTCTCAAGTTAGACCAACAATGAACATATAATTTCAGACAATATAAAAAAGTAACAAAAATACATATCATATAACTACATATAACATTTTCTGACTAAGATTAATTGAATACGACAAACAAGTATGTCACAATCTTCTGTGGATGCCTTTGATTTCACTTCTTATCCGCTTCTTATCCTTTAAACTAGAATAAAACTAGAAACTGTGAACTGGACGGAGTTAAATAACAAAACTGTTGAAGAGGCTTGGGAATTTTTTAAAAG